>NC_061157.1:71988424-72233424 GCF_022113875.1 Hydra vulgaris
CTCACCTTAACTATAATAACCCTCTGGGCCTTATAGAGAAAATTTTTTTTACAATTTGCAATTTACACAAACTTGCTGCCAACAAGGCTGCAGGCAGTAAATTATTTGAGGCATTTACTGAGAAACTTATTTTGATAAAAATCTAGAAGAAGTTAATAGATGACTTTAGTTATACAAATCAGGGAAACACAAAGAGAGAGAATTCAAAAGAGAGAGAATTCCAAAATTATACATTACTAAAAAAATAAATTTTTTTAAGAAAGATTATTTAATTAAATTCTTTATTTCCCTCTTTTTTTCAAAAGTGAGCATAATACTACAACAGAAGAGGAAAGATTCTATAATTTTTAAAATACTTCCTTATACACCATGATTTATATGAAAAGAACTTATTAAAAAAACCAACATGAAAGGCTTTGTCAAAAACCTTTGGTATGTCAATTGTGATAGCCTTACAACTTACTAATTACTAATTCAAAGTGAGATATCAAAAGTTTGTTGCTTAAAGACATAAAGTGAACTAAGAATAATGAGTTTTAGCATCAGACAATAACTTATGCACTTATTTCTTGTAACCATAATTGCAGGTTTGTTCTCAGAAGAACATTATAAAAATTAATATTTCATGTTGGAATAAATGCACAGGGAGAAAAGCAAAAAAAGTAGTCATGCTTGGAACCTAAAAAAATTTTTAAAAGCTTCTCTTTTTCTTTAAATCCAATAGATAGTCTAAGATATTAATTTTTCAGCAGAGAGATTAAAAACACCAAGTCAAGAATAATTGCAAAGAAAATTATGAAAAGAATCCCAATCAACCTTACAATGTATTAAGCATGGTGATAAGAGGAATAAGATTAAAACATGATTAAACATGATTAAACATGATTAAAAAATAAAAGTAAAACAAGAACCAACTTAAAAGAAAAAGAGGAAAAACTGAGTACAGACTTAGGTCAGACACAAAACATATATCATAAAACAAAGGTAGATGAATAATATTATCTGGAAGTGAATTAAGAAGTTCCATGTGAGAGATTATAAGGAAAAGGTTTTGATGCCAGCAAAATTACTCAAACTAGAGTTAATTGTTGAAAAATGATAATCAGAACTATGAATGGATTAATGAAGTGAATTAGTAAAATAAATTACTAAAAATAATTACTGCAAAGAATTACTGAAACATAATTTAAAAAATAATTCACTGGAACTATTTTTTCAATTAACTCTAGCTCTAGAAAAAGACAAAAATAAATATTGTACTTTCTAAAGCCGCATACAATAGATCAAAATCTCTGTTAGTTTGCGGGTTCATTCTTCGTTCAAATTCCTGGCGAAGCCTGTCAGCTCGATCAGCCACTTTTTTTTCTTCCACCTTATTTCAAAATAAAATTAAAAAAAATTCTATTCAAAAAAATCAAAATATTCAATTATTCAAAATTAAAAACTAAAAAAAAAAAAACATTTAAAAATAATACTGAAATATCATTTTAAAATAATTCTGAAAAACACTATAAAAATAAATTATTTTTTTTACAATATAATATTTCTTTTTTTTTAAATATATTTTCATTTGTAAAAGTAAAAAATTGCATAGCAATATAAAGAACTATGTTGCCAATCATAAGTAACCACAAATAAAAAACTTTTTCTTTGTTTATCTTGTTGTCACCAGTGACATATTCAAACATTTGATAACTATAACAAACGATTTTTGAACTGATAAAAGATGGTTCACTACCACATTTTTCTGTACTCTTCAAAAACTTTTAGAAAACAAATAAAAATAAATAATTTTTCTTTTTCAAGAAAAAAAGTACAACCTCTTTTTCCCATTTAATTCTTTGTTCTTGATCAGATCGCAAATTATTAACAAGCTGTTTTGCAAGCCACCTTCGCCAGTAGCATTGCAAAAGTATAACCTAACAAATAATATACAATGAAGTAATCAAAATTAATTATCACAATTTTAAAATTTCTATTTATTACTTTAATGTAAACATGAAAACAACTAATATATGTTTTTTTTTAATTCTGATTTACTTGGTTTTAAAAAGCCTAACTGAATGAATTAAAAAAAAAAAAAGCATGAATCAGGAGAAAAATGAATTAAGAAAAATTGTAAATTATAGAAAGCTTAAATTAGAAAAAGGATGAACTAGAAAAAATATAAAATAATAAAATTATAAAAAACAAACATATTTTTATTTCAAAAGAAAAAAACATTTAGTAAACTATACATATTAAATTGATAACTATTAAATTGATAACTTTAATTTGGATTTTTTGTGAAAAAGAAAGTCTAAAAACATTTACTAGTGGTTTGATAATTATATCCTTTATTGTTAGTAGCTAAAATACCTTTTCTAACATGTCTTTTTCTTTTTCAGCTGCAGTAATATATTTACCAGGTATAATTATTTTATCAGTTACTTCAGCAATATAACAACCAGGTTTTGTCTAAGAATATAAAAGCAATACTATTTAACTACATCTAACTAAAAAATTTTAAAAATAGAAATATTAATTCCATTTTTATGTCTTACCATCTGTGTTGAGGTATCACAGTATGTCTGCAAAATCTGATTCTTCGACTGAACAGTTTGAGTGTCTCTATCAAATCTTTCCAGCTAAATATTTTCAAATCTCATTTAACATAAATGATACCATTTTATAATACATAAAAACATTTTTTTATTTGTTAATTTTTAGCAGTGTCTTGAATGCAATATACTTCTGCTTTTGTAGCAATCGTTAAAATTTTTTTTTTGATTACATACTAACAGTTAATAAACACTTTTTTTAAGTTTTTATTTTTTTATTAGTTAAAGTATTAATTTGTTATTAAGTTAAAGTATTACTTTATTGTATCAACTTAACTTGCTTCTCTGCGCAGTGGCCTTTTTGGTTAAGAACAATGTTTTTGAGATAAAACGGTTGAAAGAGTTACGTAACAACAATACAGGAAAAATTAATAACAATAAGTAACAAGATGTTAACTAATTTTTAGATTTTAAAGCCGTAGAGAAATTTAAAAATGTGAGAGAAAACTTATTTCAAACATAATTTTAATGTAATTATCTTTCTCTAAAAACATGTTTTTGTTATTTATCTTTACTAAAAACCAATTTAAAAAGTATAAAAATTCACTTATTCTTCGTAATTTGCATAAATATTTTCTGAACTTTTCTAAATGATATTTAGAAAGACTAAAATTGAAATTTGTTGTTCAGAATATATAATAAAAACATTGTTTTTTTGTTTACATAACACAATTATTTGGAGCCGATGCAATTTCTCTACCCTAGCCTTTTCATTTTTTTTTTCTAATCTTTTCATTCAATTCAGCTCTGGTTATTTGACATAATGTTTTTAAATACTATTTTAATACAGTTTGTAAGATTACATACACATGTATTATGTCATATTATTTAGCATATTTAAGAAGTGGTTGTTTGGTTAACTAATTACTAGATTAAAATTAAGCGACATCTTAACAAAAGTACAACTTGCATATTTAAGCTTTTGGTTGCCTAGTGCTTGGGCTGGTGTTGAACCTAGTAAAAAGAAAACTCTGATACAAAACCTCCAATTTAATTGTGGCTAAGAATAAGAGAAGCTCATAAACCAGGAGTAATTCCCTTTTAAGTGGTAGAACTACAATAAAAATACTCAGCCCTGATCTGCAAAACAGGTTAATGTTACAAAAGACCTCCCATTGTAAAATATTGTTTCCACCCTTTCATAATGGCATTACAGAAACTTGACTATACCACACAAGTGTGAAATATAAGAAATGGTTAATTTTGCAATTAAAATACTCATTTTTATTTTATTATTCCAATTATTTATTTATTTTTAAAAAACTTAATTTTTATTAAAACATATAAGGCACTAAAACAGAATAGCAATATTTTTTTTTCCTGAAGACTGCGTCAAAGAGGCTACTTATTTAAAATACAACAAACAACAAATATCACACAATGTGTTCTAATGTGTCAATGTTCAATCTGAACTAATTTTAAAAAAATAGTAGAAGTAAAACATACCACCTACTTACTCCGTGATGAATATATTTCTTTGTATTAGTTTGTGAAGAAGCATTTAGATACATTAAACCCGTAACTTTGTGTCGAAATCCACCAAGGAAGGGTTTCTTATACAAATTAGCAACTATTCTTTCTTCATTATTGTCACAACTTTCTTCTAAACAATTTTATTTTTACGAAGTACCAGAAAATGATTTTCAAAAAATACAAAAATTAAAATAAATTATATATTAAATTAAAATAAATATATATATATATATATATATATATATATATATATATATATATATATATATATATATGTATATATATATATATATATATATATATATATATATATATATATATATATATATATATATATATATATATATATATATATATATATATATATATTCATATATACATATATACTACAGAAATGCTATTGAAGTAAGCTAAAGATGTACAAAAAATATTGAAAAAATTAAAAAAAGCCACAATTTTGAATTGATTAATAAAAATGAATTTCTCAAAGAAAAAAATATTGAAACTTGTAATTGAAAACAAAAAAATTGACTGCCCTATGAATGTCAAATTCTTATCAAAAAATATTATTTACAAATGCATTGTTCTCTCACAAAATAACTATGATAAACAAAATATTGGCTTAATCAAGGATGAATGGAAAAAAACATTATTTTAACCACAAACAATCCTTTAAACATAAAAAATACTTAAAAGAGACTATGCTGTCAAAAAATATTTGGCAACTAAAAGAAAAAATCATTATTTTTAAATTAAACAGGACTATTCTGAAAACTGTGCCTGCCTAGAATAACATCACTAAAAAATGTATACTATATTTACAAGAAAAAATAAGAAATTATTACTCATTTGGATAAAAAAAATTTACTAAACAAAAATCTGAACTAGTTTCTAAATGCAGACATGAAAATAAGTACCTTTTAAAAAATTATAAAAACAAATGACCAAAACTAAAATTAGTTTAATTCTAAAGAATTCTTTTCATATTTATTTTTTTAATTTTAATGTAATTGATGTAACTTCCTGGATGCAAATTAACTACAGTTATTATATAATTAATTATAACAAGTCCCAACTTCCTATGAAATATTTTTTCTATATTTTTAGATGTTTAGTCATTCTTTCTAATGAACCTACTGATAAAGATACTGATAGAGAATTAAGTTGTTGAAGAAAAAAAAATTAGAAAAGTGTTTTTACCACCAGAAGTTGTTTTACACAGGAGTGCTTTTCGGAAAAAAATAATTGGTTAAAATCTTTAAAAACTGATGACTGCTTTCTTTAATAAAAAAAAGGTCCCTTAAAACTAAAAATCTGCCAACTGAAATATGTCAAATTCCAACTAACTGACTATATTCTTAACTATATATACAGATACTCTGTAAAATTGCCCCTAGTTCTATTCATCAGTTGATGTATAAAATAAATTTAAAAAGCAACTTTTTATTTCTATTTTAGTTATAAAGTATTTTTATGTTAGTTGCCTTTTTAACAAGCATAACTGTTTTATACGTTACAAATACTACTTTTGTAGAAAGATAATATGTGAAAAAAAAAAAAAAAGGATTCATAAACAAACTTGTTTTACAAATTATTTGAAAACTACAAACAAAAAAAGCTGTTATTTTATGTCCAAACTTAATTTTCAAGTACTTTTATGAAGTGTAGTTAATTTATGTTAGTAATAATTAAGTGAATTTTAAATGTATAAAATAAAACAAAACCTAAAAAAAATAATAAGTTAATGTAATTATGTTTATTTATTGAAGATTAAAGAACTTCTAGATTAACAATTCAATTTTATTTCTACCTAGATTATTGTAATTTTTGTAATGCGAAACTTTTTATCTAAAGATAATGCTAGCTTACTAAAGGAATGTCTACAAAGAGTCATACAACTAACTTAAAGTATTCTCTACTATTGACCAACTAGTTTAATGCTTTAGTTAATTAGAACATTGAACAAGAATGATACGAGCTATCCATCCACATGTAATTCATTAAAAGGAAATGTTCTTAGTGCATCTCTTGTAAATGTTTTAATCTATATTATCAAAATTATTCTTAAGTTAGAAGTTTACATCTATAAGATTTTAATTGTAGCATGTGTTGATACCATATGTGAAAGCAACACTTAATTTATGGGATGATATAGATGTGGGTCTTGTATGGTTATGGTATTTATAATATTTAAGTAGTATAACAATTATAGGTCATATTAGCCTACCATCTAATTGGTATAAATACCACACGTAGGCCACATTTATTTCATAAATTGAGCAAGGCTATCACTAAATAACAAAAGTGGCCCACATTAATTTCCTAATCAGAGTTATTTTAATTAATCCATAAATTCATCCAGAATGTTGCAAAAGAAACAACTAGTCTTTAAATCAATAATTCATAGACTTGATTGAAATGATCACTTACTATATATTACTAAAGTGATCGGTTATTTAAATAAAATCACTAAATAAAAAAACCAAAAATCACAATTATTAATTTGCATCTAAGAGATGCGAATTGTTACTATTATTCATTTTTTGGCTTTAACTGTTTTAACACATACATATTCCATGAAGTGAAATTGATTACATTTTTTTATACACATGTTGTTTAGATATTATCAAATTTTAAATTATAAAAAACTACTGTTTAAATATTTATTATGTATACCTTTCTGAGTTTTTTCATTTTCATCATCTATTATAAATTCATTTTCACCTTCACTGATCATTTCGAATAATACGAATATTCTTGTACGTTCAAGAGATTTTGCTCAATATTATAAATAATAGCAGTATATTTGATGGCTGATGATTGATATTAGGTATAAAACTTGTTTAAGTTGTATTTATTCATTTTGTATTATAATTTATATATACATGGAATATTTTATTTGTTTTTTAAACCAATCGACTCTTCGGGTAGTGGACCTTAATATTATGAAGTTATCTCGATTGTTGCGGCTATCTTTAGGTACTTTAATAGTTAAGCGAAGCAAATTGTTACTAGGTATTAACAATAACAAAACATGGATACTTTACATGATATACCGTAAACAAGGCTTATGGAGCCGAGCCGGAGCCGCAAAAATCAAGCGGCTCTCGGCTCTCGTGTTTTTTTTAAGGAATAGCACGATTTAATGATCAAAGGCTATTCGTGTCTTTAAAACTATATTAAAGCATGCGATCGTCAAACTTGAAACGATGATTTTCGTTTTAAAACTTGTCACTAACACATTTTTAATGTATTTTTTTTGCGTAATTATTTTAAGTAATTATAGCATTAATTAAAAACATCAACAAACGAGTCAAAAAGTTTCTATTAATTAAATTGTGATTCAAACAGTTAAAAAAAAAGAAAAAAAAGTCTGCATAACAATCTACCCAATTCTTCTGCATCGTTACTTTCAATCGCTAAAGCATCTGAATCTAGCAAAACTATTGTTTGTATGGGCATAAAACAATACATGAGCTCTTTATCTATCGAACGAGCAAAAGAATCTAGAAGAAAAAGTGGCTTTAAGGATAAGAAAGCAGCAATTAGTATTTGACGATCATCAATCAAAACCCCGGCTTATCGAACAAAGAACAAGCTAAAAGGTATAATGTTTCAGAGTTTTTTAAAGGTTAAATTTTGGCAAGCAATATTCAACTGTGGTTTGAGATCTTGAGCTTTTGTCACATCATCAACTTTAAACTCGGATTTTTACATCAAAGAATACTTGCAAGCTAGACTTTTGCAATTTTATCGAAACCACGATGTCCCCTGTTAGTTCTGGCCTAATCTTGCTTTTTGTCATTATTTTAAGAAAATTGTTACAATTCGAGAGACTTCAAACTCATACCAAAAAGCTTGAATCCATTAATCTGCACACAGTTCCGTCCCATTGAGAAATTTTGGAGAATCGGCAAAGGATATTTGTGTAAGAGTGGCAAAACAGTAAGTACAGCTAAAGATTTGATTAGAGAGTTAACATAAGGGAAAAAAAGTGTAAAAAACACTGTGCAGAAGTTGATGTCGTCATTAGCGTAAATGTTTTCAAAATAATGAAAAATATGAAAATAAAAAGCACTTTTATAATCTTCAAATTCCTTAGATTAAAATAAATATTGAAGTTTTTGCATAAGTTGAACTATTTCTTATTTTTTATTTTTTAAATTTATTATCGTTTTGAATTTAAGGATTGCATGTTTTAACCAGTGGGCACGGGACACACAAAAGAGGTCTTTTAAACGTCTTTATAAAGTTTTGGATGCCTTTTGAACGTTTTGGACGTCTTTGAGACTTTCAAAAGACGTCTTTTTTAGGTACGAGCCCCTTGGGTAGAATTAGAATTAAAATACCGACTAAAAACTCTAGTTTGGGGTAAATTATATATAGAAAAAAGTGTTTGTTTACCCAAAACATTTTTCTTTTCAAAGGTAATATCCGGTAGTTGAATAGAGTAGTAATAGTAATACAATAACCGTGTAATCATGAGAGTTCAGTAATCATGAGAGTTCAGTAATCATGAGAGTTCAGTAATCATGAGAGTTCAGTAATCATGAGAGTTCAGTAATCATGAGAGTTCAGTAATCATGAGAGTTCAGTAATCATGAGAGTTCAGTAATCATGGGAGTTCAGTAATTATGAGAGTTCAGTAATCATGAGAGTTGGTTAAAAATTAATTGCTGTAGTTAGTATAGCTATGAATCGGCAAATGTATTCAAAAAAATTTCCAAAACTTGCGATTTTTGTTCATAAAGTTCGGGAGGCGGAGCCGAGCCGGAAGCCGGATATTTCTTAGGAGCGGAGCCGTAAAAAAAACAGTCGCCTGCCGTAAACCCCAGTTTACGGTATATCAAGAAGGGTGATTCTATTATAAATAGGGGCAAATATAGTAACCAAATTAGTATACAAGTAAAGTAGAGGCGGGCTTCCTGCTGCATGAGAGCCATAGTATTATTAGGGATTCCTAAATAATGCATTGATTTTTTATTTCATTTTTTTGTTGAGCAGAAATAAGTTAGTGGCCATTATGAAATTTTGGCGGGGAGAGGAGGGCGCATAATTTTTTACTACGTTACTGGATGCTACCCATACATGCAAATATCTTTTTCTCCAGTTTTTTTATTTGTATTTGCCTTTTCAATAAAATACATTGTGTGGTAATATAACGCAATATAACATTTTTGGTATCCGCAAAGACATCAACAGCTAAAATAGTTTTCAAAAAATTATAAGTCATTTAAACTATCTGATATAATCTATATGATAAAAGAAGTGTTTATCAGATATAACCTTATTGCGTTTAACCTATTTGAAAAAAGATTATAAGGAGAGGCGGTCAATCTTCTACTATAAGTTGTGGGCGTCCTAATAACCTTTTTTTTGTTGCGTTGGTGTCCGACACGCAAAATGAAAATTACAAAAATAAAATCTTATTCATTAAAATAGTGATTTAAAATATTTCATTACTTTCCAGACTAGCTAGAGCTCTAAAACTTTTAGCATTTGTGCAAATTTGATAAACTTATATGTTAAAATTGTTTTTAGAGCCAACCAGGGAACTCCACTTTTTTGAATCTTTTTTTGTTTTGCTTGATTTTATTTTATCTTTCAGATTTGTTGAAACTCTGACAGCATTTGTCTAGTCCCAATAAACTTGCTAAATTTGTTTCCTGCAGCAAAAACTTTTTTTTTTTTATCTTTTTTTTTTTTTTTTCTCTCTCTTTATTACAATCTTTATACAAATATATGTAAAATAAAAAGCTATCTTACATTAATTTAAATTAAATAAAAATAAAGATATCGTTAGAAAATAAAGAAAGATAGCATAATAAAGAAATGTTAAATAAAGGTTTGGAATGAGTAAATCTATCGGAAAGTCAACTTATTCTTTCCAGCACTTCCCCAAGCAATATTTGCATAATTTATATAATTATGAATAAAAGTGTGATAGAGTTGGGTCAAGCTCTTTTTATTTAGATAATCTCTAGATTTATATAAAATTTCAAAATTTTCAGAAATCTTTGTAGATACGTAATCAGTATGCTGTTTCCATGTAATGTGCTCATCAAGGTAGACTCCTAAAAACTTTTTGACAGATGCCCTCTTAATCTCAGTTTGGTTAATGATTATTTTAGGCAGATTTATGGGTAGGTGACGTTTTTTGAAGCGGGTGGAAAATGATCTATTTTTTTTTTATTAGTATTAAGAGTTAATTTGTTACACTTCAACGTCATTCATATTACAAAACAGTTTGCAGATGTCAGTATTAGAAAGGAATAGGTTAGTACTACTTAGCATCTATCTACTTCTACTTAGCATTATGTTCACTGATAATACTATAGTATCATCAAAGAACATAATGCTAAGTAGATTTGAAACTTTATTTAAGTCATTAATTTAAATCAAGAATAAGAGGAACAATATAGAGCCTTGAAGAACACCACAAGAACACCACAAGAACATCACAAGAACACCACAAGAACACCACAAGATCTAATAATTTTTTTTGATAATCATCCTTACAAGAAACAAATTGTTTACGGTTTGATAAGTAACTTTCAAACCACTTTATAGTTTTTTCGTTTATACCATAATATTTAAGCTTATGCAATAAGATAGTGTGATCTACTGTATCAAAAGCCTTGAGTAGGTCAATAAAGATAACTAGTGTGTATTGGGAAATTCCAAAGGATTTTGAAATTTTGCGTACAAATTGAACGATTGCAAGTTCCGTGGAGTTGTGTTTTTTAAAGCCAAATTAGTTGTTACAGTATTGGACATATATATATATATATATATATATATATATATATATATATATATATATATATATATATATATATATATATATATATATATATATATATATATACATATATGAAACACAGTGTTAAATGAGAAAAAATTTTGCTAAGTGATTTTCTACTAATTTATATATATATATATATATATATATATATATATATATATATATATATATATATATATATATATATATATATATATATATATATATATATATATATATATATATATATATATATATATATATATATATATATATATATATATATATAGGTGAGATAGAAATGGGTCGGTAGTTGAAAATATAGGTGAGATAGAAATGGGTCGGTAGTTGCTAATTTAAAAAAATTTGAAAATTAAAAAAAATGTTAACTTATTTAAAAAAATATATATTTGAGAGTTTTTTTCTTTTTTTCTAAAAAGTTGTAAACTCTATATAAGTTAGGGTACGGGCCTCTTTTCCTAGACCTAGGCAATGAGGGCCGTTCCTTAACTTTTTTCCTCAAATATATATATATATATATATATATATATATATATATATATATATATATATATATATATATATATCGTAGCCGTAACCACAATTTTCATATTAGGGGAGCTCATATTACATTTTTTAATTTCTGGAGAGGTATAGTAATGTTTAAGAAAAGTTTTCATTGCAACATTGTAGTAACAAGTTATGTGAAAGTCCTTTTTTTATATTATGATAATCAATAACCTTAATGTTGCAGAAACAATCTGGACATGAAAGAGACTAAACAATATTTTCTAACACAGGAAAATTAATAAAGATGAAACAATCTGAAGCATTGGATTATTGTTTTTAATGCTGGAAGAATATAACTTTTGTTCGCTAGAACAAGAGCGCTGAATAAAATTTGAGGTCTTACAAGATACTCTATTTGGTATAACACAGTTCCATTTTCTATGCTTTTTTCTAGAAAAGTTTTTTTGTTGCTAACTTTATATTTATGATGTAGGTTTTCTTTTCCTCCTGAACTCATTTTTATATACACTAAATATAAAACTAAAGTTATTAAACCATATTAACAAATATATCTCAGACAAAGTTAATATCAAAGTAAATTGATATTACAATGTAAAGGTTACAACAACTACTGTTTAAATTGTTTCAAAATAAATGTGCCTTTAAAGTATAGTTCAAAACTTAACGAATATAAAAAAGAAGCCTAGCATAGCCAAGCTTAAGCATAGATTTTAGGGCTTGAATTAGGGTTTTTTATTCTGTTGCTAAGGCGTTGCTACGGTCAAAATTTTCAATAACTTTAGAAAAATGCATTTTTAAAGTGTTTTATGTAATTAAACAATATAAGATGGTTATATCAAATGAAAAAGGATAAAATTTGGAAAAAAACGAGTCCAAAAACTAAATTTTGAAATTTTACTCCAAAATCACTGTTTTTTAGTAGTTTACCAACCCAGACCTTTTTTTTTTTTTTGGTACCCAGGAGATAAAATATTTGTTAAAAATTATGTTTTTCCCTTATAATTATAGTTTAATAATTTTTTAAGGCGGCCTAGACCCTTGGCCCCCCCTTTTCCCGGTGGTTACAGCTCTGTATATATATATATATATATATATATATATATATATATATATATATATATATATATATATATATATATATATATATATATATATATATATATATATGCTTGTTTTAGTATTAATTTTTTTGTCGGGAGCAAATATGTTAGTGGCCCTAATAAAAGTTTACCATAAAGAGGCCGGGCATATTTGCAGCTATGCTGCTGCTTTTCGCTTCTGAAATGCTAAATTCTCCTGTTTTACTGTGTAATTTTAGTAAAAGAGAATTCTTTTTTAAAAATAACATGCTAAATCAGGAGAAATATTGCATAAATAACAGAATTTTTAAATAGTTTTATTTTATCAACATACAAAAATAATGGTTATAAAAAATATTATCTATGAAAATATGAATTAAACAAAACATAAGATTTAATTTTAAAATGATTTAAATACGAGTAGTAGGGTAGAGGGGGCATGAACACTTTTTACACTTTTTATTATAAATCAATGAACCTATGAACACTTTTTACACTTTTTATTATAAATCAAAAAAATATATATTTTAACTGCTTTTTTTGTTTTGAACAATTAAAATAATCATTAAGGAAAGAAATTTCTTCATTTGCATAAATTGTAAGTCAAAAATTAAGCCTGTATTCTCGTTCTAGCAAGGTGCGTCAAAATATTGAAAACTGCCCCAACCAGGAGGAGCTTTGAGTTAGCATGGGGCAGCTTTGAATCGTCATTGTTAAACCAAAATAACTTCGATTAAACAATTTTTTATAATTTTTAGACTATATTTATACTGTTATACTTCATCTACATACATATTAGGTTTTAAATATATACTTATTAGCTTATTAGAAAAGAGACAAGATATTTCTCATTTGTTTGTTTCGTATTTCTGTTTTTAAGCGCTAAGTTATAAATTGTTAATTTTTTCTTATAACGTAGTGTTAAGTTAGCTCAGTGAGTTAGCGATCTGTCTTTTGTTCTAGATGTTTGTTGTTGTTTTTTTTTAAGCAAAGAGTTTTGTCATATATTAAAATTTACAATGAAATAAATCGTGTTAATAAGAGAACTGGAGCAAGCAGAAGACATAAATTGTCTTATCATCAAGCCCCATCACAAAATTTACACTAAAAAATCGTCACTTAATATAAAAAATGAAGAGTAGCTAAGTACATAACAAGAATTTTAAATACGTTAGTTAAAATATAACTAATAACATAATATAAATATTTGTGTTGAAATACAACGCATTATATCAAAGATTAACAATAATTTAAAAGTATTAAAATTTTTCAACAAAAAATTAAATTAGATTAAAATTGCAACGAAAGAGAAGTAGTGTCAATAAGTATTTTTTTAGATAATTTATATTATTTGTGTATTATTTTTAAAAGAGATATTTTAAATCAGCTCCTTAAAAGAGCTTCCTTAAAAGAGGTTCACATTGAAAAGTTCTGTGGGCACCAAATATAATCATGCATGTTTTTGCTTACTATGAAGTTTTTTCAACTTACCATAGTTAGTACTACCCCATACAATATTGCAGTAAGAGATAAAACAATGAATAAATGAAAATTTTTATACATAATTACCAAATTTTTTTTAGAGAAGAGGTGTTAAGATATGATTTAGTTTTATATAATATATAAATATTTCTTGATATTTTATTTTCTATATATTTTATATGTGGTTTCCATGACAAATTTTCATCTATTATTACTCCTAGAAAATTAACGATTGGTTCCCTTTTAATAAACGTTTTATTGATTAGGAGATTGGGTAATTTTAGAGGAACATCATCACCTTTACTAGGTTTGAAAAATAAAATAAATTTAGTTTTTTCTACATTTAACGAAAGCCTATTGTTTGTAAACCAGTCGTTTATTTTGAATAGTTCTTCATTAAATATATTAAAGAGAGCTTTTATATCTTTGTTGGAATAAAAAAGATTGGAGTCATCTGCAAACAATATAACATTTAAAATATTTGATGCTAAGTATAAATCATTTACATACAATAAAAATAATAATGGCCCTAAGATTGAACCTTGGGGCACACCACATGTAATATGTTTTTCTTTTTCTTTTTTATTATAAATAATACATTGTGACCTGTTCGCTAGGTAGTATTCAAACCAAAGTAAATTTTTATTCTTTATTCCATATAGTTCTAGTTAAAAACTCCAAGAGTAAAATAGTCATTATTGAATGCATCCGATACATGATTAACTAGTTCGATTATAGCAATTATCTTTTTGAAATCCAAATTGTTTACTGTACAGCAAACTGTTTAACATCAAATAGTTGTAAAGTCTGTTGTATATAATTCGTTCCAATAATTTTGAGAAACAGGGTAAAACGGAAATAGGTCTGTAGTTGTTAATATTAGTTTCGTCACCAGATTTAAAAATGGGAGTGATTATGGCAATTTTAAGTTTTTTCGGCACAACACCTAGCTTTAATGAAAGATCAAAAATATGAAATAATGACGGTTCAATGATATCGAAGACTGACTTAACAACATTCACACTAATTTTGTCAATGCCCGCACTTTTATTACTTTTAAGGCTGTTGAAAGCATTCCTTATTTCGCTTAAATTTAAATTAGATTCTTCCATAATAGAATTACATGATTTAATGTAAGATTCAAACTTTTTTTATTTTTCTAATTTTAAGTTAGCTTCATAATATTTTAAATCTCAGAAATATTTGGCGTTATTCAACTTTCTCCCCCCTCCCCTGTTTTTATGATTGATTTTTGTAGAGTACATTATACTGATTCTAAATCATGTAAAAACAAAGGTCTGAAAACTTGAGGATAGTACTCTGATTTGATGTTAAAGTATAAAAATCCACATTAAAAAACGCTAATATTCCACCATCTTTTAAAAATATTTTAACACTGCTTTCAAAATTGAGGTAATTAATTTTATAACTAACGACCCGGTTTTTATTGTTGTTTTCATATTTTAAGATGTACATATATCGACTGAAGAATAGGGATTGGCCCAATTAAATGTACATACATCGACTGACAAATAGGGATTGACGTAAAAAAATGTACATATATCTACTGAAAAATAGGAATTGGCGCGATTAAATGTACATAATTTGGGTCAGGGTATGGTTGGGGCAGGAAATCAATAAGAAATGCAACAGAAGCATATAGCACGTTTAATAAACTTTAAAGATCGTTATACTCATGCCAGACCTCTTTTATTGGAAATGAATGTTCTTAATATATACCAGCAAAATGTTTTTAATGTTCTTTTATTTATGTACAAATGTAAGATAAACCTAACCCCTATATCCTTTCAAAATTTATATGCAATAAAACAAAAAAACAAATATGACTTAAGAAATGACAATCTTATTCATCAACATTATTCTCATACAAGTTTTGGAAGATCTCTTTTAAGATATCGCGGAGCTCTTCTGTGGAACAAAATAGTTTTGAAAAATTTTGATTTTTCCTAAAGTTGGAGTTTTCTTACTTTTAAAACTAAGTTGAAAAAAGTTATCTTGTCAGTTAATAATATCTTTAAGTTTTTTTGAATTTTATCATAACCGAGTATGACAAAGATGGCTAATATTAGCGTTTTTAATGTGGATTTTTATACTTTAACATCAAATTAGATTCAGTATAATGTACTCTATGAAAATCAATCATAAAAACAGGTAGGGGGAGGGAAGTTGAGTAGCGCCGAATATTTTTTGTCACGCAAACGCCCATTAATTGCACCACCACATCAGTCATCCTCTTTTGTCATATCAAGAGTTCAAAACGAAAATATTTTTACGAGGTTTAACAAAGATTTTAAAATGTTCTTAAATTATTAGTTAAAGACATTATATTTGGTTAACCAGCTTATTTACGTGACAGATGTGAGGATAAGTCTTACGGGATAAGATTACGTGACAGATGTGAGGATAAGTCTTCATAGAATAACTAACTATACTTAATTTAAATATAAGCGTTCTTCACAAAAGCTGCCCCCGTTCAAAGCTGCCCCCTTCTCCCCTATTGCGTGGTATTATACCACGTCTAAAGCAATGTAAACACATTTGTCCTAAAAAGGGCTCTAAACCTGTTCGGAAATGACTTAAAAAATCCCTTTGAGGGGTGATTCTATAAGTTACGGCAATCATTTTAAAACAAAAATTAAAATTTGTTAATTATGTCCGCGGGAAAAAATTGCATTTGAAGTTTTGCCTAATTTACTCTAAGAAACTTAATTTTTTAAATGCATTTCCACTGCTAAAAGTCAGTAAAAAAACCTTTTGTTTAGTCTTAAATGTTGCAATTATCTCTGAACAACATTAACCTATTGTTTAACTTTTTTTTCCTTTCAATTTTAAATTCAAATTTAAAGGCAACAAAATTGAAATATGTGAGCGCCAAATTTTTGCCGCTGAAATAATGTAAACAAATAAATTGCCGTTTCTGTTAAAAATTAATTTACCTTAGTCAAAAAATGCCTAATTCAGCAAAATATCATGGTGATTGCAAAAAATCTGTTTGCTTTTTGTGTTTGAAGAATAGTGATTGCATATTAACTCATTTTTTGATTGAAAGAGTCAAAAATATTTTTAAGTTCATATTAATTTCAATGATGAGAAAATTCCAAGAGGCATTTGCAATTCATGTAGGAGAAAACTACAACAACTTGATACTGTTAGTATTATTGGACAGATACCAGACTTGTATAATTTCAATTCGATTATAAGTACAAACAGTTTACAGCTGAAACATAGGTCTAAGTTCAAAAACAGTATGAATCTTTCTAATGTTGGAGTGAAAAGACTTGCATCAGCTCTAAACAACTAAATGGAAAAAAGAGCTGTAGAGGCAAACGTGAAGTGAAACTTGAAAACCTCTGGAAAAAATTAGCAGATTTTTTCAAGTCAAATGTTGTCATTTTGGACAAAGAAATGAAAAACCAAATTCAGCAAGAACTTGAATGCCTTAATCAACCAATTTTCGCAGCATAAGGGCTTATATCAGATCAATTAGTTAAACTAGGAGTTGATAGAGGTGGTTCATTCTTAAAAATTACCCTCAGCGTAATCGACACATATTTAAGGTAAAGTTATACTTAAGGATCATCATGTCTCCAATCAAGTTCTTCTTCACGGATGGTGGTGTAAAAATTACTAATTGTTGCTGCAGCAGAACGTATTCCTGAAATATAGGAAAATCTTAGAACGATATTAAGCCTCATACAAATTAAAGATGTGTCTTACATAATTTCATTTGATATGAAAGTAGCCAACATTTTAACAAACATTCATGCTGCTAGTATATCAAAATTTTACAAATACGTGATCATAATATAAACTGATTCGTTTACAATGTATAAAATTAAATATCGCACATATAATAGGAACTTTTTTTCAGTACAAATTTTAAATTTAGCACAAATAATAAATATAAAAAAGTAACGCTGTTAAAAGAACGCGGGAAACTTGCAGAAGACCATGTGGTCTTGTCATCAAGAAACCGCTTTTAGTTGCAATATTTTTGTATACTTAATTTGTTAAAAAAATTTAAGTTTAGCAAAGTATCTTAGTGGCATTAGAGTCACATATAAAATATAGTCTCATATTAGTGGTATTAGAGTCACATATAAAATATAGTCACATATTAGTGGCATTAGAGTCACATATAAAATATAGTCTCATATTAGTGGTATTAGAGTCACATATAAAATATAGTCACATATTAGTGGCAATAGAGTCACATATAAAATATAGTCTCATATTAGTGGTATTAGAGTCACATATAAAATATAGTCACATATTAGTGGCATTATAATGCCACTAATATGTGACTATATTTTATATGTGACTCTAATACCACTAATATGAGACTATATTTTATATGTGACTCTATTGCCACTAATATGTGACTATATTTTATATGTGACTCTAATACCACTAATATGAGACTATATTTTAAATGTGACTCTAATATTAGAGTCACATATAAAATATAGTCTCATATTAGTGGTATTAGAGTCACATATAAAATATAGTCACATATTAGTGGCAATAGAGTCACATAAAATATAGTCTCATATTAGTGGTATTAGAGTCACATATAAATATAGTCACATATTAGTGGCATTAGAGTCACATATAAAATATAGTCTCATATTAGTGGTATTAGAGTCACATATAAAATATAGTCACATATTAGTGGCAATAGAGTCACATATAAAATATAGTCTCATATTAGTGGTATTAGAGTCACATATAAAATATAGTCACATATTAGTGGCAATAGAGTCACATATAAAATATAGTCTCATATTAGTGGTATTAGAGTCACATATAAAATATAGTCTCATATTAGTGGTATTAGAGTCACATATAAAAAGCTATTAGATAATCAAATAGAGAAAAGAGCTGCGATTGATACACATAAATATATAATGACATGACTTGTTATACTTAATATATTAATAGACATTTACACTTGCGTTGAAGTTAATTCTTAAGTTTTTTTTTTTTTTTTTTTTAATTTATTTATTAGTTTCAATAAACGTTCGTAAAATTGTTTGTCAAGAACAAGTTTTTTTAATAATATTATAAATATTATATATTATTTTATAAAAGAATTTGCGTAATGTAATTTTGTAACTATAGTATTTTTAAAAATTAGTATGTTGTAGAGGTAAGGGCCGCGATACGAAATAGAGAAATGCGATAGTTTTGTTTTTTTATTTGGTACATTAAAGTTTCCTGTTCCTCGAGTATTATATCTATTTTTATTGAATTTAAAAAACTCTTTTGAAAAATGTAATGGAGAAGTCCAAATTTATATTTAAGCATTTAGTGCATTAAGATGTTTTAGCAAAGATTCAGGATGAGTACACTTATCTTTATTAAATACTATTCTTGCAGCATGTTTTTGATGTCGGTAGAGTGCCATTAGGTTGGATCTATGGGTACTTGCCCATGCTATATTACCATACCTTAAAATGCAATGTTAATTATGTCACACTTAAAATACTCTGTATCATGACTCTAAACTGCTAAAATGATTCTTTGAGTTACCTTTACCTAAACTGTGTAACAAGCTTATATGCGGTATATTAATTTAAAGACACACTATGTAATATAGAGTTCAAAATTGGTCAAAAGAAAACAGACTGAAAATGTTAAAAAAAAAAAAATCTCAAACATATAAAAAAGCAGAAAAACATGAAATATAGGTTTTAATGGTAATGGTCTATGCTGATGATTCAAAACCTATAAAGATAGTGAATATGCAGCGAAGCGTAAAGAACTAGTTAAGTCAAGCTAATAACTAGTTTATGAAAAAGGTGTGAAAAACATACATAGAGCGATTGAGTCTATACTTACATCTAGATATAAAACAACCAGTGGGGTAATATGGATATATGATAAGTAATGTTAAAAAAGAATAGTTATTTAAAATATATTTACATTCTATTCATTGCGAATTTTTATTGTATACACCCTGAATGTTTAAAAAAAAAGAAATCATTATAAGGTGGTTAACTAAGAAAAAAATTTACATAAAAATAAAATATTCATATAATAATTTTATCCTTATTACTTTGTCAGGGTTTAAACGGATTAAAGATAAAAAATTTCAAAGGTTTTTTTTAAAACAAAACAAAATAAAAAAAAATAACATCAGGTATCTGAAAAACCAAACTATTATGTTTTAAATATATTATTTTTAATAACTGAAAAAAAAAAAAAGTGAAAAGTGATTTTTTTTTTTTTTCAAAAAAAAAGTACAATTTTCCCTGAATAATGTTAAAGTATTAAGGTTCAAAAAATATTAAACCGTCGCACTCTTAAAGTACTTAATAAGACAGAGTGATTCATCAAGAAGTTCGTCACATTCAGACCAAGTATTTTTTATCATATCCAACAAATCTGCGGCCGTTGTTCTTAACTGTTCAGTACTAATTATAAGGTCACCATGAAGCTGAATAAGAAAAATATTTTTAATACAATTTACAAATAAACATTTAAAAATAAAATTCTTAAAACAAATTATTAAAAATCATACCTTTAAAAACAATGCAATATACGCTTGAACTATCTCATAGTCTTTTCCTAATTTCAAAGCATGTTCTAATACTCTGATTTGACATGTTAATAGGTCTACATCACCTCCAAGCTCTGGTGAGAGCGTTCGAAATTGTATATCTGTTTCTGATGGCGTTAACAATTTCAATTTTTCAATTACTTCATTGACTAAAAATAGTATGGCCGTATTATTTCAGTGATAAAAAATATGAGAAACCAAGAAGCAAAAAACTTACCTTTGTGTGCATCAGGGAATTTTTCGAATTCGCGAAGTGACTTTTGTAAAGAAGTTTCTTCGTGGAACTTTTTAACTACAGTCAGGCGACTTTCTGAAGTCTAAAAAGTAAAAGAAAAGTTAAAGAAACCGTTAAATAAAATAAAGAAAAGTTAAATAAAATCCTTTTATTATAAATGATATATAAAAATGAATACATTTTCATGGCCGCCAGTTAATCCTTTACTTTTGTCAAAAGTGAGTTCTAAACCAGCAACTGTGGGTAAAAAAAAAGGTGCAGCTTCAGGTTTCTTTGGAGGTTCCTTTGGTTTATTACGACTCTAAAGAAAATTTTAAATACTTTTAATTTCTTACAACAATCATAAGTTAATTATAAGCTAATTTTAAATAACCAATCATAATTAATAATAAAATAAATAATAATTAATATCATAACAAATCATAAACAAATTTTTTAATTATTAAAGCAAATCAATTTTAATTAATTATATATTAAATATTAAATGAAATAGAAATTAAGTAGAATGAAATAGAAAACAGTAGAATGAAATAAAAATAGTAGAAGTAGCAATAACATCAATAATAACAAAACTAATAATACAATAATTAATTTATTATTATATGTTTAACTTTTAATGTTCTTTTTTAAAATTAATAATGATTATACTTAACAGACAAAACATATAATCATAAATTTTCATACTTTTATCAATTCTAAACTTGTCAGGCATTTCCATTTTGAGTCAGGTAGTAAAGACAAAGTTATGACATAATCTCCTAACTGATCTGGAGATATATATTTTTCGACATTGCTTGTGATTTCTTTTTCTTCAAGTGGCTCTTCTAAATTTTCTGTTGGATCTGTAAGATTGTAAAGAAAAATAAATACATTGAACAAGAAAAACAGTAAACAAAATTTGAATGAACTCAACAAATCAAAAAACTTAATTTTATTATTTAGAATTAGTATAGTCTAACTAACAAAAATAAAAAAATAATGAAACAAATATAATTAACATTTCTTGCACAACTTGTAGTTGTGCAAAAAATGCAAAAAGATTTAGTTGAAAACAACCAAGTTGTCCAACTTTAAAAACAAACCAATGGAACAAGTTAAAAACAAATCAAGTTTAGCTGAAAAATTAAGTCAATGTGACAAGTTATTGTGACAAGGCACTCAAATCTTTCTACAATTCTACAACTATAGAGAGATCTATCAAACGATAATAAAAAAAAGTGGAAAAACACTGCACCCAGACGTTTTTTGCAATGACATTACTGGATTGGTTAATCAGTGCAGCTTTTCATGAAAAATGATATTAAACAGCCAAAAGAAAAGACTTTCACGAGATGTTCTCAAGTCTTTCATGACTCAGGTGTAAGAAACTGATGATCTTGTTGAGTTTTTATTTTCTTGAAAATGACACATTTTCAATTGGCTTTCACACTAGAAATGCACGCAAAACTTGAAAATGTTTTTATTTAGATTGGACTAACTGCAGCAAAATATATAGATCCATCATTAGTGTGAAACCTCTAGGAACGATTTTAGAAACCAAGCAATATAAAGAAAATTAGGGACACTAGAGAAGATTAGATCCAATGCATTAATTTGAAATCTGAAAGCTCTTAGTGTTAATTTAAAAAAAAAAGCCATAAGTTACAAAAGTTGTAAAAACCTCCTTCTGCTAGATTTTTCTAATATTCTTAAGTCATTTAGCCAATTATGAAATTCCAAAAGCCAAGTGCAAGAGTTGCATTTGAAAGTACAAACATGCTTTTTGATCATTTAATAATCATCCTTAATAAAAGTAACTCTTTGAAAGCTATTGACTGCTCAAACAAACCTAGCATCTACAGGCACCACTAACCCATGAAATAAAATTTAATAGAAACCAATGTAAACATACTTTAAATTCTACTAAAATTCTTATATTGGTATATCTATGTGATTGGGATTGAAAAGTCTAAAATAAGAGCCAGAATACACTTTCATATGAAATATGAAAGTGTATTCTGGCTCTTAATATGTATTTTGGCATTAATAAACAAATGCGTATTTTAGCATTAATAAACAAATAAATCAGTTGTGTAAAACATGTCTGTAAAACTCCAAAAAATAAAAGAAACAATTGCATCAAGTAAATTATCCATTTCAAATAGTTGGAACTGATTTCACTGTTGGAACTGATTTATTTCACTATAAAATTAGGACTTCTGATTTATTTCACTGAAGTAACCAGAATAATGATTTATTTCACTGAAATAACCAGAATAATGATTTATTTCACAGAAGAACTGATTTAATCAGAATAATATTAATCTGAATACTATCAATTGATTTCACTGTCATGTTTGATCGATGAAAAACATAAAAAAGTTGTTATTGGTAAACTAAAAGATAATACAACATTTCATCACAAAGTGTTATAAAGAAAAGCTTGCATCGCTAGAATTTAAAAAAACACAGTAGTGGTAGCATATACCTGCATATAAGAATACCTGCAATATCAACAACCAAATGGAGCAACACTAACTGAAAACAAAAGATAAGAATTAAGATGTCACTATGTCATACAATGAAAGCAACAACAATGAAATAAATGACACAAACACAAATTGTCAACAGATAAAATAAAAAATAAAATACAAATGATACTAAATCAACAAAGCAAATGTAATTACAACAAGATCAAGAAATACAGATCAGAAAGAACTTTTAGAAAACCTAAACACAATGATGACTATGAAGTCAATTTGTAAAAGAAGGCATAATAATTGTTACTCTAATAATTCACTTGGACATTAAATGATTAGAATTTAAAAATTACCCTAGAGAAAATGGGAATGGTTTACACACGAAATGTAAATAAACACTAACTGATTTTTAAATGAAAATTAGCTCCGAAGAAAGGTAAAACTAAAGAATGAGAGAATACAAGAGAAAACAATGTACTATAAGACCATATAACTTATTCAAATATGTGTACTTTATATAAATCTAATATAATAAACCTTATATACTTTATACTTTTTTCCCATTCCAATAAAACAACAGATTTTAAGTAAAAGACTTTTATGGATTCTTTTTTGCAACTCATTATAAAATGTTAAGTATTGGCTAATGATTTAAATTACCTATATAACACATATTATTTAGTAAAAAAACAACCAACTGTTGATTGTACAGATGTAAAGTTAAATTGGTAGAAAACCATCTCAAATTTTTTTTTAGTAAATATTATATTGTTATATCAATTATAACTATAAAACAGACAGTTATAAAAATAAGAATAAAAAATGTCAAAAAATAAAAAAACAAATTCACAAAAAAATTTAATAAGACCATTCCAGTTAAGATTTTTTAAAACAGCAAATCTTCTGTTTGTTCTATAAAATTAAAATTGTTATAGAACAAACAGAAGAATAGAAAAATGTAAATTAAATAAACCAAATAAAAAAGGAAAAATCAATCACTTAAATACATTTCATGAATGATCATGCACAGAAGTTGCGAATTTATTGATTTTATGCAGTTATTTTTATGAAAATAAACTGCTTGTGAGTATTTCAAGCGAAAATATATTAATATATATTTTTGATGAGAAATCAAATATTTCTAAACTGGAGTATAGCGTTTTGAAAATAATTATTTTTCAAACTATTGCAACATTAACAAGCAAAATATATATATATATATATATATATATATATATATATATATATATATATATATATATATATATATATATATATATATATATATTTCATTTATTCAGGTAGCCTAAAATATGATAAAAATATTTTAGGCTACCTGAATAAATTAGACTATTTATTCTTTTTTTTAAAATTGTTTATTAAATTTTATATATACGTTATACATGCTCTTTAAAAAAATAAAAGTGTGCATATTGTTTCAAGTCTTCTAACTGTTAAAACAAAAAAAACAAAAAACAAAAATTATGCACAGAAATGGGAATGTCCAAATATTAAGGAAATTACATAAAAAAAAAATAAAAATTTAAAGTTAAATTTACCATCTGTCTCCACGTGAGTTTTTGGCAATGATAACAATATTGGTTCATAATTATTTGGAAGCGGAGAAGGATGAACTCCAGAATATGTCACTTTATTAGACCTAAATGTAGAGGATACTTTATTAGAACTAAATACTAAACTATGCTACTTAATTACATAATACCATATAAAGTACTGTTACAAAGTTGTTTATATTTTAATTATACAAAGTTTTTTATTTTAATTTTGCCAGGTTTAATAAACAATAACCGAGGTTGCCTAAATCTTGACAAGCCCTATAAATGAAATAAATATTTCATCTTGGATTAAAATTCATATTATGTTTATAAATACATGCATATATATATACACACACATACACGCATATATAGATATGTGTGTGTGTTGTAATAGAAGTATTGATTAGCCAGGGTAAGAGTTGTAAAAAACCCCATATTTGGCCTGGGCCCAGTCACTTCCTACACTTACTATCATCAGACATCAAGCTAGCTATGGAATAAAATCATGGCGTCAAACTAGCAGCAATGACAATAAAGAAATGGCTGCTGAAAGCTGGTTTACCAGATTGTGTTAGCATCAAAAGTCTCTTTTTCCTGGTGCACATCGCAGGAGTTTTATGGTTATGGTTTTATGGAGTAATGAAAATTCCTTCCAAGTCTTTGGTAGAGCTAAAAAAGCAATTGAAAGGCGTCAAAAGTAGGAAAAATATAGAAAATATAACATACCAACAGTCAAGTATGGTTCTGGGTCATTGATGGCATGGAGTCACCTCTACAGGTGTGTAAATTCCATGGATCAATACCAGTAAATTAGAGGACTGAAGGAACATATGATGCTGTCTACAAAAAAGCTTTTTGGTGTAAACCCTGATTTTATATATCAACAAGACAGCTCTCCATGCTACAAAGCAAGGTTAGTGATAGCATGCCTTAAAGAGTCAGACATGTCACTATTGGATTTGCCACCACAGAGCCCTGATATGAATCCCATAGAACATTTATGGGAAATTTCATTCCACAAGATCAGGGAACAAAGCCTGGTTTCAAAGATGAACTTTGGGCTACTCTACAGAAGGCCTGGAGGGAAATTGCACTGCCTACCATACAAGCTTTCAAGTCAATGCCATGACATATGAAGGCAGACATTGATATTATAAGATCAAAAAATATTGACATTGTTGAATACTTTTATGCAAAAAATTATAAATTTACAATATTTTAAACAATTATTTAATTAAATAAAAGTTTGCAACTAAAAAATGATTAAAAACTGTAGTTTTTATCTTTTTTATTGCTGTATGAGAAACTTAATAATATCAACTTTAGCTTAGTTAACAAATATTTACTAGTTTTTCTAAACTTAATAGCTTACAGCGGTTTTAGAAAAAGAATAAAAAAAGAAGAATAATGAAAGAAAAGATTCCTAGCATTAATCTGTTTTGCAAATTAGATTTAAGTACTTTAATTAGGAAACAACCACTAAAAGATTACATTTAAGGTTTACAAGCTCATCCTATCCTACCTACAATTCAATTAGGTCATGTCAAACTCTTAGTAAGTAAGATGTCTTTATAAGTTTTTAAATAATATTAGGCCTAACCCGTAAGGGTTAGTGTTACGGTCATCGAGCACAACTATTTACCAAATCTAAATTACTGTCACCGCATAAAAAGAATATTATCTCTGGATGATGCCTGGACTAGCTTTTTAGTCATAAGTCAGTTATAAATCCATGCATAGGTGTTTATTCTATCATGGTTTTCTGAAGTATGGCTGGGCTGTCTTGGTTTAGTTCAGAGATAAATCTTTAGTTTTTTAGTCGTTTTGAGAATATACAAGTTTATGTACGAAACAAAATATTTTTGTTTTACGGACATACATGGAAACATAAAAAACTTGAATGTTCTCAAAACATCTTTGTGCGAAAGAATAAAAAGAATCTTTGCGAACACTAAAAACCCGCCAAATTAACGAACAAACTAATACTATTAGTTCAAAAAATACGCTGATTAGGCAAAATAAAGTTCTAGAGTATTCTGTTGAAATCAGTCGGCAGTCGGCAAGTCGGCAAATTTTGGAAAACAAGGACCTTTTTTTTTTTTTTGTAGTTGTAATAGCACCCCCCCCCATGTGACACCTACTGAATATATATTATTTGTTTACGAAAATAAATGTTTTAAATAAATATTAATTAAATTGTTAAAATTTTAAAAGTTTATTATAAATTATAGATTTTATTAGTATATTCTTATTTTTAATTTGAAAAGTATGTATTCTTTAAGTAAATTTAATTTTGTGTATTTGTTTTTTATGGTAATGTATCTTTTAAAGCAATTTTTATGATTTAAACAAAGACTTACAAAAATAATTGCGTTTTCAATGAAGTTATAATCGTTAAAGTTAATAAAACTGATTATGTAATAAACATATAAAAAGTTTCTGGTTACTAAACACAAACAACACATACGAAGTAACTCGCGGATGAACAAGCACAGCGCCTGAGGTCTTGACAGAACACAAATATATATAGCAAATAATTAGATATAAAGAAAAGTTTCTAGATATTGGTTTACTAACTCTAATTATTTTCGCTTAAGTTGCCATTTTTAATACTTGTTATACTTTTTTCTGCTTTAAATACTAATTAAAATTAAAAAGCCCACGCACTAAACATCGTCAGCAATATTGTGAAGCAGTTTCGCTTCCCTGTTATAAAATATTTTTAACTTTTTTAGTTGATTTCTATCTACTACTATAGAAATTAAATTATCAAATTTAATTTCTATAGTAATTCAATGATTTAATTATTTCATTTGTTTATCTTACTAAGAAGAATCGCTTCAAATATGTTAAACTTTTCAAACTACGCGAAACATAAAATAGGTATTAAAAAATTAAATTTTTTTATTTATAAAACAATTTAGCTTAAATAAAACTTAAACTTGCAACCTTTGTTAATTAAAGTATATTGGTTTCCCTTTTAAACAATCGTAAGTTGTTACTTTATATAAAAAACATCGCTTAATTTTATAAAAAAATATATAAAAGAGCGATGTTTCGAAAACACTTGTTCTAAATGTAATTTATTTAGCTTTAATTTTTTTTTGCGTTTAAAGATATTATATTTGCCTAACTTTTTTTTTGCAATTGTCTCTCATCGGTCCAATTAATCTTTGTTGCATTTTTTTTTTTTGCTTTTTAAAATGTTCTCAAAACGACTAAAAAATCTGGTCAGCTTGTCGCAACTAAATATTATTTACGTGGTCAGCAATCAAGAGCGATCGCTCCCGCTTCCCGACCAAGCCTGCTTATATCATTGTTATATTACCCACAACTTATTTTTTAACCACTCATTTGACTTAAATTTATCTGGTTTTATTACAATATTTAGCTGGTCTTATTGCAGTACTTATTAATATATAATTTATCTGCTGATTTTCATATTATTACTGTTTACAAGGAACTTTTGTGTTATATTATCTTGCATTCATTGCTCAGCTTTGTTTTAATTTTTACATGCACAATTTTCATCTTTATGATTATTCAGAGAATATTTTTATATCCTTCACTAAATGAATACATATATGCCGCTTACATTTTTAAGGCTTTTGTGCAAAATTCTTTTTCGCTATCATATATTATTCAATTATTGTTATGATTTTCGGTTTCGTGGGTTGCTCATTTTCCTAAACTTTCGATTGGTTATCATATTTCGAATGAGGTATCTATGACAGCGTTAGAGTTTATTTAAGGCTTTTGTTGTTTTGTTGATAAATTTTTTTTTTCTTCTTTTTTTTGAGGTATACTGCTTTCTGATTATCTTGGGCTTGTTTATGCTAATAATAACTATTTGGTTTTATTTCTTAAAATAAATTTATTAATATTTTTATGTTTCTATTAGAATTTTATTTTGTTTTCATGTTTTCTTTTGGTGGTATGGAAAGTGTTTTATTTAGTTATTTTTATTTTTGTTTGTTCAGTAGATCTACACTTTTATATTATATCATCAAAAAAATATTGGTGCTTTATAAATTTGGGGTTGGTTGGGTTTTGGCTATTTGTAGTGAGTCCTTTTTTAGTATGGAATAGGTATAAGTCGCGGTGTAGAGTATAAGTGGGTATGACATTTGCCTGATGGGATAAACTAGTTATAAATGCTGATCCTCATCGAAACGCCAGTAATAATAGACGTGACTCTGAGGAGATGTTTATTACTTAATCACTACACAAATTGTTTGCACATTAGCATTAATGTTTTTTTTCCATTCTGAGGCCTTCCATTGTTGTTAGCATTCTTTTTATTTTGTGATAGGTTTTTTGTTTTATAAGTATTTTGTCTGGTGATATAATTGTTGTATATCTTTGTTCATATTAGTGTTTATAAAACAATTAAAATTTTTTTTTTTTTGTTATTGTTGTTGAGTACTGTTTTGGGTGTATAATTTGTCTTAATTATTTTTAAATATTCCTCTATTAATCTTTATTTTTGTCTTCACAACTGTCAAAATATGCTTTGTTTAATAAATAATTCTCATTTATTCTAATGTATTTCATTTCTTCCCTCAGGCGTTCACTGCTCGTGTGTGACCATTCAGCGAATTTTATATGCCAAAGTTTTTAAATATCACTAAAGACTAAAACCTTATTTGCATAAATATAAAATCAGTTTAATATCATGACCAGTATCCTAATAGAAGTAAACTTTTGTTAAAAATTATTCTTGCTGAATAACTTTTGCTATATATATATATATATATATATATATATATATATATATATATATATATATATATATATATATATATATATATATATATATATATATATATATATATATATATATATATATATATATATATATATATATATATATATATCATTTATTTATATGTTTATTAGTTCATTATATATTTATATATTGATTAGTGTTTTATAGTTTATTTATTTTATAGTTCATTATATATTTATATATTGGCCATAGATTAGTTCAATAGTTGCTTAATTTGTTTCTTCAAAGAAAAAGTTATTCCGTTGGAGAAAAATACCATTTCCTTTATAGTTAGGCAACCAAATATTATATAAATGTTGTAGAATTTTTGGTATCACAATAACCTTTGGCTTCAAGAAAGGAAGACAGAGAGTTATTACAAAAAGAAGCTGTTTGCATCAATAAAAACTAGTCCTTGGTTTTCTTGGATAAACAAACAATTGTGGAAAAAAAATAGAATGTCTATATCCAGATTTTGAACTTATTAAGTACAAATTATTATTTAGCCCATTTGTTTATCCCTTATGAGAAATATTAGAACTATTACCCCCTTTATTTTTAAAGAGCTTTTCTTCTTAAGTTATGAAAGAATTTTAAATGATTTTTTTGCCCTTTTCTACACAGTCATTATGATTTTTTTGTACAAAAATACCGATAAAGAAATAAATGAAAAACTTGTTTAGTGTTTTAATAAAAGGTATTATTGATTTTTCTTTGGATGTTAATTGTGAAATCATGGCATATATAATTGCTGCTTCCGCGAGAGAGTGCTTTTGTTGCTGGTATTTATCTGAGCTAGCTTTTAGAACCAGAATATAATATAAATCCTATGTATGGATGCTATATCCATCTTAGGTAATTTTTAGTATGACTGGGTTGCCTAGATATGTTTTGGGATTAGAAGTTTTCACGCTGATTTCTAGTAAAATAACTTTGTACAGATACGGTCACATACATAATTGCTGTTTCCGAGGGTGAGTGCTTTTGTTTCTGGTAAATATCTGAGCTAACTTTTATTTAAACTTTATTTAAACTTTATTTTATTTAAAATAAAGGCTTTATTAGACTTATTTATTATTGCCAAACCAAAGGCTTTATTGCAATTATTACAAATTTGATTGAATTTCACTTAACTAGCTGAATTTCAAAAGTGAACAATATAATAATATTGATACATCACAAGCAACAAACTTTTTCTTTACTAAGGCATCTAAAGAGCTGTAAGAGAATTAAAAAAAAGTAAAAAAAAGCTGCAAAGAAAAATGATAAATAAAGTCTAAACGGTTAAGTTTACCATTTTACACAGAGTTATCTATAGATAGTAAATAAGTTTTGAACAAGTTTATTATGAAATTTTTTTTTTAAAGTTTTAAAATTCAAATATATATTAAAAATATAGTTTCAAAAAATATCTTAGCCACATTTTGTGAAAGTTACTTTTATAGCCAATCATCTTTGTATTTAACATTGTACAGTTATTACAATAAGTTTTTTGACTTTTGGTAAGTATTTATAAAATTTATTTATAATTAAAAGTTATTTATAAAATTATATAAAAAAAAATTTACTCAGCAAAATGTTTTAAAAAAGAACTTTTGCAAGATAGTGTTAGGACGCGGTCTTTGTCAGTCATTATGAACTTGAGCATAAAAAAACAGATTTGTTCCCAGCTAGTTTGTTATAAAAGATGCTATCTTTTGTACCTTATACATTTAATTTTTGCTATAAATAAAATATATCAACTCTTGCACCTATTATGGACTTACAATTTTACAGCCTTTGCTTTCCTCGACAGAAAGCAAGAGCTTTAGCTCTCTCTCTCTTGCCCACACTCTTTTAAAGCGGTTTATGATATAAATTTACAGTTTTTCCAAAAGTACAATTTTTTTCATAATATAAAACATAAAACATAAAATATAAAACACTTTCTTTTCTTCTCTATTTTTATATATTGATTAGAAAAGTTTAAAATTCTTGTGCAAACTACAACAAATAAACATAAAACAAAGTTCCAGTTTCAGATTGTTGTTTTTTTATTACAAAATGCAATTGCTTAATTTTAGTAAAGTTCTATAAATCAATGGATATCTAGTATTAAAACCTAAAGAAAACCCTCGACTAAAGACTTTTTTTTTTGTAGCGCAATAAACAACGGTTATTATGTATATATTTTGTTAACATTAAAACTTGTACTATATAAGCAATTTATTTAATAAACAAACAGATAGTTTGCTAAAAAAGAGAAAGCTCTCATTAAATGCTGTTTAGAGGAGCAGCCTGCATGGCATTTACTTCCGCCGATGCATATATGTATATATATATATATATGTATATATATGTATATATATATATATATATATATATATATATATATATATATATATATATATATATATACATATATATATATATATATATATATATATATATATATATATATACATATATATATATACATATATATATATACATATATATATATATATACATATATATATATATACATATATATATATATATATATATATATATATATATATATATATATATATATATATATTAGGTTGACCGGAAAGTAATGTCGTTTTTGCGCATGTTGACATTCGATAATCGTTGGCCAGTTTATTGTGTATCTCGAACACGTGCACAGGTTATTTTTATATTAGTGTGGCTTGTTTACTTCTAAATTATTTAAAATTAAATAGTTTTTTTTGCAAATTGGAGTGAAATGGCATACGAAATACAGGAAGTGCATATTCGTCATTGTATGCTTTTTGAATTTCGCAAGGGTAATAACGCTACAGTTGCGACTAAGAACATTAGTGATGTTTACCCAGGTTCATTAGATGTTCGCAAATGCCAAAGATGGTTTTCCAAGTTTGGATCTGGGAATTTTGATCTTTCTGACGCCCATCGACCAGGAAGACCAATGTCATTAGACAACAACGTTCTAAGGGCAGAAGTTGAAGCAAATCCATGCCAAACCATCATAGAATTGTCGAACACCCTTAACCAACCTTGGTCGACCATCCAAGAACATTTACACCAGATAGGAAAAATCAGCAGAGCAGGTGTTTGGGTCCCCCATAACTTGTCAGTGCAAAACAAAGCCAACAGATCAACCACGTGCAATGCATTGATTCAACGGCACCATGCAGAACCGTTTCTTGATCGTTTGGTCACTGGAGATGAAAAATGGGTCCTATACGATAATCCAAAACGCATAAGGCAGTGGCTCTCCCCAAATGAACCAGCACGCAGTACTGCAAAGCCGGGATTACACCCCAAGAAGGCGCTCCTGTGTGTTTGGTGGAGCATCCGCGGAATTGTCCACTTTGAAGTGCTTATTCCTGGACAAACTGTTAATGCGGACCTTTATTGTCAACAATTGGATCAAGTGAACCAAGCTCTAGTTGAGAATTACCCGGCTATCGTCAACAGAAAAGGTGTCATTCTTCAACATGACAATGCAAGGCCGCACTGTGCACGACGGACGCTAGAAAAAATTAATGAATTGGGATGGGAGGTGCTGCCCCACCCTCCATTTTCACCTGATATCGCCTCTTCAGATTTTCATTTGTTCCGATCCTTACAGCACTTTCTAAGTGACAAAAAATTTCAAACTTTGTACTGCTTAAAAAATGGCATCTCCAGATATTTTGATGACAAACCAATACATTTTTTTCGATCTGGTATAGAAAGTTTGCCCGCTCGATGGCAAAAGGTTGTGGAAAATGAGGGTGATTATATCATTGATTAAAAATAAATATTATAAAAAAATTATTTGTTTTAATTTGACGTAAAAATACGACATTACTTTCCGGTCAACCTAATATATACATATATATATATATATATATATATATATACATATATATATATATATATATATATATATATACATATATATATATATATATATATATATATATATATATATATATATATATATATATATATATATATATATATATATATATATTTATATATATATATTTAAACAATTTCAAAAATGTATTCTATAAAATAGAGTGTTCTTAAAAGAACAGAGTAATTATAAATTAGTAGAAAATCACTTAACAAAAATTTTTTCATTTCACAGACTCATCAGAAATGATGAGTCTTTGTTGATGCTCTCTCTCTCTCTCTCTCTCTCTCTCTCTCTCTCTCTCTCTATATATATATATATATATATATATATATATATATATATATATATATATATATATATATATATATATATATATATATATATATATATATATATATATGACACACACACACACACTAGTATTTTTCAGCAGTATGTTTCAATTATAAGATATAGGTGGATTTTCATGTAAAATAAAAACAGTTTGTATTAGTTTATTTCAGTTTATTTAACTGCAAGGTTTTCATTTCTGTTTTGATTCGCGTAAATTTACCTTTAAAGTAAAGTAATAAAAACTGTTTTTATTTTAAAAGTATAATTAAAGCACAATGTGTTACAATTTAAAGATTTGCTTTTTACAACAAATTCATGGATCATAATTTAGCAAAAAGGTTTGCCATAGCACTTTCGTGTTTTAAGGCATCAATATAAGCTTTGTTTCAAAATACTGACTTCGAAAATTCGATTAACGGTCTAACAAATGAGTAGTTCATAAATGCGTTTTTAGTTTTAAAGAGTTTTTTTAGTTTTTAATAAATTAACAGTTTAAAGCTCTTGAAAAATTTGTTTACATACACACGCACACACTATATTAGATTTATACTTACATTACAATTACATACAGGCTATCTAAATATTATTTTATGTTATTATACATATTTTTTATATTATATATATATATATATATATATATATATATATATATATATATATATATATATATATATATATATATATATATATATATATATATATATATATATATGTATATATATTATAATTATAAATAGATTGTAAATATAGCTAAATTAATAGTAATTATAAATAAATAGTAATAATGATAACATAGTTACAAAATGAAAATTTTTTTTTACTAGAATATAAATTTACCACAAATATATTCCAACATCATCTTGATGAGTTGTGGCTAAAAACTCACTTGTTGGAGAAAAAGCAACACTACTTGCAGGTGTATCAACCATAAAACAATCAACCAACCTACAATAATAATTTTTAAAAAAAAACTAACTATTAAATTAAAATTACAAAACCATATAAACAAAAATGTGATTAACTAAACAACCTTGATGATGGTACATCCCATGTCCTAATTGTGCCATCCATTGAAGAAGACAATAACCATCTTGCATCAGAACTCCAACTCTATTAAATTATTTACCTGTAAATACACTACTTGCTTATGTTATAAAAAAGAAAAGAAAAGAATTATTATTGCTACGTTGCACATGAAAATAGTATCAAATATTAATTATTTTTATTGTGTTCATTAATTATGTTCAAAATTTAAAAAAAAATTTACCATGTCTGTTATAATATTTGAATGACCAACAAATGTTCTAACCATCTTCTTTGAATCAATATCAATAATTTGAATTGAGAAATCATCAAATGAAACAGCTAGTAATGAACTAAGAATATTGATAGAATTTTAAAAAGTTACTTATTTTAAATTTTTAGATTTTTTTTAAAATACAACTAAAGCTACATAAGTGTATAACAGATATATATATATATATATATATATATATATATATATATATATATATATTTAGTTATATTAGTTTATTTTTTTAATTTTTGTTACAATATTTATACATGAAGTAATGAAAATAAAGTTCTCATGAACATTTTTATGACGAAATTCTCACGAAGCCTTACCAATAACATTTTTCTGATAAAACTCTCATGAGCGCTAACCAATAATATTCTCCTGATAAAATTTTAAAGCTTTAGTCAAAACTGATTTTGAATCAATTTTAAGTCCAAAACTCTGTAACATTTTGAAGAAAAATATTCCATAAAGGAAAAATAGAGTAACAAAATTCAAATATGGTGAATATTTAGTTATAATGAATATATAAATATATAGAAAATTATAAAGTATATATACAGTTAAATTAATATTCCGTTTAAAGCTTTTATCATTTATTTATATAATACTATATTATGCCTAATATACAGTTAAACTAATATTGAGTTAAAATTTAAACAGTATTGTGTCTTAAAAATACAATTTTTTAAAATAGTCTTATTATCATGAAACTATTTAAATTGAATCCTTATTACAGGTAATTATAATTAATTATGTTAATTATAAATTAGAATTAACAAGATATCTTTTAAACCTATAGTCACTGATTGATGTACTGCTGATGAGTGAAAAAACAGTAGTTTGAATAAGCAATCAAATAAATACCAAAATAGATTATAAAAATACCAAAATAATTGGCAAGATTCTGAAAGCTTGTTTTTAACAACATTTTAAACAAAACAGTAACAATTTTTTTTTTTAAACATCTTTACTACCAACTTTTACAAGCAACAAGACTGCAAGCAACTACTAATAGAATTGGAAGTTACTGGATGAGAAAAGATAAAGTTTATAGAGCAAGATAACAATTGAGAGACCGCTTAAAAGATTGCAAATTATATGAATGGTAAGCAAGGTAGGCAAGATGAAGAAAAAAAAAATTCAAAAGAAATGATGTTCGAGGAAAAAACTGGACGAATGTGAATTTTTGGAGCACTTAGGAAAAGTGTTTTGAGTTTTATCTGAATTAAAATTCACAGAGAGTTACTAGAATTAAAAGTTTGAAAGCATAGTTATAAAGAGAGATTTAAAAAGTTAGGTTTACTATTGTTGGAGATTAGAAGATGAAGAGATGATCTGATAAAAAATTTTAAATATTTGAAAGGGTATGATATTATAAATTTTTACACAAAACTCAAAATGGTAGATAACAGCTATAAAACTAGAGGCCACAATAAAAAATGAACAATAGGCAATATACAGGAAATATAAAAAATTTTCACCAATAGAGTGGCAAACGACTGGAAGAATCTTAAACAAGAAACATTAGACGCAGTGAGTTTTAGTGTAAGTAAAATACAAAACTTTGAAAAATAAAATACAGCACAATGCTTTAAAATCTGTTTTAAGACTGATTTATTAGTAATTAATTTTAATGAAATACTTTTTTTTTCATTTTTATTTAAGAACTGTTTATTTTACTTCAAAAGTTAAATAATTGAACTTGAAAAAAATTTAAATTTTTTTAAAACAATTTTTACAATACTTTCAGACAATGAAAAATTTATATTATTACTGTTTTCCATATTGATACAAAGTTTTGATAATTTTTTTGAGAAAATAGAATTTTTATTAAAAATTCATTTTTCATTATTTATATCTGAAAATAATAATTAAATAAAAAAATCCCACTCCCTAAATCAAACAAAGATTCTTTTTCCTTACCTTTCTCTATGTAGTTTAGTTTGCATAATAGGATAATCAAAACTGATTGAACACAGTAAGTTACCATTTTTGAAATTCCAAAACTAAAAAAAGTTTACTGAAATGTGAAGTTGAATGTATAATAATTGAAAATAATAAACTACATAAATACATAAATTACCACTTACGCACATACAAACACACACAAATTAATTACCATATACTTAAGATTGCAATAAATGCTATCAAAGACATAATAAAATAGTGACTATTAAATTCTAAATAGGGTATCTATGTGTATGTAAAAGGCTCGAATTAACGTAAAAAAGAAAAAATTAGTCTCCTTCCCCTCATCCCTGGCATCGCTTTGCGATAAGGAGGGGAGGGGGGAAGTGTTGCATTAGTATAAAACTGTATCATTTGTACATGAGTTTGTAATTGTTATGTTTTTTAAAATCTTTCTTATTTAAATCTTATCTTATAATATTCTTGTTTGGTGGGGTTTAAAATAGTCTGTTACTGTTATAATTTACAGCTTAAGATAAAATTTAAAGTTTAAATTGCAGTTATAGTGTATTGAGAAAGTTATGATGTAATGAGCAAGTAACGTATTTAATACTATAAAGGTATTACTTTTAGTAATTGTTTTTACTTAATACTTAAATAAGTAAAAGTAAAAAAATAAAAGGAAAAACACATTATATTTAAACCATTTAAAATAGTAAGAAATTAGTTAGTAAGAAAACTATTTAATATGTTCATGCTGACAATAAAACATGTGTTATTTTCAAAGAGTATTGAATTGTTATTGTAAAAACCTTTAAAACAACAGTAAAACAAACTACAAAGTTGTTTTGACATTATAATGAATTTGTTTTAATGTAAAACAACTTGGTGACGCTATATTATTGCTGTTTTATACAGTTTATAACATTAATAGAAAAAAACGTGTTTAAAATAAAACAAAGTAAATAAATAGAATTGTTGTTTTAATAAATTAAAACATCATCATACAACTTTAAACTTAATATTTGTACAAAAACATGCCTCTAGACCAGGAAAGTCTATAATCTATAGACCAAACCAGTAAGATCGAAGCAAAAAAACATTAGATACCACACTTTTTATAATTTATTGTTTCTTGGTCTAGTGTACTATTAAAAGTTTAAGTATAATTAATTTTTTCATTTAAATGGTTTTTAAGTTGATGTTTTCATTCAATTTTTTCATTTAAATTATTTTGCAATAAAAAGTGAAAGAAAAAAATTTGGTTTAATAAATCGAATTATATTTCCTTATTAATGAAAAGAAATTTGAACAGCTTTTAAACATTCAATTTGAACAGAAGTAAAAACAACTTATTTTTTTTAATTTAAATTTTTTATGATTTATTTTTTGGTTTAACATTTGCAATAATCACTGGTTAAATGCTTAAAATAGAATGTTTCTACTTTTAAAATAGAACATTTCTACAATTTTAATTTTAAACATTTTGAGTAGTTAACCTTTTTTATTTCTTGAAAAGTAGTTTTAACTACTCAAAATGTTTACAATTTAAATAAAACTTTCTTTCTTAATTACAATACGTTCTAAATTTGATTTTGTTACCGTAGCTAGCTACAGTATATATACATTAAACCTTTCAGAAATGATCCTTGCTCTGCCAATGAGTATTTACTGTCGCCGGTACAATTAAATTTATAATTATTGAATGTTAAAATTCTTTAAAATTTTTCAAATTTTTTTAATTATAAATTTCAATCGCAAATTTTTTTGAATAAGAGAATTTTAGAAGACTAAAATTCTTTTGTTCAAAAAGATTTTTTTAAAAAGATAAATCTTAAAAACAACTTGCGTTTTCATAGAGTTTAAACTTGATTTTGCTTGTTAAAATAATTTTTAGGTAAAAGCTTTTTATGTGTTAACAACATATATGATATAAATAGAAACATTTGCATGACTAACTTCTTATAAGTCTTTGAGTAAGTTAGTGTAGTAACTTAACTGGTTGTTTGGATTTAGTTTATAGGGTAAATTTAATATGATGTACTTTATCCATTCATTAAGTCAAACTAAATATAATTATAAAATATTATTGGCTTTCACGCAGAGATTCAAAGTAATTTAAATTCAAAAGCACCTTATGTTAAATGAAAATTTCAGTGCAAGAGAACGAATGATTATACTTCTATTCAAAAGATAAATTTAGCGCGACATACTTTATGACCCCTTATATACTTTATGAAAATTTATACAAAAACACTATTTTTAAAAATGACCAAAAAATGTCTAATTAGAAAAAAAAAAATCAAACAAAAAAATTGTGAAAATATTTTTTTAAGAAAAAACTAACTGCAAAGGTGTGAAAAGCAATTTTGAAATACTTAATTCGAGCCCTGATGTATTTATGTAAGTATGTAAGTATGTATGTATGTATGTATGTATGTATGTATGTATGTATGTATGTATGTATGTATGTATGTATGTATGTATGTATGTATGTATGTATGTATGTATGTATGTATGTATAGACACATGCACACATAAAAGAATTAAGGTCAGAAAATTAAAATAGGCAGGGAATAGATGGACTTGGTTTGGCAGACAGCATATACATTTTTTAAATAGTTTTTAAAAATTGTCACACAACCAAGTCATAGATTGCAGAAATTTTAAAATTTATTATTGATTGTTAGCAACAGAAAATAGAACCTCAAACCTTCATAGCTTTATCTGCAGCAGCTGAAATCATCATCATGTTTGCATTATCTATACAAACCCCTCTTACAGTGGAAGTATGACCTATCAATATAAATTATTACAGAATGGTTAAAAATTATATTAATTATATTAAACTTTAACATAAAATGTGAGCAAAATTGAAACCTTATAAACAGCGAAATGGACATAGATAAAAATCAAGAGGTTAAAAAAAAAATTACAAAAACATTTTTTTGGAAATGACTTACCTCCTACATATCAGAGACCACAAGGAATTTCCATACCATTCCAAATTATACTTTAATGATGGTAATGGTGCCATTTAAAAATATATTAAGCAGTTTTTTCATTAAAAAATTTAGTTTAATTTTAGGGCCAAAAAATTGTAAAATTGAATTAATCTTTTAGTTTGTTGGCTACCCTAGCCAAAAAAAAAAATCTGTTGGCTACCCTAGCCAAAAAAAAATAAATATGTTGGCTACCCTAGCCAAAAAGTCCTATAGGACCTATAGAATTTTAAAAAAAGACAAAACTTTTAACTAAAAACACTTTTTTAACTTATGTGTTTTAATTTAATGGGGTTCAAATATGAAATTTTTTTGTTCCAAATTCTTATAGAACCCTATAAGACTTTTTTAATAAGGGTAGTTGCTGAAATTAAATGCCTATGAGATAGAATCGTCAATTTATCTTTAGATAATTTTATATTTAGTTTCAAAAAAAAAATAGTAAAAAAAAAATTCATAAATTTAATACTAATACAAGTTGTTTATGTTTGAAAAATTTTAACAAGGGTTGTTTATATGGATTGCCGGTGTTCAGATAAGATCAAAGAATGCATTAGGGAGCACTTTGCTTCATATTTACTGACCAAATTTAATGAAATCCTCATGAAGTGTGGTCTGAAAACTCTCCAAAAGTAAAGTGTACAGAAATGGTTGGGAAGCAAAGTACTTGCCAAAACTCCAGCAAAACAAAACTGTGTGAATTTAGTTATTTCACTATGAGCAACCTAATGGGGGATATTCATGGAAAATTATCTTGCCATATCTTTTTAAATTTTAGAAATAAAAATTCATTAAATTGATGTACTTATGTGCCTATAGCATTTTTTAATAAAAAGTAATTGTTTAAAATTTTTACTGCTCACACCTTGAAATGAAACAATGAAATCACAAAATGAAATCTAGCAATGAAAATAAAATTACCATTACACAACTTTTTTCCATATTTTAGCCTTTTAATGCCAGATTGTAAATTAAACTTTTCGATATTTCCATTTTTGTAACCAATCACTGTAAAGTTACCACAACTACTTATATCGCAACACTAAAAAAAAATCCTAAATATTTTATTAACAATTTCTTAATACTTAACAATTTTTTAATACTTTTTTAGATTTTTAATGTGCCAAAAATTTCACAAAAAAATCCTAAACTCAAAATCTAAGCATAATGGAATGCCTAAGAACTTAAAAACTATTTGTAATCCAAAAGGAAAATATTGTTTATTAAAAAGTTTTGAAAAATTAAATTTATAGATATAATAAAGTTTCAAAAATTTATAGCTTTTTTTTTAGAAATTTTATAAAAAATATACATAAAAAATGCCCTAAAATCTGTAACTAAATTTTATTAAAATTATTAAATTACTATTAAAAGAAATTTAAAGTTTGAGAAACAATTTTTATAGAAATTAAATAAATTTTATAGAAATTAATTAAACTTTATAGAAATTAATTAAATTTTATAGAAATTAAATAAAAATATTTTTAACTATTAGAACTAAATTAACATCAATTAAAAAATGATTAATAAAAACATAAAACTAAATTCCTATAACAAAATAGTTAAAATTTATTTAAATAAAATTGTTTTATCAACAAAAAAAAAAAACTAACAAAAAAAAACAAAGTGCGATCAATTAAGTGGCTTAATTTTCAAAATTTAAACTTTACAAGTAAATAAAATAAAAAGTATACACAATATTTTTAAAAAGTAAAAATACCACACTATTATGTTTAAACAAGCTCAGCATAAACAAAGAAAGACAATAATAATAAAAACTTAACAAAATTTTTATTAACTTTTTATAAAGTTATTATAAACTTATTAAAAAATATTCTTGTAAAGTTTAATATTTAGATAAATCTTTATTTAAATGTTTAAAATACACTTGTCTAGAATTAGCAGGTTGTCTAACTTTTTTAAAAATCCGTTCAAGGACTTAGAATTTAACTGAAAATATAATTATTGCTAGATTTATATCTATATAAACTTTATAGTTTATGTAGATATAAATCTAGCAATAATTATAATAATTATATAATTGCGTCTAGAGAATGACACGGGGACAGAAACCATTCCTGTTCCCACCCCATTCCCATATAAATTTTTCCAACCCAAAACCATCTGTAATTAATTTTTCCCAATCCCCAACCACCTCCATCAATAAAGCAAATGTTACAGACCAGTAATCCACATTCGAATAATAACTCATATATAAATATTGTGATATTGTGTTATTGCAATATTGCGTTATTATATTTATATTATGTATATTGTGTTTCTTTATATTTTAGATAATATAATAAAAACCTTACTACTAAATTACTTGTATTAGTCTTGATCGGGTCTGCAACAATTTTTATTATATTAACACAATGGATAAAAAAATATTCCAAAAAACTCTTCAAGAGGAACTGTCAAAGAAGAATACCTATATTGGAAAAGAATGCTAAAAACATATATCTTAAAAGCTAAAGTATTAGATACAGATAAATTAGATGTTTTATTTGTTCTATGAGGTGCTAAATCCTTCCCACTCATCGAGAATCAATTGAACTTTAAAGATGCTTTAACTATTTTAGACCACAAATTTTCAAAAAAAAACTACATCTATAATGATGTGTCACAAGCTAAGATCAACAAAACAACTTGAATCAGAGTCTGTCAACCAATTCATGGAAAAATTACAAATTTTAGTAAGAAAATGCCCCAAAAAACCACTAATTGCAAACGAACATGAAGAAATGTTAATAAGTGATGCATTTGTAGCTGCCCTTTTATCTCCAATGATTCATCAGCGCCTCTTAGAACCAACTAACGACTCACTAGAAAAACTTCTACTTACAGCAACAACTATGGAATTAGCAATCGAAGACACTAAAACTTTTTCTTTACCTTAACAACGTCCTATTTTTGCAGATACAAAACACTTTTGTATCTGGTGTGGGGGTCAACGACATGATAGGTCCCAATGCAATGCACGAAACTCAACTTGCAATACCTGTGGAAAAAAAGGACACTAGGCAGCTGTCTGCTTAAGTAACAAACTAAATCAAAACAACAGCATAAAACCAAAATATCTAAATAAAACACCAATAAAGGGTGCGGCAACAAACTGTGAGTGAAATAATGACATCAACCAATATAACATCCCACACACAGCCACAATCTTAGCTTCAATAAATCAAAAATCAGGTCTCATAAATGCAATAGTGAACGGAATACCAGTACAAGCCCTTATCGACACAGGCTCTGACCTATCATTTATCTCTCTAAATTTTATGTCTGAGAACAATCTTAACTTTAACACAAATATAAGGAAATCAATATGTCTTGCAGATAATTCACGCGCACAAATTATAGGCCAATATGACAGTACCTTAATAATAGTGAACCATACATATTCAACTAAACTCTTTGTAGTAAAACAGCTAGTATCACCTCTTATTATTGGTATAAACATTTTAATTAAACACTCAGCTCTAACACTTCATTTTGGAGGGAAACGTGAACCAATCCAATTCTGCCTTTCCCTATCTTCTATGAAATGTAAATTGTATGCAGATCTAATCAAGAAGAACACAACAAAAATCTCTCAGCATTTAAAATAGCAGCAAACAATTTTGGAGTGAAAATGAAGGAAAAGTGTAAGTTTTCTCAAACCTCACTCTATTTTCTTGGACACCTAATAGAAAACAGAACGTTGAAACCAGATCCCGAAAGGTTCCAGGCCTTACAACATTAATGTTGTAAGTAATTACAACTAATTGTCCACATCGTATTAGAAGACCACCCTCAAAGCTTAATTTGTAACAAAACTTAACTAAATCAAAACCATATATAAATATCTATTGGAAGGGCTGGAGACTGTGATATTGTGTTATTGTGTTATTGCAATATTGCGTTATTATATTTATATTATGTATATTGTGTTTCTTTATATTTTAGATTCAAGTCAACTATGTGATAAAACAAGACCACTGAAAAGAAAATTTGACAATTATTATGATGTTTTATTATACTTTAGTGTAAGAGAAGTGAGAATTTTTAAACAAGAAGTTAAAACAAAATACTTTAGTAGCACTTCCATTGTTTTATAAAATTTTACCGGGTCTACAACAAATATCATGTATTTTAACCATTTTTATCAATTCATAAGTTAAAACTGTTCAATAATATTGTTATGCATACCTATTCTTTGTTCAAACCATCCAGAAATAGCATATTATTTCAAGCCACAAGCCCTGCTGCCTTGCAGAGTGTGCTCTTCTTAGGCAAAGACTAGGAGAAATAAACTCCAACTAAAAATTCCCCTGCCTTGGGGCTCTTGGTTGAGTAAAGGCTAGAGATGGTGTCTCGATAAAAATACTCATCTTGGGCAGATGTTAACTGCATCCAGCGATTGTCTTGTAGAAGGCCTCCTAGGCAAAGACTTAAGGGGTAAGCAGAAAAATTCTGCTAACCAGCCTCGAACCCCTTCTTCATCTATTAGGCTGGCGTAGATGTAACCTGTGTTACATTGTTTCCTGCCTAGGATGATGAATGCTGGATCTCCTTGACTCTACTCATAGAATTTTGCTTATGCCTCCTTGATAATGGCTATGCAACTCTTCCTGTTATCTCCATATGAGGGTACAGCTCTAAAACTCAGTTTAATGGTTCTGAGGCCGGCTGGTAGTAAGGTTTCCCAAACTCTGTGGTAGCTCTCAGAGAGGCTGATTCCATCAACAGCTGCAAAATATAGGAGTATTAAAAGTGCCATGTTGCACATGGATGGTGTCCCTGTTAATGCTTTTGGTGTGCATTGTCAAGGCCACATAAGGAGCCCTATGTCACGGCTTAGGGTTAATTAACAGGACTGAGACAACTGCATAGCTCATTGATTAGGAGGCTGTGCTCTATCTATAAACGAGTCAAGTTCTCATTAAACCCAAATCATGACCAAAGTAAACAAAAATTAAAAACCTAAAAAACCATCCCCACCACCTAAATATTTTAATATATCTTTTACAAATATTCGCGGTCTACGAAGCAACTTTCCATCAGTTGAGTCTTACCTCCTGCAAAATTCACCAGACTTGCTTGCACTCAGTGAAACAAATTTAAATTCTGAAATTCCTTCTTCAGATGTCAGTGTTAATGGGTACTATCCTTTGATTCGTAAAAACTCAAATAGTCACATGCTAGGTTTAGGGGTATACATACGTATTTATTCCCCTATTTGTCGTGAAATCAGGTTCGAATCTTTTGACCATTCTTTTATGTGCTTTCGCCTAGCACCTCTTCACTCTATCACCTTTCTCTTTGTTCTTTATCGTTCTCCTTCTTCCCATGATTGCACTCTCTTAGATATTATCTCTGATCAAATTGACCATGCCCTCTCTCTTTACCCCTCTAATATTGTTGTTGTTGGTGATTTTAATGCCCATCACACTGAATGGCTTGGCTCTAACACCACTGATCCTGCTGGCACTAAAGCCTTTAACTTCTGCGTTTCTCAATCTCTTACTCAGATAGTTAACTTTGTTACTCGTTTTCCTGACAACCCTAATCATTTACCTTCACTCCTTGACTTATGTTTTGTCTCTGACCCTAGCTTCAGTTTCTCCCTTTTCTCCCTTAGGTGGTTCTGACCATGCAATGATCTCTATAAATCTTTCTTCTCGTACTTCTTTCTTGGGCTCACCTTATCATCGCACCACCTACTACTACCCTAAAGCTGACTGGGATTCCTTTTGTGATTTTCTTCGTGATGGTCCTTGGGCTGATGTTTTTTCTCTCTCAGCTGACAAATGCGCCTCCTACGTAACCTCCTGGATTCAGGCTGGAATGGAAGCTTTTATTCCTTCTCGTCGGTTTCAAGTCAAGCCTCATTCTACTCCATGGTTTTCTCCTTCTTGTGCGGCTGCTATATCCAATCGTAATCATTTTTTTCATCTTTTTCAAAAGAACAACTCTCTTGAGAACAAACGGCTATTTATTATTGCAAGAAATCGATGTAAAAAGGTGCTTTCTGATGCTAAACTCCATTATTCTCAGTTCACTAAATCTCGCATCTTATCGCAGAAGTTAGGCTCTAAAGACTTTTGGAAAATCTTCAACAGCATTGTTAACAAGGGTAGATCTAACATTCCATCTCTCATTCATGGGACTGATCTTGTTACCTCTCCCAGGGATAAGGCAGAACTGTTTGCAAAGAACTTTTCTTCTAATTCCACTCTTGAATCTTATGGACATTCTCTTCCTTCCATTCCAGTCCAACAGGTTGACCCATTGTTAGACATTCAAATCACTCCGGCTTCTGTTGCTAAAGTCATATCTCAATTAAACTCGTCTACAGCTTGTGGTCCAGACAACATTCCTGTTACAGTCTTGCAGAATTGTTCCCCAGAACTTTCTTTAATTCTCTCTTAACTATTTAACAAGTGTTTGACTGAGTCTTGTTTTCCTGCTTGTTGGAAAATGGCATCTGTGGTTCCAATATTCAAAAACTCTGGAGAAAATTCTGACCCCTCCAATTATCGTCCGATCAGTCTTCTTTCTGTTATTAGCAAGGTCTTTGAGTCTTTGATCAACAAATCCTCACATCTCATCTTGAGTCAAATAAACTACTGTCAGACAATCAATACGGTTTTCGATCCTCTCGCTCTACGGCCGACTTGCTAACTGCTGTAACTGAAAGATTTTATCGTGCATTAGATGGAGGCGGTGAGGCTAGGGCTATTGCTCTCGACATATCTAAAACTTTCGACAAAGTTTGGCATGCTGGTCTTCTCCATAAGCTTGCTTCATATGGTGTTTCTGGGAAAGTTTTTGAGATTATCAAATCATTTCTTTCTAACCGGTTTATTAAAGTCAACCTTGAAGGCCAACACTCTTCTTTATTTCCAGTAACTTCTGGGGTTCCCCTAGGTTCCATCCTGGGCCCTGTTTTGTTTCTTATCTACATAAACGATCTTCCTGACAACCTTTCATCTAAAGTAGCTCTTTTTGCTGATGATTCAACTTTATACTCCTGTCTTGACAAAAAGTCTTCTCTTTTTGATCGCCTAGAACAAGCAGCTGATCTTGAATCCAATCTCACTTCAGTAATAGATTGGGGTTCACAGTGGCTTGTGAACTTCAACTCTAAAAAAACCCAGTTGCTTACTGCAAACAACTACTGTAATATGGTCAACATTCCTATATTAATGAATGGCAATCCTCTTACTGAGTCATCCTCTTTACGTCTTCTTGGATTATCGCTTACTACTGACCTTTCATGAAAACCATATATACAATCGATTGCTAAATTAGCTTCTGTTAAGGTTGCTTCTCTTTATCGTGCTCGCCATTTCCTTACTTCTGATTCCATTCTTTACCTCTACAAATCTCTTATTCGTCCCTGTATGGAATACTGTTGTCATATTTGGGCTGGTTCTTCTAACGATTCACTTTCTCTTCTTGACAAGGTCCAAAAACGCATTGTAAATATTGTTGAACCTGGACTATCTGCTAAGCTTGAACGCCTTTCCCATTGTCTTAAAGTTGCATCTCTTTCTCTTTTCTACTAATACTATCATGGTCACTGCTCAAAGGATTTTCCTAGTAACTCCCAACTTAATAGTGGTTGCTTGCAGCCTTGTTGGTAGTGAATGCAAATAAAAATAAATAAATAAAAAAAAAAGCCATGCAGCTATGCAATAATTTCCATTTCTGCAAAAAATACTGCAGTAACTGCAGTATTTCCACAATTCCGATTTTCATGTCATTCTCTACTTGACACCCTCCCCTGCAATAAAGTAACAGAATGTAAATGACTCAATAATGTATACATCATTAAACCATTGCCCAAATTTGTGTTGATTAGTGCCAGAGAACATAAAAACTATTTTTTTAAAAAAGGTATCCAGCCTGTGGAATTAAGTAAATAAGGTCAGCAATTTTTTGCAGACTTAAACCTGTTTTAAATCGGCATCAGGCAGGAACAAAATTTTGAAACATGGTTTGACAAAACATGTTATTGATTAGCATAAAATTGACGAAAAAACAAATGCCAAGTTTGATCACTTTTCTTTCAAATGTCAACATTTGCTTAAAAATTTGAGTGTTTTGCTGATTTAATTTTAACTAATTTATTTCGAGTTAAAACAACAAGTTGGTTCATAATTGTTTATAGTTTAATTGCTTTTCTTACAATTTAAATACAATTTGGAAAGTTCTTCCCTTTTTTGTGTGTGTGTGTCATATTATTTTATTAAAATAAAACAATATCGAATTTAAATAAAATGTTCGCTTTGTCATTTTTATTTTAACTATTTTACAATTTAAAAAATATGTATGTTTTGCAGTTTTTGTAAATAAATTTATTCAGAATTTAAACAAAAGTTTTGTTTTTATTTTATTTAAGATTTAAATAAAGTGTTCGCTTGGCCATTTTAATTTATTTGAAATAGCAAATAATTTTAAGTTATAAAATTCTGAGGTTGGCAAAATATTGCTGACTTCAAACATTGTAAAGTCAAAAGTTAGGTGGACATTGGCGAATACCGACCCTATTTCTGAGGGCTGGGCATTAAATAATATACATAGATAATTTTTTTCCGGGAATTCCAGAAATTCACTTGAAATTCCTTTAATTTTCCAGAAATTTCCGGATGTCTTTTGTTATTTATTTGAAAAAAAATTTATATTTTTACATAAAATTTTATATAAGACAACTTTTGCATTTAAAAAAATATGTTTTCTATAATTAAAATTTTCAATTTTGATTAAACAATTTTTTTTTTTTTGCATTTTATTTCATTCAAATTAACTTTTTTAATTATTAGAAATTCCTTTTTGTAGAAAGTTAAATAATCTAAATTCCTTTTTTAAAAGTTTACAAAAGTTTTTGTTGTCTATTAATACGATCAGTTTTTAATAAAATAATTTTCAGGGATTTTTATAGAAAAAAATTCAAAAAGTCAAATACTCATCTATAAATATATCAAAACTATTTACATAACCATTGAAGTCTATAAAAATTATTTTAAATGTTTATGACATGAAATACTATTGTAATGTTCATAAAGTATTATTATGATATTTATAAAGAATTTTTTAATGAATGATTACTCACTGTAGGGATTTTAACTGTTGCTTTAAAAGAGCCAAACTCATGTTTGCCAATAGCACGCTTTTCTGTACTCCAAGATTTAGCAACAGGTAATTTTAAGTGACAAGTGACAATGTTATCCCAATCATGCTCTCTTAAAGTTTCTGTCATGGTAACATAAAAAGAAATTATTTAAAAAACATTTTTCAAATAATAAAAAATAGAACTTTTTTTAATACAAAACCCTTGTTATATAAAATATTATAACATTTTTAAAATATAAAAGACCTGCTGCTATGCAAGTGATTGGTGGAAGACGAAGAGCTTGCACTTTAACACCATGCTTTCCAGCCTTTTTAATTAAGGAGCCTAAAAAGTTGCAAAAAATCAATTTTTAAAAAAGTTTATTTGTAAGAGGGGGAAAACAATAAGAGGGGGAGAAAAAATGTTTTAAACCTTGTGAAAATTCATGACATTGCTCTCCTCTCATAATACTTGTAAAACGTAGTGTTTGATCCATACCTAAAAAATGTTTTTAATATATTAAAACATATTAAATAATGCAAACGTTTTTAAACTTAATTGAAAATTTAAAAACAAACAAACTAAAGCAGTTATACGTTATGTATAAAAGTAGAAATAAATATTTATTATTATTTTTACTTTTAAACATCTTTGCTACCAACAAGGCTGCAAGCAACCACTAATTAGTATTGGAAGTTACTGGAAGAAAAAAAGATGAAGATTGTAGAGCAAGATAACGATTGACAAACAACTTAAAAGATTGCAGATTATATGAATCGGGAAAGCAAGATGAAGGAAGCAAACTCCAAAGAACTGATGTTCAAGGAAAAAAACTAGAGGAATAAGAGTTTTTGAAGCACTTAGGAACAGTCACAAAAAAGGGATGATACTTAATTGAATGACATGTAACACGAGAATGAACTTTAGTAGATGGCACAAGAGATGCTAGCTTTTTAGAGCAGTGTCCATTATAGTATTTGTAGAAAAGAGAAAGAGCATGATTAGAAGATCCGACCCAGATATGGCAACAGTATTCCGTACAAGAAAGGATTTGAGATTTATAGATAAAGAATAGAATCAAGAGTAAGAAAGTGTCGAGCTCAATAGAGAGATGCAACTTAAACAGATGCTAATTTTGCAACGGATTTAATATATGGTTTCCAAGAAAGATTAGAAGTAAGATTCAATCCTAGAAGATGAAGGGCAGATGACTCATCAAGTACATTACTCAGGCTTGGTCAGGTAGCGGGAGCGATCGCTCTCGAATACTGACCACGGAAATTATATTTAGTTGCGAAAAACTGGCCAGGTTTTTTAGTCGTTTTGAGAACATTTGAGTTTATGTACGAAACAAAAAATTTTTGTTTTACATGGAAACATAATAAACTTGAATGTTCCCAAAACATCTTTGTGCGAAAGAATAAAAAGAATATTCGCGAACACTAAAAACCCGCCAAATTAACGAAAAAACTAATTCTATTGGTTCAAAAAATACGCTGACTTAGCAAAATAAAGTTCTTGAGTATTCTGTTGAAATGTTTTAAAAAATGTTTTAGAACGTTTTGAGATTTTTAGCATAAATTGTTTTAAAAATAAATATATTATTTGTTTACAAAAATAAAAGTTTTAAATATATATTAAATTGTCAAAATGTTAAAAGTTTATTATAAATTATAGATTTTATAAGTATATTCTTATTTTTTATTTGAAAAGTATGTATTCTTTATGTAAATTTAATTTTGTTTATCTGTTTTTTATCGTAATGTATCTTTTAAAGCAATTTTTACGATTTAAACATTACGATTAAGACTTACAAAAATAATTGCGTTTTCAATGAAGTTATAATCGTTATAGTTAATAAAACTAATTACATAACAAACATATAAGAAGTTTCTAGTTACTAAACACAAACAACGCGTACAAAGTAACTCGCAGATGAACAAGCATCGCGCCTAAGGTCACGACAGAACACAAATATATATAGCAAATAATTAGATATAAAGAAAAGTTACTAGATATTGGTTGACTAACTCTATTTTCGCTTAAGTTGCTATTCTAAAAACTTGTTATACTTTTTTCTGCTTTAAATACTAATTAAAATTAAAAAGCCCACTCACTAAACATCACCAGCGATATTGTGAAGCAATTTCGCTTCCTCGTCATAAAGTATTGTTAATAAAGTATAAGTTGATTTCTATATTGTTAATTTAATTTCTATGATTTAACTTTTTCATTTGTTTATCTTACTAAGAAGAATTGCTTCAAATATGTTAAACTTTTCAAACTACGCGAAACATAAAATAGGTATTGAAAAAATTAACTTTCTTATTTATAAAATAATTTAGCTAAAATAAAACTAAAACTTGCAAATTTTGTTAAATAAAGAATATTTGTTTCCTTTTTAAACAATTGTAAGTTGTTACTTTATATAAAAAAAATCGCTTAATTTTATAAAAAAAATTATAAAAGAGCGATATTTTGAAAATATTTGTTTTAAACGTAATTTATTTAGCTTTAAGTTTTTTCGCGTTTAAAGATATTTTATTTACCTAATTTTTTTTTTTTTTGTAATTGTCTCTCATCAGTCCAATTAATCTTAAGCGCTTTTTTTTTTTGCTTTTTAAAATGTTCTCAAAATGACTAAAAAATCTGGCCGTCTTTTCGCAACTAAATATTATTTACGTGGTCAGCAATCGAGAGCGATCGCTCCCGCTTCCCGACCAAGCCTGATTACTCTTCATAAATATAGGAAGGTCTAAATTATTGTGATAACGATTAGCTGAAAAAAAATTAAGTTTTATCTGAATTAAAGTTCACCAGCCACTGTGAGCCACATGCTGTAGAAGAAGTGAAATCCTTTTTAAGTTTATGCGGTAGTGGTATAGAGGTAAAACACTCGCTTTATAAGCGCGAGGTTCCGAGTTCGATCCCCACCACGTCCCTGGTAGTACTGCGCTCAACTTGTTTCTCCGCGCAGCAGCCTTGTTCGTCGAGATTCATGTTTTTGGAGTTATAGAGTTGAGAGAGGGTTATAACCACTATTAAGTAGCCTTCTCGCCTGTAGTGGCTTTTTTGGCCTTGAGGAATAACAACAAAAAAAAAAAAAAAAAAAAAGCTCAAATTTCCCCTTTAAGCAATCAGAGAGTTGGCTTCTTATCATGACAAGAATAAATAGTAGTATCATCAGCGAACAATGCCACCTTAGATTTGAGAATATCTGGGAGATCGTTAATATAAATTAAAAAGAGTAGAACCTTGAGGAACCCCTGAGGTTACATAATAAGTAGAAGAGTGCTTTCCATCAAGGACAGCTTTTATACTGCAATTGAAAAGGAAGGATTCAATAATCTTAAAGATGTTTCCAGATAGACCGTAAGAAGAAAGCTTATGGAGAAGACCAGCGTGCAAAACTTTATTAAACGCTTTAGAAATGTCAAGAGCAATGACCTTCAAGGGATCCCAAACTTCCGAGACAAGTTGTGTTCATATTAAAGAAAATGTTTAAAAAGAACATTTGGGCTTAATTTTTTTGATTAAAACTATATAATGAATGCACACCACTAAATTTAAAATTCACATTTTAGTCGAAGCTCGCCTTCTCCATACTTCTTTTGGTCTAAAGTCTATATAATGATAGCCGCAATCTGCAGACTTAATAATTTATTCCATGCATGTTAATTCATAACAGTTTTGGTATATGATGTCATCGTATAAATTTTTTTCATGATGTCGTATTATTTTTTTATCAAAATCACCAAATCATGTAAATTGTATAACTTTTTACTTAATCCCAAAAAAAGTTTATGATGCAATTAAAAATTAAATTTATAAAATTTATAAAAATAAAAATTTAATATATAACGTATATTTACAGTAAACGTAATGGTTTAAAATAAATATAAACTAGATACTAAAAGATTAATTTTACAAAATGGTATAAATTAATTTAAAGTATAAACTGAAAAAAAAAACGAGTGACTTGAATAAAACATATAAACTGAACTAAGTCGAAAATAAATATAAAACAACTTATTTTACTAATAACTGTTCAAATCAAACTAGATTAAAACTAAAACAAATATTTGTACTAAAATATACAAGAAATAGTTATAATATATATATATAAAAACAAAGAATTGTATTAAATTGTTCGCTACCAGTTGAACAAAAATCTTTTTGTAGCAACCGCACACTTTTTTGAATAACATTTGAATAGCATAACATTGACAATTAATAAAAATTCGATAGTAATAAAACTTTTAACATCATTAAACAATAAGAAATGCAAAGTGCTTAAAACTATTGCTTTTGTAAGTAGTAACTAAAATATTAAATCCAAAACAAACCTCATTTAATGAATATAAATAATATTTTTTCTTCAAAATACTTTGGTAATTACTTAACTAAATACTTAAGTGTTTATGCTGTTTTATTTTATAACTAAATTTAAAGTTTTTTTTTATGAAGGATTATTCAAGATTTTTTAACTTTTTTATAATTACACAATATAGCTCTTATTTTTTCTTGATTATGTAGAGAATTAATTAAACCTTCAGAAGAAACAAATTCTTTGTGTCTAGAATGGAAATTTATGTACAAAACAAGATAAATTGTTAAGCATACTCGAAAGCCGCTACCAGTGGCTTGCGGTAGTAGAAGAGTTGAACCATAACTAAATCTAAATTAAACATAAAACAAACAACTCTATGGAACTATATGAACTAAATATAAAACGAAAAACCGCATCATACTGTCTTTAAATGCCTAATAATCACAAAATATGTGTAATTGTGACATGATTTTGGCTGGCTTCTACAACAAAGTAATAATAAAACAAGTAAAAAAAAAAGCTTCAACTAAAAGGGTAATTTTAATTTTGTTGGTATGGGTTCCCCAACTGCCGAGACAAGTTGGTAACACAACTTGTCTCGGCAGTTGGGGATCCCTTTAACCTCTTCACCTTTATCTAATGCACGATAAAACCTATTGATTATTACTATTAGCAAATTATCTGTAAAACGAGAAGATCGAAATCCACAATAATCCATAATAAATCCAAAAAAAGGCAAGTCCTCTGATAAAAATAATGCAAAGGTTTTTATATTTCACTAAGAGTTGCGGACTGTTATGATTATATGGTCCCGTAAGACATACCTAGTGTTTTGCGGCTAAAATTACATACATTTTTGTATTACTCTTGAAAATTTAGCATGTATATTCAGTGTCTTGAAATTAAAGAAAATGTTGCTTTTTAGCAAAGTTTTCTTTAATTTTATTAAAATTAATTATTAACGTTGTTAATATTAAATATTATTATTATTATGATCAAAGCAATACTTAATCATTGATTTTATTTATTAGTATGTGCTATAGGTTGTCACTTTAAGTGCACAAAATTTGCATAACAAAATAAACGAAACACTCAGACACCATTGAAAGTCGATATATTTTTTTTGATCTTATTCATGATACTATTCAAAACTTTTATTTTCATTAAAACTGCATTTTTAAATTTTTTTTAAACAAATTTGGTTATTTTTATTCTAAAGCATAGAAAAAATGTAGCTGTACAATTTTTAGTAATTTATAATATTAAAGAATATAAAAATAATTTTTGTTTTGTTTTTAAAAACAAACATTAAGCTTAATCCAATCAAACTGTATAAATTTTAAATCCAAAAAAACAAACAAAGCTTAATCCAATCAAATTGTATAAATTTTAGTGAATTTATATTATATTTAGTTATGATGTCTTACTTATATACTTTAATGTTAAATTCCAGATTTTTTTAATTATAAACTCACCTCTAAAAGTAATTCAGGCTTTTTTTTTTTAATTTTATTTGGTCTTTGTTTTGGAATTAAGAATGAGAGTCTATCATCTACTATAGCATATATAGATATACATTTTAAAATATTTTCAGAGCAATAAAAACAAATCTAATCGAAAATAAAGTTAACAAAGAGCTAAATAGAATTTCATTCCAAAATAACTCAAGTTCTATTTAATTAGTTCTTTGTTAATTTTATTTCACTGAGGTACCTTAGTGAGATAAAATTAACAAAGATGAATCGGGAGATGAATTAAAAAAAAAAAATAAATTAAAATAAAAACTTTATCATTCTAAATAATAAAAAAAACCTGAAGAGTAAACAAGAGAGATCTCTAAAAATCTAATGTTTGTCAAAAAAAAACTAGACAAATAAAAAGTTCAAATCACAAAGAAACAATCACTGTTAAAGGATGTGATAATGGATGAAGAACTATTATAGATTAGTCACACAAGAAATAACTTGAAAGAACATTAGCTCACCCTAAACTCCATCCCCAAAGACTAGCAGATTGTAATATAAAAAAGTACCTGTTGTCAAAACAACATTTCCATAAGAACCATAAAATAAGGTACGAGTAGGTGGAGCACTATGACCACTGCGAAATTTGAACAATCGTGCACTACCATCAGGATTATCAAATATCCAAATCTAAAACAGATTTTTTTAAATCTAAAATTAAAAAGACAACTAACAGTAAATAAAACAAATATATATGACATGTAGATCAAAGTAAAATTAAATTTCCTATTCTGTAGGAAAAAAGCTCTAATGTGGTTACCAAAAACAAATAAGATAAATTATTTGCAAATTAGATAAATTATGCACTAAAGTCAAAAAAATGTATTGAGAAAAAAGTTTACTTTCAGTGAGTTATCAGGAGCAGAAGTTATGAGGAGAGGTTGCTTATGAAAAAACTTCATCCCAGTGACACTACTTGAGTGTGCTTTTTCTATCATATTGATTGTCTGCTTTTTTTCAAGATCCCAAAATACTATATTCCCTAATGAAGATCCTGATGCCATCACAGGAGTTCCATCTGTAAATATCATCAAGAAACTAAATTATTTTACAAACATAAGATTACTAAATATATTTAAAAAAATTATATTAAAAATATTTTTAATATATTATTTTAAAAAATCTTTACCTGTCCTAAAAGACAACGCGGTCACAGGACCATACTCTTGGTAAAATGTCATCATTGTAACTTCAAATTTAATATTTTCAAGAATAATTCTACCATTCTCTAATCCAATTGCAATTACATCAACAGCTGGAGCCTAAAAATTAAGTTGCAAACTATGTGAATTATTTATAGAATAACAGAAACTATGGCAGTACAAAACTTACAGTCTAAACTTTAAAACTTTCTCTATTATTGATTTTTAATTTTAAAAAAAACACGCTATTTATTAACAAATTTAAAAAATTCAAAAGATTTTAATAGATAAATATAATTACCTGTTCCAATACCATAACTGAGGCATTCCAACCTTTGAACTCATGAATCAATTTACTAAGCAATAATTTTTAAACATTTTTAGACTATTTTGAAATATTATTTTATTATATTTTATAGTTAATACTTTATAAGCAACCACAAAAACAAAACAAGAAGGGATGGGAGAGGTAGCTTATATTTAGCTCCATATTGAGAAATTTATGCACTACTTTTGGGAAAAAAATCAGTACATTTAGGGTATAGGAACTATCAATTTGGAATCCAGAGCCCTGATGTAAAATCGTAATAGCATGCATAAGTATTTAAACATTTTTTTAGCTCAAGGACATTAGAGAACAAGTAATAACTCAAGGGATAAGTCTTTTTTTTAGAACATCCATGTTAGGAAACATAGCCTGAGAATAATAACAGAATTGGAGTAAATACATACTGTATGTTATAACATGGTCATTATTGATAACATATCAAATAACTTTATCTAGGTTTACCCAACATAATTCTCAGATTTAAACAAACAAAAAATTGTATTGTCATCTTGGTTTGTCTAAACTTTTCATATTTAACACAATATAATTCAGTAAAAAACGAAAAAGAAAACTCCTGTTACCAAGTCTTCACATTCCATAACTGAAGTGTTCCTTGTTTACTACCAAACAAAACTTTGTTAAGATACGTACTCGGGTGAACACATGTGGTTACTGTGAAAAGGGCAGAATCCAGAGCAAATGAAACGTATGTTTCTAAAAAATAAAAAATTATAACTAACATTTAAAGGAAATTTTTTTAACTTAAAATCGATTAGAACTAACAAACTTGCATTGTCTTAATAAAAAAAAATTATTCTGACATTAATTTTTTAAATTATTACTTTTGCAACAGTTTTCTTATTAAAAAAACTTAAAGTATAAATAATGGCAAAATAAAATATATTATCATAAGTATCTATAAATTTGTCTTTTTAGATTGTAATTCTCTTGTTTTAATCTATGTTACATTACAATCTATGTCCTACACATATTTATAAGTTTACTGAATCTTTTTTTGACATCCTCAATAGATAAACATAGTCTAATCCTAAATAAAAAAACAAATAAACCAATAACATTTATAAATAAAAAGTTTTTTAAATAAAAAATAAAAAATTTAAACTTTATTGATGGATAATTTTTAATTCGAGGTTGTGTTTTGCATGATTTAAATGCATATTATAAACTCTACATATATCCTTTGTAAACCCTCCTTGAAAAGTAGGTTTCATTATGAAATCCATGGTTAACAAACATAGAAAAAATCCATGGTTAACAAACATAGACACTTAAACTTATAAAGTGTAGTAAACTATTTTAATCATAAAACGTTTTATCATAAAATATACAATATTTTTAAATATTTAATGTATATGCTTCTATTTGAATCAGAGAATTTTAAAAAGTTTTCGTTGTATTTTAATAAAATTTCATTTTAGAGTGTCAGCTAAAACTCTTTATCTAGCTGTTTTTGGTTCTCCTTTTTACATGTACAAGGTTTTGCTTTTGGAAATAAATCAGACCTGCTCCGATATAGAAAAGTGTATTCCCATATTTGATGAAACATATCCTTATACAAGAACATTGATAAAGTTTTAATTAACTCAATTTAATTAGTAACCACTAATTAGTGTTGGAAGTTACTGGAAGAGAAAAGATGAAGATTGTAGAGCAAGAAAACGATTGACAGACGACTTAAAAGATTGCAAATTATATGAATCAGGAAAGCAAGATGAAGGAAGCGAATTCCAAAGAACTGATGTTCGAGGAAAAAAACTAGACAAATAAGAGTTTTTGGAGCACTTAGGAACAGTAACAGAAAAAGGATGAGACTTAATTGAATGACGAGTAACACGAGAATGAATTTTAGTAGATGGCACAAGAGACGCTAGCTCTTTAGAGCAGTGCCCATTATAGTATTTGTAGAAAAGAGAAAGAGAAGCAACATAACGACGATGTGACAGAGGTTGAAGGTTGGCTGCAAGAGCAGGTCCAACTATGTTTACAATGCATTTTAGCACCTTGTCTAAAAGAGAAAGGGCATCATTAGAAGATCCGCCCCAGATATGGCAACAGTATTCCATACAAGGCCGGATTTGAGATTTATAGAAATAAAGAATAGAATCCAGAGTAAGAAAGTGATGAGCTCGATAAAGAGAAGCAACTTTAGCAGATGCTAATTTTGCAACGGATTTGATATAAGGTTTCCAAGAAAGATCAGAAGTAAGAGTTAATCCTAGAAGATGAAGGGTAGGAGACTCATCAAGTACATTACCTTTCATAAATATAGGAAGGTCTAAATTATTGCGATAACGATTGGCCGAAAAAAATGGAGTTTTATCTGAATTAAAGTTCACGAGCCACTGCGAGCCCCATGCTGTAGCAGAAGTGAGATCCTTTTCGAGCTCAGATGCCCTCTGCAAGCAATCAGAAGGAGTTGGCTTCTTATCGTGACAAGAATAAATGGTAGTATCATCAGCGAACAATGCCACCTTAGATGTGAGAATATCTGGAAGATCGTTAATGTAAATTAAAAAGAGTATAGGGCCAAGGATTGAATCTTGGGGAACCCCTGAGGTTACAGAATAAGAAGAAGAGTGCTGTCCATCAAGGACAACTTTTATACTACGATTGGAAAGGAAGGATTCAATAATCTTAAAGATGTTTCCAGATACACCGTAAGAAGGAAGCTTATGGAGGCGATCAGCATGCCAAACTTTATCAAACGCTTTAGAAATGTCAAGAGCAATGGCCTCAACCTCTCCACCTTTATCTAATGCGCGATAAAACCTATCGGTTATTACTGATAGCAAATCAGCCGTAGAACGAGAAGATCGAAATCCATACTGATGATCAGAAAGTAGGTTATGAGATTCGAGATGAGAGATTAAGTGTTTGTTAATTAAAGATTCAAAAACCTTGCTTATGATAGGAAGAAGACTAATGGGACGGTAGTTAGATGAATCAGATTGCTCTCCAGTATTTTTGAAAATAGAGATAACAGATGCCGCTTTCCAGCATGCTGGAAAACAAGATTCTTATAAGCACTTGTTAAATAGTTTTGAAAGTATAGACGACAGCTCCAGAGAACACTTCTGCAAGACTATAACAGGTATGTTGTCTGGACCACAAGCTGTAGAAGAGTCTGAGCAGGAAATCACTTTAAATACAGAAGCTGGAGTGATACGAATGTCGAGCAATGGATCAACCTGTTTGACGGGTATATCAGGTAAAACGCAACTAGTGGCATCAAGAGATGATATTGATGAAAAGTTCTTGGCAAACAATTCAGCTTTGTCTTTAGGTGAGGTGACAAAGTCTGAACCGTACAAAAGAGGTGGAATTACAGACTTGCCCTTATTATTGATACTATTAAAGATTCTCCAGAAGTCACGAGAGCCTAATTTTTGTAATGAAATACAAGATTTCATGATCTGAGAATAGCGGGTTTTGGCGTTAGACAAAACCTTTTTACAATGGTTCCTAGTAGTAATAAACAGACGTCTGTTTTCTGGAGAATTGTTTTGCTGATAGATATGGAAGTAATGGTTCCGATTGGCAATTGCAGCAGCACAATGTGAGGAAAACCATGGAGAAGAGTGAGGCTTGACCTGGAATCGTCGAGAGGGAATAAAGGATTCCATGCCAGCCTGAATCCAAGAAGTTATGTAAGAAGCACATTTGTCAACAGGGAGACGAAAGATTTCTACCCAGGGGCCATCACGAAGAAAGTCACAAAAAGAGTCCCAGTCAGCTTTAAGGTAGTTGTAAGATGTACGATGATAGGGGGATTTTAATGGTAAAGAAGAATGAGATAATAGTTTTAGAGAGACCAAACCATGATCAGACGCACCTAAGGGTGAGTGTGAAGGAACTGAACACTGACTAGGATCAGAAACAAGACATAAGTCGAGTAGAGAAGGTAAATGATTCGGGTTTGTCTGGAAAGCGAGTTGGAAAGTTGACTATTTGAGTTAGGGATTGAGAAAGACAAAAGTCGTGGGCCTTAATGCCTGCAGAGTCACTGACACTAGAGCCAAGCCATTCAGTGTGATGAACATTAAAGTCACCGACAACAACAATATTGGCTGATGGATAAAGAATGAGGGCTTGGTCAATATAATCAAAAATAACATCAAGAAGAGTGCAGTCTTGGGATGAGGGAGAGCGATATAGAACAAAGAGAAAGGTGATAGAGTGAAGTAGTGCTAAACGAAAGCACATAAAAGAGTATTCTGTGGATTCAAACCTAGTTTCCCGACAAATGGGTGAATTCTTACGAATGTAAATGCCCAGGCCAAGCATGTGACTATTGGAGTCTTTACGAATTAAAGGAAGATAACCATCAACACTAAGATCACAAGATGAGACAGCTGAACTCAAATTAGTCTCACAAAGAGCAAGCAGGTCTGGTGAACTTTTATTATCAATTAGTGTTTAATTAATAGTTTTTATTAACTAATAGTTTGTTTTTTTTAATTATTATTTTAATTAATATTTAATTAATAGTTTTTATTATCAATTAGTGTTTAATTTAAAACATTTTAATTTTTAAATAAATTATTCTTTTCATTAAAATCTGATTTTTGTTAAATTCCCCCTAACAAAAACCAGATTTTAATGTTTCATATAATGCGTAAATAGCTTAAACTTCATCATAATTTTTATGGGTCGATATAATTTTTGGACCTTGAGTAATTACTATTTTAACCTTTTAACTTTATCTATAACCCGGAATTAACTGGTATATAAAAAAAACAATAAATCAAAATAAGTAGGTTATTGATTGATCAAAGTTTTTTTTTAATATATGGTTTTTGAAGTTATATTTAAACTTTTATGTTACATTTTGTTCAGGTACAGAAATTATAGCAACAAATGTTTTAATTCTATGTAAATATAAGTTTTCACTATTTCTAAATTTTTGCTTTCTAATTTAAAAAAGAAATATTGCTTTTAATTTAAAAAACAAGAATTTGAAAAAAAAAAAAAAAAAAAAAAAAAAAATCAAATGCTTTTAACACTAGGTTTAAATAACAGATTAATTGAGTTAACATTGAAATTGTAGTTAGACTTGATTATATTTTATATTGTCAATCATTGTTATATTATTAATAGTTTGTATACAGATAGTTAAAAACTTTTTATGGCTTCTTTTATCACCTACACCTCAATGAGATGCATCATATGCATCCAATTAAAGTACTGATTTCTGATTTCCAGATCATAAAAAGGTTATGAAAAGGTTTTAGTAAAAGAATTATTTTAAAAACTACTTTTAATATATTAATTTAATATATTATGTTATACTCTGTCATTCAAACTAAAGTGGAACTCAATGTAAGTGATCTTTTTGCATTATACTTTTAAATAAAAATTTTCAAAACATTTAAAAAAAAAGTATCCTAGCTTTAGTTTTTTTAATTAAATATTAAAAAAAAAAAGTTGATTAAAATTTTTAAATTGTACACAAACTTTTTGTTGTGCAAACTTGTAAATGTTTATTCATTTTTTGACCATGCATAGGCCTAGAAGGTGCATGGCTTGTATTATCTATCAAAAAAATTAAGATGAAATGGTTTTATTCTAAACAAGCACATTTAATTATTATCAAGAATCGTTTCTAATATCATATCTATACAGCAAATAACTCTTGATTTTGATTACAAAAAAAATCACAATATTTTAGGGAAACTAATAACTATCAGACATTTTAAGAAAAACTAGTGATTATGTAAAAAGTAAAATTGAATAATTTAATGATTGTTTTAAAAAGGCAAGTAGATTTGTCTGTTTAATGTATCTGTCTAAATCAGGTATCAAAATGCTCAAAAAATTTCTTCAAATTATTACTATTACTACTTTATTTTACTTTATTTTGCAAACTTGATTTTTATAAAAGAACCTTTTTCAAAACTTATAAATCTATGTTTACAATTTAGAAAAAATCAGAACACTGAATTTAAAAATAAAGACTTACCTAAATTTTCAAGTTCCCAAACATTAACTGTGTTGGAACAATCAATAGAAACAACATGCTCACCAAGAGACAAAAGAGAATGTACATCAGATTGATGTTCAACATATTTTTTTTTCTACAAAAAATATGAAAGATAAAATCCTTTTTTTATTATAGCACATTGATATAATTGCTATAAATGATAGAATTGATAGATAGATTTTATATTATGCTACATTATTGATGATAGGTAATAATCTGGCTGATAGAATATCACTGATATGTTTCATACAATACTAAGTTAATTTTATAATAAAAGTATTATTGATAATATTATTCTTAAAATGCAAAACAAATTCATTTATAGGATTTTTCAAAATAAAAACCCTTACAGTTTTTCCTCTTTCAAAAAGATAGACATTACATCCAGCAGCAACAATGTGGGTATTATTAACAGAAATAACTGCAGCTATTTGCTCTGTTAAAGGCTCTCCTAAAAATCGTAACTAAATCATTATAACATAAACATAAAATTATTAAAAAAAAAATTCTGCTTTTAAAAAAATATTTTAAGTATTATATTTTATAATTATCATTTTGGCTTTCTTCACTTTCTCTAATAATTAAAAACAGTAAATGATAAAAAACAAGTAAAAAAAAAAAAAAAGATAATCGAACTTCAAACCACTTTGATGTATAAATTGGTTATTAGACTTCTATTTTTAAGCACTAAATGAATATATTTTCAGGATGAAAAGGATAAATAAGAAATTTATAGAGGTAAAGAATAGAATGGATTCTGAACTGAGATATTTTAGATAACCTGAGATCAAAGTTTAAAACATTGTTTATTTTCACAACTTGCTGAAATAATAGTTTGAAAAAAACTCTTTTCAAGCTGATAACTAACATATGATCATATACAATAAAAGAGAACGTGTTTAAAATGAAAAATCTTCTCAGAGATGTTATTAGTATGGATGTTATAATAGTAAAATAGTGAGGATGTCATGTTTTAAAAGCGTAAGAGCAGGGTGTTAACCAGCTTGATGGCACCGCGTATTACAAAAACTAAATTAAATGGATTAATTTTTTTAATGTGTAAATACGTGTCGTCATTAATAAGTGTCATTACATTAACATGATCATTCCTTCAAAAGTTTAGATGTCTACAAACATTTTTGAATACATATTTCCAAAGCGTTCTAAAAAAAATTCATAAAAATTATTAATTTTAAAAAGCGTTTCTCCTAATAATTAGGCCGGGTGAATAAAAATGTATTTAATATTGAATAAAAAATAAAAGGACCCTTTTTTTTTTTTTTTTAGCCGCACCTAAATTCCTAATTTCGCAAAAACGCAGTATAAAATTTTTTCCTGGGTAACACCCTGAAGAGCTACAAAGAATTAATCGATTTAGTATTGAAGTTTATAAAAACAATATATTTTTTTTTTTTTATTTGCATTCACTCCCAACAAGGCTGCAAGCAACCACTATTAAGTTGGGAGTTACTAGAAAAAAAAAGAACAGAGTTATAGAGCAAGGAAACGGTTGACAGAAGACTTGAAAAGTTGAAGGTTGTATGAGTCAGGAAAACATGAAGATGGGAGAGAGTTCCAAAGGATTGAAGTGCGGGGAAAAAAACTAGATGAACAAAAGTTTTTAGAGCATGCAAGGACAGATACAGTAAATGAATGAGACTTAGCTGAATGACGAGTAAAACGAGAATGAATTTTAGTTGATGGAACTAGAGATGATAACTCCTTTGAGCAGTGACCATGATAGTATCTGTAGAAAAGAGAAAGAGATGCAACTTTACGACGATGGGAAAGAGGTTCAAGCTTAGCAGATAGTCCAGGTCCAACAACATTTACAATGCGTTTTTGGACCTTGTCAAGAAGAGAAAGTGAATCGTTAGAAGAACCAGCCCAAATATGACAACAGTATTCCATACAGGGACAAATAAGAGATTTGTAGAGTTAGAGAATGGAATCAGAAGTAAGGAAATGGCGAGCACGATAAAGAGAAGCAACCTTAGCAGAAGAAAATTAAAATTTTATGCTATGAATACATATATCAAGACAGGTCATGATCACATACTAGTTAAGTTATAGAGAAATTTCCTTCATGATAATGAAATGAAAAAAAACATTAAAACTGTCAAAAATTATTGAGTCTGATTTTCCCACTTAGTGCTGCTTGTATGAATGTATAGAATGCTTTTTTCTTAGAATGAAACTTGTGAAGACTCACCTGCATAAGCAACCTCAAAGCTCTTCTATTGTCACTGAAGCACCAAAAGAAAAATTGTTATACATTTTGTGCCAATAAAACAAAAAGAAAAAAATTGTTCATAAATAATTTTTATTTTTGGTTTTTCATTTTTTTCATAACTTTCAGATACAAAAGATAAAAGTTGATAAAAAGGTAAAATTAAAAAGATGTGAGCCTTTTTTTCTCTGAACAAAACTGGATTGATTGATATATAACAATTTAATTAAAATATCTAGTATGCTGCTGTCATTTATGTTATATTTAAAATAAATAATTTATAAAATAAAATAATTTATCTTTTTAAAGTGTAAATATTTTAAATGTTAAAGTTTATATTCATGCATTATAAGGTATCACTAGCATATTATTGATAATTCCAATGAAGAGTTCACTAAACATAGGGAGGCATTGCACAATTAAAGTATAATTTTCAAAATTTAAGTTAGCAGCAATAAATACTATTAACTTATTCAAAGTCTTCTGGGATAACGCCGGCATTCTCTATAAGCAAAACAAATACAGTATTAAAAAGGTTACATGACAATAGAGGTTGTTAATATTAAAAAAAAAGCAGAAATTATGAAGAAACTGGTTGGTTATAGTAGAGACTAGATTAGGTTATAGTAGAGACTATTAAAGAGCTGAAGAATCTCATGACACTAGACCTAGTTGTTCTAAAGGTTATAAAGTCTCTTAAATGTGATTTTAATTATAATATTTAAAAAAAAAAGCAGTTAGGAAAGATACTGGATCAAATTCTATTACTCTTATTTTACCAAAAAAGATTTTATTTCTCAACCAATGATAACAGCAACAACAGACAAACTAAGTTATTAAATCCTCAACTAATGATGAAGTCTGCGATTCCAGTTCTAGATTGGTTTTTTATTAATAAAAATTATTGACCAACATTCATACTTTTATTTTCATTTTATGTAAGCTGTGTTAAACATGAGGATGTTACCATATACTAAATACCATAAAAAGATCAAGAAAACTAAATAAGCAATGAAAAGAATTTTAAATTAAAATTAAATCTGATTGATACTTCACTGAGAAAACTTTTGAAAAAACTCTGGACTAAAGTTTATTTATTTGTTTTAGTGGGTGGTTTCCCTAATTGCGTTAAAGGCAAAATACTGCCACTAAAACTCATAGAGTCCGGTACAAGAGTTTCTAACTTATCGATATATTAACAGCATCTTAGAAATCTTGAGTTTTCTCTTCTTATCTCAAAACTAACAAATGCCAACTAATAAATGTTGTTATTGGTGACTTTAATGCTCATCATCTGGTTTGCTCTAATATCATTAGTCTTTCATTGTTTACTCAGATAGTCTGAAAAAATATTTCTTAATTGTTAGAAGTAACAGCAACATCGTTGATCATGTTTTTGACCACTAGCAATACAGGAGTTAAGAATAAAGCTGCAACTCTTTTAGAGGAGTGCTAACTATAGAAAACTTTTCTTTGGTTGGCTTACCGTTATAACATTGTAGAACTGATCCTGGGAGCATTTTGGAACTCTTTATTTACAAATAAAATAAAAACTGATATTAATATAGATTTCAAAGATAAAAAAAATAGATTTGTTTAGAGAAGGTTCCTTTAAATGAAAGCAGACAAAATTGGAAACCTACTCTTCCATCCATTGATGACGACTCTTTCATAAACTAAGAGATAATGGTAAATGACTTAAACTTCCTCCTTTAGAATGGGAGAAAATAAGATATGATATTAAAAAAATTTAAAGGAGCTATCTGACGTCATACTGATTTAAGGAACTTTGAGGGCTTAAGTACAAAGAAAGATGGAAACTATTTAAATATGAAACATTTTATCAAAACAGTTGAGATTGCAAACAATGTTGCTGAGTGAATGAAAATGTGTCTTCATTTACTCAGCAACATTATCTTCAGATACAAAGGTAAAACAAATGTATTTTAAAAACACATTTAAAATTTTTATTACATTTTATATATAAAATCTAATTGATGATGCAGTATGAAACAAAATTATAGAAGTGGTTAAAAATCATAGAAAACTTGGTAATTTGAATAAAAAGCAAATATTCTCTAACTTGGTTTATCAAGAGTAATAGTTTTTTTCCACTATACCATGAAATATTAGTACATTAAACTGTACTAATATTTCAGGGTATAGTAGAAACCAAATTAGATGGCAACAGAATTATGTAACATTTGGTACTTTTTTTGTTGCAAACAACTTGTCCGATAAATACTTTGGTTTGGCAGACATATCCTACAAAACTCAACAAAAAAATTACTTTGCAATTCTGTGCATGTGATTCGATTATGTATTCCTGACTACGCATATAACTTTTTGTTTTTACGACAAAATCACAACTGTTTGCATATTTTGGAAAACTAAAGTGTTGCAAAAATGTGTTTAAAAAAAAAAGAAAATTAAAAAATAAGATTTGATATTAAAAAAATTTAAGGAGCTATCTAACGTCATACTGATTTAAGGAACTTTGAGGGCTTTAGTACACACATCAAATGATAAAGAGAGAAAATGCAAGGGATAAATGATAAAGGGATAAAATGCAAGAGATAAAATACTACATTGACTGAGGGTTTGAGTTAAGGCAAGTTTTTATTTTTGTTTTTTTCCTATTTTGGTTGTCAAAAAAGTTGACAAATATATATCTATATGCATCTTTGTAAAAAAAAAAAATATATATAAAATATCTAATGTTCATATAAAAATATAAATGTATAATATTAAAACTAACCAACGAAAAGAAGATTTAACTTTCCAGCCTAGAAAAAAAAGTCACATTCTTAATTTATTCATATAAACAAAAAATATTTTAACATGTGCACTACTTTTACTTATTTTTGTTTTCATTGTTAACAATAAAGATTTATAAGTAACACAAAAGCACCTGGAAAAATTTTTAAAAATTTAACTTAAAAATTAAATAGATATATATATATATATATATATATATATATATATATATATATATATATATATATATATATATATATATATATATATATATATATATATATATATATATATATATATATATATATATATATATATAAAAGAATCCATTTAACCACTAACAGTACATGGCCAACAACACCATTTTGTTCAATCGTTTATTGTTTGGTAACTCCTATAAATATTTTTTGTTCAAAAAATTTTTAAATCTAGTGTTATTTGATTAAATAAAACTCATTAAGGGGGTGCCAGTATATAATTTTCAAAAATTTTTTGAAAATTATATACCGGTTGTTTTTTGAACCACTATAATGCTATAAACAAAATGAATCAGTAATTAACCAATCAATATAATTAAAATAAAACAAACTGCCATTTTAATTACTGATTATATATATAGTTACAACATAGAATGATTCTGTTAGTATAGTTCCAAAATAGAACCTTTTTGTTAGTATGGTTACAAAATAGAATCTGTTAGGTTAACATATTAGAAGTAAAATAAGAGCAAAATCTAGAGTTTCAAATATTAGTAATACAGATATATTTTTCCGAGAATTAGTTAAGCACTTGTTAAATAATTTAAAGAACACTGCAGAGAGTTCTGAGGAAAACTTTTCTAAGACTGTGATCACAAGCTGTAAAAGAAATTAAAATAACTTTAGCAACTGAAGCTAGAATACTCTGAAGCTAGAATACAACTGAAGCTAGAATACTCGGATGTCTAATAATAGATTAACCTGCTTTCTGGGATAACAGGAAGAGTATAGTCATTAAATTCAAGATATAATCCAGAAAAATATTTGTATAATAGCACCACAAAAATTACAAAATGCAGAATTGTTCATTTACATCTGAGTCATCTGCAAAGATGCAAGTAGATAAATCAGTCATAAATCTTGCTTCATGATGAGCTCCAGGCTGTTTAAATAATAAGTTTGATAACTCAGCTCCTAGAAAAATACCAGAAACTCAAACATACTTTTAATCACCACTATGGAAAGTGTTCAAAAGAACTAGGATAATAAATTCTTTAGTTTCTAAGACAATTTTGAACAGTAATAAGCCAGCCCAAAAAGATAATTTGAGACTAGTAAACTTAACAATTTTTTCAAATTTGTAAATCTTAGTAAATCTACAGCAATAGATTTTGGAGAACTACTTAAAGCTTCTTTCTGGAACCACTTGTTGGATTAAAAACTTCTGTCATTATATAAGCCACATATATTTGATAGATGTAATGTCTGAACACTCAATGAAAGTTTTATAAAAAAAAATTTGACTTTTTTTTAAGCTCACTTGATTCCTTCATCACTTATTAATAGTCTCTGAAATTTTGGATAAAAAAAAAACTCAATACAAAAAGATATGAGCTGTTATATTTAGGAAACTAAAAAATTTATCCTTAAAAACGCCCACAGCAACCACATTTTGACTTATTTTTAGGTCAATAACTAGTCAACTTTATTTTTTTTTTTTTATTATTGGTAAAAATTGATGGGAATAAGTCACAATTTGAAAACAACTATATCAGGCTGTAACAGTTGTTTCAAAAAGTATTGTGCTGTGAATTTTAAGACTGTTGATTTTGTTTATATTGCAAACTCATTCGAAATTAAATTTAAATTAAGGCTAAGTGGGTAAAAAAATTTATAACAGGAAGAGAAAATTGTTTGAAATACTGTTTGAATAAAGAAAAGTTTTTTTACCACACACCCTGAGTAAGAGGAAGCTTTAAATAGGAATTTAAATAGGATTGCTTTCTTACTCTGGATTCTATTCTCTATCTCTATAAATCTCAAATCCGGTCTTATATGGAATACTGTTGCCATATCTGGGGCGGATCTTCTAAGGATGCCCTTTCTCTTTTAGAAAAGGTGCAGAAATGCATTGTAAACATAGTTGGACCTGCTCTTGCAGCCAACCTTAAACCTCTGTCACATCGTCGTAATGTTGCTTCTCTTTCTCTTTTCTACAAATACTATAATGTGCACTGCTCTAAAGAGCTAGCGTCTCTTGTGCCATCTACTAAAATTCATACTTGTGTTACTTTACTTTGGTAACATTTTTGGTAATGTTTCTGCATGAGTAACTTCCTTGTCAATCATTTAAACCTTGTCAAGCATTTAAAATGAATATTAGAAGTATTGTTGCCTCGCAAGAGATTGGTATGGGATTTGAAACCATGGAACGATTCTTTGCTTGCTTGAACATGAAAGCTTCCTGTATGACTCTGATTTCCCAACACAAAAATATGTTATCATTGATAGAACTTGGCAAACCCAAGAATATTTATTCCTTAATGGAGTAGTAACAACAATCATTGATAAAAAATGTGTTGATATTGAAGTACTATCAAAACTTTGCCATGGCTGTGTCTTTTAACTAAAAAGGCAACATCAGAATATTTAGAATGATTTGCAAATCATCTATGCCATAATAACCATGTTGCTTCTTTGGGTGCAATAGAATGTGCTAGAGCAGTCAAGATATTTAATTGCTCAATTGAAAAAATTATCTTAATTTAAGAGCTTTGTAACACCTTCTTTAAAGATGTCATTGATAGTGATCAGATAGTAGATCAGACATGTACATAAAAGAATGGACACTAGATTTTGTAAAATTGTTAAGAAAAACAAAAACACTACTCCATGGAGGCGGAAAATTAACCAAATCTGTAATTACTCTATGCAGAAATTCTATGGCCTAGCTATAAGATATAATTAAAAAAAAAAAGCTGTTTACAAGGGTTTTTTTAAACAGGTTTAACTTTTTACAACTTTACCTAAAACTATTAACCAATCTTGTTTGAAAGTACTTTACTAAAAAAGTGGTGTTTCCTAAATTAGCGCGTGTTAAAGTAAAGTTCACCCAAAGAAAAATAGTCTAATTACGTACATTATAAATATGAAAAGAAGCTCCAACAACTGTAGTAACAAAGTGTTCTGTGCCTTTCACTTCTAAATTTAAAGGAATATGATTCGATACAAAGCCAACAGCTCTATAAGGAGCAAAGATTTGGCTTTCTTTTTTTGTTACATTAGAAGTATACTTCACCATGTTTATATTAATACTCACGTGTTTAATTTATCGCGTCTCGCTTTACCATATTTACCGTTTATATTAAGGTAAAGCGCGGAATGCGGAAATTTTCCGCACTTTAACCAGCTGTTTGTTTTTTCAGAAAAAGAAGAAAAAATAAAAATGACAAAATGTAAAAAAACTTTTTTACTCTATAAAAAGTCTTACGTATCTAGATAGTACTTGTTTGAACCCAAACCCTAAGTAAGTGCCTAAATATCGAAGCCAAAATATTGGCTTTTCGAGTATGATGCCATCAATGACGTTACAACCCGCGTAGGTTGTAACCAGAGGCGATTTTACGGGATGGAGGGGTTCCACCCCATCAAAGTAGGCGATTTTCAAGTTATTGTCGGGTTTTTTACAAACTTAGTCAGGTAGTCGGGTATTTGACATAATTCATTTGGGTAAATTTAAGTTTTGATGATCTTTTTTTTTAAAATTTAAAATAATATTGTTTGTCCACTACTATTGCGTTTTTTGTGTCTGTATAAAGTGTTTTGATTATAAAAGTTTAAATTTCATTAAGGTCATCACTAAATAAATCAGCTCATTACTGAATAAATCTCATTTTTTATTAAATAATTAAACAAATTAACTTGATTTTTTTAGATTTCAATTATTTTATATCAATTCAGCATAGCTGTAAATGTTTTCAAAATCTATTTTAACAAAACTTTAGTTTGTGAGTTATTTTATTTAGGCTTAATTAAGAGATTTAACCTTGACAATGGTCTCTAACAACTAACTTGGGTTTATAATTGATTTCCCTCTTTGTACTAATTTAAGTTAATCGTCAGATTTAGTTAATCAGGTGTTAATTTTATCCAATTTTGTTTGCCTAACGTTTTTATGATAAAAATATGCGTAAGTTACTCAAGTTCTATGGTTAGTCAGACAGTATCATGTGATAATTTCTTGAGGTGTAAGCAAAGTTCTATACTTTTTGTATTGCCCAAAAAATATTTTTATTTGCAAAGCTTAATTTAACTTAATGGGGGAATTCTGATAGTAAAGAGTCACTTAAACTGTAAGAGTGGCTTAAAAACTGTAATACCGCTTTAGTTTTCCCGATAGCAATCATTTAGATCTTCGAAATTGTTTAAAACACATTTAGAACGTAACTTTTAAAAACAAATGCCCGTTGGGAGGGATGTTACTTCTAACATTGAGAGTATTACAATTGATGAAGACTTACATGTAAAGCTACATATAAAAGGTATTCCAATTCCATTACCTAAATGGATTCGAGAAGGCAGTGTTTGTAAATTGCCAGTATGCTTGTTAATTTTGTACCGTCAACTGGGGTGACTTCGGGCAGCGGGGTAATTAAAGACAGAGCATTACTTACTATTCTACTTCAGTTTCTTTTAGCAATAGCGTGAAACTACATACCTAAACTAAATTTAAAGGTATTGCATGGAACAAGTTCTAAAGAAAATATAAAAAAAGCTATAGAAGATCACAGTAAAGGCATGAGTATTCGAAAAGCTGCTGATAAATATAAAGTCAAAAAATCAACATTGCATGATCACATTAGAAAACCCACCTTAAAGAAGGTTAGAGGCCAGACAATTATAAGCAAAGCAGATAAGGTAATAATTGCTCAAATGTTAGAAGTTGTTGCCGATTAAGATTTTCCTTTTGGAAGATTAGAAGTCAGAATGATGGCTTTTGATTTCTTCAAAAATCGTAATGGGTCAAACAGTTTTAATTTGCAGATACCTGGAAATGACTGGTTAAATTCTTTTATGAAACAAAACACTATTTCTGGCAGAAATGCTTCTAATATTAAACGATCGAAAGCAAAGTTAGGAGTAGAAATAATAATTAATTTTTTGATGAATTTGAAAAAACTTATGAATCTCTTCGATGAAACAAACCTTTCAGATGATCTTGGAAAAAAGTTTATTTTAGTTCAAAGAGGAAGACGACATGTGGAAAACGTTCAAGAACATAGTAAAATTTCAATAGATGTACTACAACCACCTATGGTAGTTTAAAGAGCATCGAACGTTTATAAAGGTTGGGTAACAGGAGCGCCACAGGGAACAATATACAGTTGTACAAAACCAGGTTGGTTTGATATGGTGAGATTTTCCAAGTGTTTTAAAACATGCTTTTTACTAAACGTTCAACATTTTAAATGGACCCAAGCTTCTTTTAGGAGAAAACTTGGCCTTTTATTTTAATCCAAACGTTATTAAACTTGCTAAGGAGCATAATGTTTACCTCGCTAAGTTGCCACCAAATGCCTCACATTTAATGCAGCCATTAGATGTATCTATCTTTAGTCCAATGAAACGTTGTTGGTAACATGTACTATATGAGTGGAGAAAACAAAGCAGAAAAACTATATGCTTTCCCAAAGAACATTTTCCAGCTATACTGAAAAGTTTATCAAGTTGCAAAACACAGTGTATCAGAATTTGGGTTCTGGTTTTATTACATGTTTTCAATAAACCGTATAAAGGTTTTAAAAAGAACTCCTGGTTAGAAGGAACCTGGTATATCAACAGCATCTATTTTAAACGATTTGGTTACAACTTTGCTAATGTCTCATTGTGGTGCATAAGAAACAAAAAAATCCAGGGGTAATAAGTTGAACGTTGCATCTGGGGCAGTTTTAAACGTTGTTGAAGATATTGAAGCTGAACTTTGTTTCATCTGTGGAAAAGAAGATAATGACAAAAACGATGAAATCAGTGAAGAAGAAGAGGAAGTTTTAATTGATTCCACTTGATTGCGAACTTGTGGTTGTTGGTGTCATTCAAAGTGTTTGGAAAATGCCATGTCGACTGATTGCATTGTATGCCCAAAACTATAAATTATTTTAATGGACAATGATTTGTATATAGTTTACTTTTAGAGTTGTCAATAATTTAAATAAAATAAGAAAGATTAGTAATTGATTCTTTATAATTAATGATGGTAGCTGTATCATTAATCATATGTATATTTGAAATAGTTTATCAATAGTTATTTTTTTTGTTTTGTTATTTAAAATAAAAAATTATTTGCTTAATTAAAAAATTTAAATTTTTATTAAGCAGCTTTTTTACATAGTTATACATTAGTTTTAAAATTCTTGATGTCGAAATTTCAACTTTAAAAATCTCAAGCTTCAAGTGTCCAAAGTCACCCCATTTCCCAATTTTTTATTTTTGAACCGTTTTTTTATGCTAATGACATATAAGTAAGCTGAAAGTCAAAATTTCTTCATGCTCTTTATAATTACATAGGTACGTTCCACAAAAATATTACCATTTTATATTAATTTTAATGAAACAGTTTAATATTTGCATTGAAAATTGTCCGAAGTCACTCCGGTTGACGGTATCTTATATGCATAAAGTTGCAAAGAAGGTATCAAAAAGTGTATTATCAGAATTGTATAAATTAGCTCTTTATAAACCACAAGGGTGTCCAATCTACACATATGAAATAATTAGTTTTTCTTTAATGCAAAGATATACATCAAAACAGGTATATACTTTGCTCTCAGAAGTGTTTCCACTTCTTTCATCGTCATATTTAAAATCACTTTCAAAAGGTGGCATTGATCCAATATCAGAATTATTATTACTTTTGGAAAATGGTAGTGTTAGTGCTGACTGTATTGTTTTAACTGATGAGATTTATTTACAAAAGGGTGTCCAATATAACGGAGGAAGTTTGATTGGTGCTAATTGATGATGGTAATTTTTATTTTACAATTGATGATGGTAATTTTTATTCTGGTATAGACTATACCAGAATAAAAATTATCTTCATCATCAGCACCATACTATAGATCAACAACTATACTATAGTTGTGCTCATGGTAGTTAGCTTGAAAGAATCAATCCCGTTTTGTAATTAAGGCCTGTCCAGAGTTTCAAATTTCTGGTTCTATGATTAGTTCACATATAGAAGAAACATTAGAAATTTTATATAAAGCATATTTTAATGTACGAGCTGTAATAACTGACAATCATGCAACAAATATTTCAGCCTTCAAGATTCTACGTTTAAAATTTGGTGAACAAGATAATGACATATTTTTTACACTTATGTGTTTACAATTTATATGACTGTTCATTTATTATAAAATATAAGGAATAATTTATTGAACTCAAAACGAACAAAAATTTCCACCTTTCGATTTCATTGAGTTTGATGATGTTATTCATGCTGAAGCTGAAAAATTTTCTTGGAATTTATTGCATGTCTATGAAAAAGATGAATTGTTACCCGCTAACTTAAAAAATGCTTTCAAATTATCTACCCAAACTTTACATCCAGGAAACAACAAACAAATTGTTTCTTTAGCTTTAAATACTTTTGATGAAACCACCTCTGCTGCAATCATCAGTTATTTTCCAAATGAAACTGCAGCTGCTGGATTTCTAAAACTTATCATTATTTAGTGAACTATTTCTAACTCAATGGTAATGTTTAACACAAATAATAAGATTGGTAATGCAGCTATTCCAGGTGATAAAAAACCACAGTTTTTTCGAGATTTTGTAACATGGATTAATGGATGGCAAAAGTTGCAATTTAAAAGATGTAGTAAATATAGTTTATCTGTTTTAACAACTAATGCATTAACTACAACACTAAAAAACAACTCTGATGATGGAAGTCTGATGATGGAAGTCTGATGATGATGAAGTCTGTCTGATGGAAGATTTATTTTCAGAAGGATATAAGTATGTTTTAACTAGCAGTTTTTAAACTGACCTATCAGAAAGACGTTTTAGTAAATATCGACAAATAATAAGTGGAAGATTTTTAGTGAGTTTACGTGAAGTTCAAAGCTCTGAAAAGATACTATGCATCCCTCATTAAAGCCAATATCAATAGTTGGGTAAGCAATCTGAAACCTCATACAAAAATTGACAAAAAAAACTTTTTAATAAAATTGGAAAAATTTAGCAATGACATTCAAGAGAATGAGCTGTGTCATGACTCTTTCAAAGTTACCATTAATGTAGCTGGTTACATCACAAAAAAGATTGCGAATAAATCTGCTTTGACTCTTCTACCACATGGTCGTTTAACAAAAACTTCTAAAGCATTAGCTAACTATGTTTGTAATGTGTTATTATTTTGGACACTGTAAAGAAATTATTATTAAAGTTCTCCGATAATATAAAAAGTGCATCCTTGTTGGCGCTTGAAACGTATCAACCAAATGATAGTGATTTTATGTGTATAGAACATTAGGAATGGGGATGGAGGTTAGTAAACACAATTGTTACCAACATATATTTTAACAATGACCAACAAATTAAAAATGGAAACATTATAAAAGCCGAAGTTGCTGCCTTTAAAGTTCGACAAACCAAGAAAGACAAATGAATAAAACCATAACAACATAATATATGTATCTTGTTTTTTTGAGAAAAAAAAGAATTTTGACTTTTATTTAAATTTATGTGTACATTTTAAAAAAAATGATGTTTAACAAAATACTCATGTTTATGTTGTTTGAACCAATATTTTGAGTCTAAGAGATTTTTTAATGAATAATATTGGCTAAAATAGCTTCACTTGGCTTAATGTTAATTTTTTAAGTATTTTAAGAATTTTGGTAATAATAATTATTAAAATTTTAAGGCTAAGAGAAAATTATTTAAACTTCAATCAGGTGTTTACAAAATAACCTTCAGGTTTTGATTTTGAAGCTGAAACTTTATAAAATTGGCCCACTGATTTTTTGGCTTCACGGCAACAAATCCGGCCGTGTTATATAGTAGGCCATGAAAGCCATTAATAAGGGTTGACAAAATGAAGAACAACAATTAGAAACTTATAAACTTTACTCATCTGGAATTTATTTATATCATTTTTTAGTAAAATAATGTTTATTGCTGTTTTTTAATTTTAGCTTTTTTGTCTGATTTGTGATTTTTGAAAAATCATAGCTTATAAATGACGTTAGGTTTTTGCTTCAAATTAGGGTTTGTTCTAATATAATAATAAAAGACATTTTTCAAAATTTGGTTCAAAATGACTCATTTTACAACCTTTTTTAATATATTTTTGCAGTTTTTGAAAGAAATTATTTCAAAATAAAACTTTTCCTTCTTTTTACTAATAATATTCTGTAATACCTTATTTAATTAAAAATAATAAAATTTATATTATATATATATATATATATATATATATATATATATATATATATATATATAATATATATATATATATATATATATATATATATATATATATTATATATATATATATATATATATATATATATATATATATATATATATATATATATATATATATATATATATATATATATATATATATATATATTGCAAAATAACAATTTCAAAAAAAGTTTTTTATATTTCTAAAAAGATATTTAATACAAAATACTACAAAATGTATTTAACACTAGAGGCCTTTCAATGTTTCATCAGTAGTGCTAGTTTAAGTCATATATATATGTATATATATATATATATATATATATATATATATATATATATATATATATATATATATATATATATATATATATTAATTAATTGACGATTAATATAATTTAACCAATAAAATGAAAAATGTATGTCAAGCAAAATAACAATTTCAAAAAAAGTTTTTTATATTTCTAAAAAGATATTTAATACAAAATACTACAAAATGTATTTAACACTAGAGGTTTTTAAATGTTTCATCAGTAGTGCTAGTTTAAGTCATATATATATATATATATATATATATATATATATATATATATATATATATATATATATATATATATATATATATATATATAACAAAAAATTTTTATTCCGACAAAAGTAAGTTTAACGTTGTAAACGTAAATAAACGTAAAATATAACGTTGAATCTATTTAAAATTCAACGTTTTAACAGCGTAAAATACAATGTTGTGCCAACATAAGATACAACGTTGAATCAACGTTAAATATTACCGTATGAATATGCCAACTTGAAATACAACGTTGGGGCAACGTTGTCTTTTAGTTGTTGGCGACGTTGGATTTGTAACAAAAATGGTATAAAAACAACGTTGAGGGTCAAGATTGGGCCAAGGCAACGTGCAACATTGTTCTAACGTTTTATCAATGAATGTATGCCAGCTGGTTTGGGGACTCTTGAACTACTGAAGACTTATCGACAACTCCACAAGTGCTTTGTATTTTCTAAAAACAACCGACCTCTTTAGTGGTAAAGATGGCAAAGCTTACATTACTTTCATAAAATCCTTACCAAGAGCTTGTCGTGATGTATAGGGATACTCTTCATTTTTTTGTTGTTTTATGTTGTCACAAAAATTTTGTTTGTTTTATGTTGTTACTTTTTAGCACCAATTCTTGCCATTTCTCGTTTTTTTCCTTCAGAAGTTTTGCTTGTTCAAAGCAAATAAAATACATAGAAACAATAATCATATTTTCTGTTGTTATTTAATTAATTTACCAGTTTAAAAGTAACCAAATAACCTTTTCTTTTAATAATTTTAATTTATAAACTTAAATGACAAATTTTTGCATTTAAAAACTATGGTAAGCAGCCTTTATTTCAATCCAAAGTTGGTCTAAATTTAATGCGGTAAACCAATTTATGCTTCCATCAACTTCCTCCGACAAATTTCCTATTGGATCTTGGTCAGGTGACTTTGCGGGTTTTCTCCAAAACATCAATCTTATTAGCGTTAAACCATACTTTACCACTTTTGGCGGTGTGCTTGGGGTTGTTGTCTAGTTGGAATTTCCAAACCAAAGGCAGTTTTTTTCTTGGCATTTGACCAAGGGCTGAGTTTTTGATTTTGGGTACGACTAACATATTGTTTTCCGTTGGATGCAAAGCGATTAATTTTAGACTCGTAAGTCCAAAGCACATTTTATTAAAAACTTAAATCCTTGTGTACATATTTTTTTGCAAACTTCAAACGATTAAAGAGATAACAAGTTGAGAATGGTTTTTGTGTGTATAGCACAACAAGTAACTGAAACCTGAAACCTTTCTTAAATTGTGAAGTTTTGATGGTGGTTACCTGATATTGGTTACCTGATAGTGGTTACCTGATGGTGGTTACCTGATGGTGGTTATCTAAAAGTAAGTAAAAAAGTAAAAGTAATCACTAAAAAAGATTCTAATCTCTCATCTTTCTAATCTTTCCATTTAAAACAACTACTAGCTAATTCTCTGGCAAAAAAAAAATCCGATTTCATTACTAATGGTAAAATAAAATTTCATTTCTAACTGCCATTACTAAAGGCAAACTGTAGCAACGAGGTAAGAGTAACTTTTACTCACTAAAAAAAGATATAAATTACTACCTTTAAGGTATATCACAGATCCTTCCCCTTTAAGGTAGAAAGTTATACCTTTAAGGTGAGGCGTTGTACAAAAAAATGTTCATATGTGGTGTAATTTGCTACCCTAAGGGTATAATGTTTTACTTTTAATGGTGCAATACTCTTCCTTAAGGGATAGGATATGTTATATACCCTTAAAGGTAAGATATGTGATATACCTTAAGGTTATTTCTACCTCTTTTTTTCAGTGTAGTGACACATCTAAGTGATAAGAATTGAATTATTTGTTAAAAAATTTAAATAAATTTAAAATTGACATTCTTTAATATGATATGTATAAGTATATTTGGTATTAAGGTTTTTCTTCGGTTTTTAAAGTACTTTTTTTTTTAAATCTTGCTAAAAAAATATGGGTTAAATTATTCTTACTAAAATATAAGTTACAAAAAAATGTTAGTGACACAACAGGCTCAAAATATTATATTTTCATCAAAAACTTTAGACTGAATCCAGTGTGTTGTATATAAAATCTTTCACAGCTTAGCTGTTTTCCTTGTAATGCTTAAATGAATCCCAAAACGTGTTTGAAAAAATTGGGGACTTGCAATCGGAGAGGTTGTAAACGATTTACATACTGACAAAAGTATGTAAATCGTTTATAACCATTCAAAAAAAAAAGATTCTAACATACACACACATACACACACACACACACACACACACACACACACACACACACGCACGCACACACACACACACACAAAGTAAACTCAAAAACAAAGCAAGAGATAAAAATTAATTCCATTTTAAAGTTTTATGAAAAGATCTCATATTTTTTCATAATAAGATTTTCAAGATTTAGTGACTGCACTTTAATTAGCTAAGAAGTGTGGAAATATTCTTTTATAAAGATTGGAGTGTAAAGATATTGCATAAAGATATATTTGATTAACACTATAAATTGTAACTGTGAATAATATGTTGTAAAATCGCATTTTAAAAAAATTAAAAAAATGTTAAGACCTGGAAACGCTGTGTAACTGGAGTTGCGATTCGGTCTCAGCTAACTCATTGCGCGGTTAGTACTTTGGTATGCAATTACTTTATCGATAAAATAAGGTAACTTAAGATAAGTCGTTAGACTAATTATTTCTTGGTAAAGTTAACAATATAAAAATTTGTGTGTTCTGTGATAAAACTGCCTTTTTTACTAATGGTGCGCACATGGCCTGCTTTGGTCATACATGACCATCATCTGCTCTGGCCATTGTCTGTCTTAGGCGTTGTTGGATTTATAATACTATAGTTGATATCTTGTATGTCAATAAACAGTTATCTTTTCCATGTATGGCCGTCATTTGCTCTGGTCATTATGAATATCGGAAAAGAAGGCGGTCGTTTCAAAGATCACAAAAAACTGTTTAAAATCATTAAATGAGATCAAAATTGTATTTGTTTAAAAAATACGTTTAAAAAAAAATATTTAAAAAGGGTTTTTAAAAAGCCTCATAACATAGTTTTATCCCTACCTAGTGATGGTTCTCAGTTAGTTAGTTATTGCTAAGTTCCGATTAGATCTTAACATATTTAACTTGCTAATATGAAAGTTTTTAATTAATTTAAGATCTAGAAATAAATTTTCTAATTTATGTTTATTTTTGTTTTTAATTATTTAGTCATTTGAAATTGATCATCAGAAGTTAACGCAACAATATGGGATAGGAGTTGGATTGTAATGGTCTGCTAGCAAAAAAGTGTGTGTTTGGAGAGGAAGGGGAAAGAGATAATCAAACTCTGATCCTTGTTGGTCTCCAATTTTTCCGTTTTAATTATATGTTAAAATATTAAGGTTAATTTATTTACTTTAAAATACAATTTTATTTTTTTTGAATTTATTATTTATTTATTTTTATTCATTCAGAAATTGATTTGCATAAGTTCAATTCACTAGACAAAAATAATCATTCATTACTTACCTAATCAGAATTAAAAAGAGTAATAATTGTATTTTATTTATAATTGACAATAATATATGATGGCAACTCTTATTTGTAGCAAATATTTGATTTTTGTATTATTTTTATTTCAAAGTTTAAAGTCTTTGTCAACATTTATAAAACAAAAAATTTGTTGCAAAAAATAAAGTAATTAATTTGTAATTATCATATTTTCTTGTTTGTAAACCGTTTTCTCCTTCTTTATTGACCCGCGAATAGGGCATCAAACCTCGAACCTCGAAAAACTTAAATTGAAGTCCGCAATCCAATCACTGCGCTACGGTTTCTCATGATGTAACAGGAACCGAAAAATTGTCAAATTTATGCAGAAAGGTGGTAAGAAACCGAGGGAAAGGTATGTCTAAATTATTTATTTAGACTAAGAAACGAGCAAAACTGGGTGAACTATAATTAATTTTCTGTGTCAAGTATTGTATGCTTTAAATACGCTGTTTTTTTAAAGAAATGAATATTTATAATATTATAATATTATATATTATTATAAACATTTTAAAATACAGTTGGTAACAGATTTTCTCTACATTTAAACATAAAGCACAAAATATTAAAAACATTTAGTTGGTACACATTCAAAATATTCATTTCTTTAAAAAGTTGTTTTGCGTGAGAAAACCGATTTTTAAAATTTATTACGCGAACTGCGTGTTTCTGACGAAGGTAAAGAGATTTAAGCTTTGTCTTATGGGTGCTTCCCCATATACTATTTGCATAGTTCATATGACAATGAATAATACAATTGTGTTAACTGATGTTTACTTAATATATTTTTTGCTTTATAAAGAATTCCGATGCATTTTGCCATTTTTGTGGAAGTAGCATCGAAATGATACCTCCAGGACAATTTTTCGTCAATGTAATTTCAAAATGAAATTGTTATAAATTTAAGTATTTTGCTTGTAAATTGCAAAAAATAAAGTCAAAACTTTAAGAAAATCGTGTTATGCCTTAGACCTCATGTATTTGACGAGTTTTTATATAAAAAAAGTATTTATTAGTTCAAAAAATATTTTTAGAACTTTTTTTTTTTAATTACACAAATAGTTACATAAAAAAAATATATATATTTTGTTTTAAAATTATTTTTCTAGATTTGTTTCCAATTAGCCTGCATTATCGATAAAATTGTATTGCTAAGAAAAGTTTTTAATATTTTGGCATCCTTTAAAAATTCTTTTAAACCATCTTTTTAGGTTTTAATAAGCAGCAAGTATTATCAATAAAAAAATATTAAATGGGTTAAAAATATTATTTTAATTGAGGAAATTGGTAAAATATGCTCTGAACGTCAAATAGATAACGCTCAGAATTGCACAAATGCTATTTTTGTATTTTTGTGTGTAGTTATGTATCTGTGTGTAAACTCCCTAGCAGACACAAACGTCCTTGGGACGACTATGCGGTATATTATAGGCATTACAGGTCCTTAAGATTATCCTTATAATGTCCAGCGGTCGTTCTGTGCCAGTTGGGTCATGACTAAACTGTGTTAATGGCCTTCATAACCTATCTGTACATTTTAGAAAGTTGTAAAAGGAAGTACGGACAAAAAAAAAATGACACTTTAATTAGGAAGTATTGATCAAATGTAAAATAAAAATTACAATACCAATAATGAAATAAAAACAAAAAAATTAAATATTGAATAGATTTTGAACTTAACGTTAAGTTTAGTTCGAAAAGACGTTTTTATAAAACTGGAGAAAAAAATAAATTAAAAAAATGGCACTTAACCAATATTTTTAACGATCTTTAACCTAATATTCTTAACGATCTTTTTCCTTTATAAAATTGACAATCAAAGTTTTTCAATAGACGTTGTAAATTTTTTTTTGTTCATGTTCGTTCAAAAATATTAAAAGTTGTAAAGATTCCATAACTTAAATTTTCATTATAACTGAATTTTTTAAAAAATAATTTCCTAATATAAAAAAAAACTTTTCTTGTCAAACCAACGCGATGAATCTCTAATTGACACAAGGCTATAGAGATATACAAAATAAAGTTTGGAAATTAAAATTTTCAAAAAATAATAAACTAATAAACTAGAAATTGAAAAATCAGTTGACAAGAAAAAGTTTTTCTGTTTTAAAGAAAAAAAAGTTTCATATTTTATAAAGTTGTTGTATTTATTTCTTTAAATAAGTCAATAATCAGTTCTTATTTCTCCAGGGGAAGCAAATAAAAAGTTATATGTTTAATTCAATTGTATGATGGAGAGTGATGCAAAGGCTTTTTTTTAAAAAAACATGTGACTTGAAAAATGTAGGGCAACATTAAATGCTTGATATTTTTCATTCGTACCATTAAACTTTTTTAAATTCAATTTATTAACAATTCCACGTGTTTTTTAGTCGATTTAGTGGACCAGAAATATGCAAATTTTAACTTCTCTTTATAAAAATATTTTTAAAATTATTATTCAAACCTTATTTTATTTTGACACAGGTTGTCTAGATATTAATCCAATTCACGCTTACGGTATAAATATTTTGCTTAAAATGTTGTTTAAAAGAATACATTTATAACTTAAATGGGTTTAAAATATGTTTCTGAATTTTTTCCTCACTCGTGTTTCATATTTCTGGCCCTGGTATTTGTTTATGGAAGATTTTATTTCTCTTTAGAAATGGCTGCCGTCGAAATGTGTGTTAAGAATAGAAGTTGCTAATTATTATGATTAAGTCTAGCAATTAGGTAAATAACACAAGTAGTCTAAAGTTTAAGCAAGATGAGTAATACTTCTACTCAAGATAAGTTAACACGTATTGCTATTGTCAATTCAGATCGTTGTAAACCAAAAAAATGTCGACAAGAATGTAAGCGATCTTGTCCTGTTGTTCGGCAAGGTAAAAATTAAACTTTCTTTACTCGCAGTATTAAAATTTTTATATTATTATTAGTGTTTATTTTCTGCCTTAATATTTATTTTATTTTTCTCCTTAAAAACTATATTTTTAATACATTTTTAAAATTAACAACAAAAATTTTATTTGTAAAATATTTATTCATATTTAAAAAAATATTTGTTGAATATTGTATACAATGTAGTATCAATTAATTGTTTTATTTATTTATTGTGAAGACTAATTTTTTTCTAAGGAAAACTTTGCATTGAAGTTGTTCCAACTTCTAAACTTGCATACATATCGGAGCAGCTTTGTATTGGTTGTGGTATTTGTGTGAAGGTAATTATATTAAAATTAAATAGTTATTTTGATCTTATAACTTAGTTAATATTAAATAATCATTATGATCAAGCATTGGCATATTTTAATACTAAAAAAATATGAAGTTCTATAAATATTTGAGTTTTATAAATCAAAATCAAATCAATATATTTTCACTTTAATAATACTGTATATATATACAATTGTGCGGGACATTTACAAACACTTATAAACTGATGACATGTAAAGACCTATGATGGTATAAATTATGGTATAATATTAGTAATTAATAGTTAAAATAATAATAATAATAGTAAATGATAATAATAAATATTATTAATAATAATAGAAATATATATATATATATATATATATATATATATATATATATATATATATATATATATATTATATGACAGTAATAATTTATAATAATAATAATATTAAATACAGTAATATAAAGCAGTATAATCTATGTAAATTTAACTACTATAGAGGATTATATATAGATTTTACGCTGCTAAAAAAAGCACATAACACTAGTTTTAATAATGGTTACATCAGCTTTTAGAGTGGTCTTTGTTAGAACTTCTTTGTGAGAAAATATTCTTAACAACACTTATTACATGCACTTATTATATGCATTATTACATGCATTTAATGCAATTACTAAAACAAAAAGCAAAAATATCAAAATTTGTTTACTCAAGATTCCAAACTTTTATGCTAAAACCTCAAATTATAGATCAGCTATCTAAGTTTCCATGGTGTTGAGTTTACTATAATTGTAGTTATGGAATTAAACAACTATCAATATGTTATTGTTATTGTTTGAAAAAAGGATATCAGTTTTATTTGGTATCTACCATTTATAAATTTTTGTAATAAGGTTTGCTCAAGTAATCATTAAAATTTAAACCTCAAAAAAAGTACTATTTTCTTTGGAAGTATAAAAACTTTAACATTATTGTTTCTTAAGCTTTTATATCAAATCATCACAATTTTACATCACAGTTATTTTCTTGCTGAGGAAACGGTTATTTTTTGTTTATTTAATTGTAGTCTTGATTACAAGTAAAGTATATGTTCTTAAAAAATTTACCTGAAATTTTTAGATCTAAAAAGTTGAGGCTGTAAAAGTTGATGAAAGTTTAAAATTTGTTGAGTATGTTCGGTCGCATTTATTGACTAATATTATTAAAAAGATCCTTTTTAGATGGTTAGAATCTCCACCTGAAACATAGAATAATGAACCTAACCAAAAAAAAAATGCAAAGTTTTATGGTTTTATCGTGTTGATTTTAAAATTCCTTATCTAAAAAACTAAATTGGTTTTATCTAATTAATTAAAGTAATTGGATAAAAACAATTTCCAACATTGTAGAAACCAGGTCATTAAAAAAAAAAAATGTCATATTTCAAAATGTGTTATCTCCAGAAGTTTTCAATATTTTGAGGTGGTTTATACAAACTTTTCTAGTAGTAAAGATAGTTCACACTAAAAGTTTTAAATAATTCTAATGACTTTTGCTTCTATTGAGACAGCAACTAGACTGGCACAAAAGACCTTTTTTTATATAATTAGTTAAACTCTCAGATTAGGTTAATTTCTCAGTTTATAGAATTTTGAATCTTTTTAATTTTTTTCAATATAGAATGTGAAAGTTATAATTTTTCCAATCTTTATGAACATAAAAATTATTAAAATTAAATTATTAAAAATAAAAAAGTTTCATTCTCTAAAAATCTTTATTGGTAGTCTTTGAAATAACTTTTCATGTGTTAAATCTTATCTCTTGCAAAATTCAGCAAATCTACATAATCCTTGAAAAACTTTAATCTTCTCAAATTAGTGTAATGGCTATCATCCTTAAGTTGGCAAATGTCCAGTATTAACAGTTTGGTCTGGTCATGCATCAATTCACCTGTTTGTTATGAAACAAACAGTTATGGTTTTAATTCTAGTTTTTTTTATAGAATTAAGTTCTCTAATTATAGTTTTTTGTCCTTTTTCACCACTTTACTCACCACCTTGCTTTTTTTCTTTATTGTTTTAATTCTGGAGACTGTTTTTAAGTTTTTTAAGTTTTTTTTTTTTTTTCTAATTTTATTTCTAATTAATTTGACCAAACCCATAAATATTCCTGGTTTTATTTTATTTTTCTAAAATAATTTCTAAATGGATCACAAAGTAAATGTAAATTCTTAATATTTTTTCTGTTATTGAATTTAAATTTAAATATTTTTTGTTTAAAAAAAATTTTTTTTGAAGCTTAAATTAATAATGTAATTTATGCTTAAAAATTGTTATTCAAAATCTATGTTAAACATTAAACTCAGTAGCGTATTTCAGATACACTAGAATCTGAAATATGCCAATCAATTAACTGGTTAACTGAACATCTATTGAAATAGAACAGGACCACTATGAAGTAATAAGCGCTTTGTAATAATATTTCATCCATAAACTTTGATGTTGATTTGGTTGATTTAAACTGATTTGGTTGATTTAAACTGATTTAGTTGATTTAAACTGATTTAGTTGAAAAAATGTAATTTATGCTATATACAGCTCTTATCTCTAGATAAATGTTTACATTAGTGACTTTTTATATTAATAATTTTAATGTTTAGATGTCTAAATATACAGGTAAAAAAAAAGTTATTTCAAGGAATATATGAGATATGATTTTACCTGCATGCTTAAAGAAACCATTTTTTATATCTCCTAATACATCATAACAAGTAACACATACAGTATTGCATGTCTGACTTGTTAAATAACACATGCAGTGTTACTTGTTAAGTAACGCATAACAAGTAACACATGCAGTAACAAATAACACGTGCAGTAACAAGTAACACATGCATGTTTTATATGTGACACGTGTGTTATTTGTTATAATGTTCTAGAAAATCAATCTATGAAACCTTCAAAGCATGCTATTCACTAAGACTTTTTCAAAAGAACATTTGAATTACTGAAGAGAATTAAATTGAATAAAACTGAGATTACTTATTTAACTCAATAAGGTTTCATTATAATCGCACAGAACAAAAAATCTCACACATTGGCTAAAAAAGTTTTACTTTCATGTACAAAAGAAATAGTTAAATTATTATTTAGAGATAAAACATATAAAGAAGATAGAATATATATTTTTATCAAATAGTACAGTTTAAGGCTAACTGACATTTCATCAAACGTTAAAAAAAATTTAATAATGAAATTAAAGAATTACCATGTTTTTCTATACAATTAAATGAGTTCACAGTTCTTAGTTAACCTTTGACTGCAATCATAGGGTTTGACAATCGCGGCTTTTCCAATAAGGTGAGGCAAATCACGATTGTGGTTTATTAAGCGATTTTCAAAACTGTGACACTAAACACTGAATATCAATTTTAGTAATTTAAATAATTTAAGTAATTTAATAAATAGTACCACTAAATAGTGCATATTTTTTCTTTTGTTTGATATATTATTTATATATGTTTTACTGTAAAAACGAGTGATCTTTTTTTTTTTATTTTTTTTATTTTTTTTTTTATTTGTTGAATTTTTCTAAAAAATATTTTTGTTAAATTTTTCTAAACATTTTTTTATTTTATCACGCAGTCTAAAGGTTAAATGTATTTCTTAGGTATTCATAATTCTAGAAAGAATTTTTGTTTTCTTTCTTTAATATACAAATAATTAGCCCACCGTAAAAATATTATCAGTGAGCAAATTATTTTTATATATTTTAATTTTAAGAGTCACTTATGCATTGGCTTAGAGCTGTGGTCAATTAAGCATTCATGTACTGAGGTGCATATACAAGGGTGTGGTTTTAACTCCTCCTATAAAAGTTTTTTTTTCAGATTTTAATGTTAATTAATTATATTAACCACAGTTAAGTGTACATACAACCGCTGAGGATTTATGTTTTAGGCTAAGCACTCTTAATCAAAATTAAGGTTTTTCTAGATTTAAAACTAAAAAAAATGTCACTTTTTTTTAGTTTTAAATCTAGAAAAACCTTAACTTTGAAATCTTTTCTTTATATCTAATTATTTGCTATATATATATATTTGTGTTCTGTCGTGACCTCAGGCGCGGTGCTTGTTCATCCGCGAGTTACTTTGTATGCGCTGTTTGTGTTTAGTAACCAGAAACTTCTTATATGTTTGTTACATAATTAGTTTTATTAACTTTAACGATTATAACTTTACTGAAAACGCAATTATTTTTGTAAGTCTTTGTTTAAATCATAAAAATTGCTTTAAAAGATACATTACGATAAAAAACAAATACACAAAATTACATTTACATAAAGAATACAATCTCTTTTAAAATAAAAAATAAGAATTTCTAAAACATTTCAACAGAATACTCTAGAACTTTATTTCTAGAACCAATAGTATTAGTTTGTTCATTAATTTGGCGGGTTTTTAGTGTTCGCAAATATTTTTTTTATTCTTTTGCACAAAGATGTTTTGAGAACATTCAAGTTTTTTATGTTTCCATGTATGTCTGTAAAACAAAAATATTTTGTTTTGTACATAAACTTAAATGTTCTCAAAACGACTAAAAAACCTGGCCAGTTTTTCGCAACTAAATATAATTTCCGTGATCAGTATTCGAGAGCGATCGCTCCCACTTCCCGACCAAGCCTGCTATCGTGTGTTGTAATTTGTGGCCCCTAAGTCTGGATTGCAGGCTTAGGTGAAATTTGTGTTTGATTTATAGACAGGCATTGGTAACTAAAACTTTACTAGGTACATATAAAGTTGTATTTAAACAGTTAGTCAAACTGGTTAATCATAACAATCTTCTGCTGTCAAGAGAGACTCTTTACAAAATTTCAAAAACAGAATAAAGTTTGTAAAAAGTTTTCTGCTCTCAGCCAGGCTTTTTACAAAATTTTGTTCTGACCTGGATGCTGAACACAATAAGTTTATTATTTCATACTACTGAATATATAAAATCATAATACCAAAAAAGTCTCTTTAAAATAACACAATAAAATAATTTCTGGTTGAAAATGGGGTTAAATTGCCATCATCATTTTGACCATTTTTCAGATATCTTTTTAATTTTATTAAAACATCTTTTAGTAATATCAACTCAAGCTTTATTTCACCTTTTATTGGCTGGTAAATAATGGAATATATATATATATATATATATATATATATATATATATATATATATATATATATATATATATATATATATATATCTTTAAAAGTCATTTCTTGTTATACGATATATATATATATATATATATATATTTAATATGTAAGTTGATCAACTTACATATTAAATATATATATATATATATATATATATATATATATATATATATATATAATTAGCATCAATGTCATTTTGGAGTACATTCTGTTCTTCACTAAGTTGAATTATGGTAAGCAGTCAAGTGTCATTAGAAAATAATTTACAGATTGACCTAATCATATTCAGCAGGTCATTTACAAAAATCACAAAGAGTATTGGTTCCAATTAGAAACTTGGCAACCGGTTAACTCGTTTTTTGTTCAGTTTTCTCGAAACCAAAAACTGGTTGTTTTTTTTTTTTTTTTTTTTTTAAATGGCTGTTATACATTACTGAATAGATAAATAGTTTAAAAAAGCTTGTTTTGAAAAGCTAACAAGTAATGTGGAAAACATAAATATTGTGTATTCCCAAATAGTATTCCCTAAATTTGAACCTTCTTATACTCTTCCTGTTTTTAAAACTAAATTTATAAATATTCTTTCTTTGGAAAACATTTAAAAATTCTACTAAAATCCTATGTAAAATGTATTTGTTAAATCTTCAGCATATTATATATTAAAATGTTAGTATGTTCTATCTTTGATTATGTTAAATCTTTAATATATCTATATATTACAAATAAATGTTTACTTTTTAAGGTTCTGGTGATAAGATCCTTATAATCTATTTTCTGAAACCTAGCTTTATATTGTTAGTATGCTAAATTGCTTATTTTTTTAAAAGACTTTTATGTTATTATGTATCATGACTAACATTGTTCACTGAAGAAAAAAAAAAATTAAACAAAAACAAGTTTTTTGTCAACAAAAAATTGTTTTTGTAATTTTGACTTAGGTATCACTTTAAGTATTATAAATTGTAATATATTTTACATTACACTTTTATAAACAGATCACATACATAATTTTTAGTTAAAACTACTTAGTTACTCAGTTTCAAAAAAAAAAAAAGAAAAAAAGTTATTAAGTTGCAGCAAAAAAAGGAGGATTAGAAAAGAAAAAAGAGACTTAATAGAAAAAATGAAAAGTTCATTAAATTCAATCTAAATTAATAATGAATAAAAAAGATGTAAATGTTACTGTACATTGATAAAAGTTAATGTTTAATAATTAATGAAAAAAAAATTAAATTTTTTTTATTTTAGCTTAAGTATGAAAAACTTTCTTTTAGTTTACATATCTAATTCCAATATATCAATCCTGTAGGTTACATTTGATTTATATGACAATAATAAAAAAATTGATTTTACAATAAACCGGTGTAAAACTGATTATCCTGTTCTACAATTTAAAAAAATTAAAAACAGGTTTTTGAAATTTTCCGGTTTTTACCAAGCCCTAGTTCCAATACTAACTCTTGAGAAACACCGCTAGAAATTGGCACCCAGTGTGATATCGCTTTGCCCAGAATTACACTTTATTTGCAGTTTAGATAAAAGTAAATAATATTATAAAAAATATCTTTTATATGATATTGTTTGTTTTTATTATACTTATGTTTTTTCTTTGTTTTTAGAAATGTCCATTCGAAGCTATTACTATTATCAATTTGCCAAGTAATTTAGAAAAAGATACAACACACAGATACAATGCTAATTCTTTTAAATTACACAGGTATTGTTTTTTAAAATTACAGAGTTTCTTTTAAATTTTATAGTTATAAATATTTCTATTCTTAGTTACAATACAATATTTTATTTAGGCTACCAATGCCACGTCCAGGAGAAGTGTTGGGTTTAGTTGGTACCAATGGTATTGGTAAATCTACTGCTCTTAAAATTCTTGCAGGAAAATTGAAACCAAATCTTGGAAGATTTTCTGTATGTTTTTATTATAAATATACAACTATATTATATTATGTTTAAAAATATGTGTGTGTACAATGTACACGCACATGCATATATATTAACACTGTGCATACATATGTATGTACAACCCTTGAAATGTCAACCAAACTGCCGACCTAAAATTGTAAGAGGTTGGCAAAAAATTTGCAATCTCATTTCTATGTTTTATGGTGACCCCTTTGTGTCTTTTTTTTACTGACCTTATGCAGACCTCTAACAGTTTACAGTTGGCGATTTATTGCTGACCTTTTTTTAATTTCGAGGGTTGTATGTATGTATACAGGCTTTATACATTGTATGTAAATATAATGTATGTATGTATGTACACAGGCAGTATACGTTGCTTTTGCTGTGCACAAAAACATTGTTGATGAGATATATTTATATATGTATCTACTACAACAGATTTAGATCAGCACATTATACTAATATAATTTCCTTACTTTATTTTTTTGAATCCAAACTTCAAGCCAAACACTTTATTAGACCATGGCGAAAAAGATGAAAAAAAGTCTTCTTTTTTTTTATGGTAAATGTTATATGTAGATGTCTGCCTAAAACCTCAGTTAACATCTTTTGAAGTTCTTGCAAATGGTTATTTTAGAATGATATCAATAACATTTTGTGTGATGCAAAATTCATATGTATGTATGTATATATATATATATATATATATATATATATATATATATATATATATATATATATATATATATATATATATATATATATATATATATATATATCAGAAATGGAGGGCTAACTTTAGACAACATGACAAATATCAAATAGAGTGCTATGTTCTATTCCTTACTTTTTTTTATTGCACTTTGTTAAGTGAGTTAGACAAGTATTAAATGTCTAATTTATAACAGAAAAGCTAAGACATCATTTTTAATTAGCTAATTTTAGATAAGTAACTAAAATCAATAAGTAATAAGTCGACAGACTATTTTGCCCCATTAGCTGTAAAAGATTGCATTCACTTCTCCCTCGTCTTTTAATTCCCATCCTCCTGCACCTTTTTACTCTCTTTATTGTCTAGAGGGGGTTGTATTGAAAAATAGGTATCACCCATAAAAAATCCTGCATCAGCCCCTATTTTACCAATGCAGAAAATCCTTTTTCATAAATGAGTAAAGTTCTTATTTTAGTTAAAATATTTAATATATTATTTTGATAATAATTTCTGTATTTAACTTGTACTTAAAATTGTACTTAGTAAATTTGTTTTATTTTACTTTTATTTGTTTTTTCGTAAGTTTTGCTGCAAATTGTAAATAAATGAATGAATGATTTATAAATAAATTTAAAATTAATGATTGTGTTTGCACTTCTTTTTCTATAATAAGTTTTGTTATAAATATATATATTTAGAAAAACCTTGTTTTTTTTTTTTGTTGTTGTTGTTGATAAAATCAATCTTTATAACAAATCAAAAACGAAAATATTAAAATATCAAAAGTAGTGCTAATATAAGATTTAACATGTATTACTTTTTAGCTTATAATTTTTTGTTTGTTTTTTATTTTATTTTAAATTCGGTAATTATTGTTATATTTTTTGTAATGAGAAATTGTCTAAAAAAATATTCTTGCACTTGCAAGATAATAAATAAATAAATTTTTATGATTACAAATTTTTACACGCCATATATTTTTTTTCTTTTGCTGAACAATTTCGATGGAAAAGTTAAGTTTCTAAAAAATTTATTTGTTTATAAAAATTTGTAAAGTGGCTTTAATATATATATATATATATATATATATATATATATATATATATATATATATATATATATATATATATATATATATATATATATATATATATATATATATATATATATATATATATATATATATATATATATATATATATATATATATACATATATATATATATATATATATATATATATATATATATATATATATATATATATATATATATATATATATATATATATATATATAAAATTGTTGATGTTTAGAATCCTCCTGATTGGCAAGAAATTTTGCAATACTTTCGTGGTTCTGAACTGCAAAATTATTTTACTAAAGTTTTAGAAGATGACTTAAAGGTCTATTATTTTATTGTTGTTATTTTTTAATTTGACATCATTTTACCTTTGAACATGATTTATATTTTTATTACGTTATAATATAAATATTTATAGCTTATTTGATCATTTTGTTTTTAATATGATAACTTATTTTGGATAACATGTAAATCTTATATTAAGAAAAATAATTATAAATATTTAAAATAGAATATCATAGGTATTGTTAAATTTATTTTTTTATTATTCCTAAAGTGTGTGTTTCTTGTTGTGTAGCGCTATAATGCAATGCATTAATATGTATTGCACTATAGTGTTATGTTATAAAATTAGTTAAAATGATATATTATAATTTTTTTAATTGCCTTAAATGTTGAAATTTTTATCTACTTTTTAAAATTATTTATTATTCAGAACTTTCTTATCTTGAAAGAAAAAGCACTAAAAGTCTAAATAAAAGCCTAGATAAATTGTTTTAAGTATTATTAAAAGATGATTTTAAAACTTTATAACAATAATATTCATGCTGAAAAAACTTTTTTTTTTAACTCATAACTTATATATTTATTATATCTATTAATTTTTTATCATTAAATGCAACATGTTTATAATAGCATATAATTATAATGGTTTGTGCTCGTAATAATGCTGTGAATCAAAACCTTTTTAAAAATGAAATAAAACAGTTTCTTCAAATCAATTTTTAATTTGACTTATGATTTTGACTATTTTTTTTTTATTATTATTGTTATTTACCTCTGCAAGGCCAAGCCACTACAGTCGAGGAGGCCAAATTTTTACTTCATTTTTTTATTTTGACTGTGGTTACAACCCTCTCTTAACTCTTTAACTCTGAAACACGAATCTTGAAAAACTTGGTTGTTGTGCAGAAAAACAAGCTGAATCTGGTACTACCTGAGATATGATGAAGATTGAACTTCTCTTTTACAAAGCAAGTGCCCTACCACTATATTACTACCATATAATTTTGGTTACATAAAGTTGGTTTCACCTATCTTATAAGATGTGGGGTTTTTTGTCACTATTTTTAATGCTAAAAACATAGTATTATTTTGTATACAATTTTTAAATTAGTAATAGCAATCATTAATTTATTAACAAATTTACACATGGCTGTAAACAACTGCTGTTGAAGTTACTTGGATTAAAGAGTTTTAGAGATGTTTTATTGGTATTGAATGAGTTAAATAAATGTAATAAATGTGTTAAATATATATAATCAAAATTTCTATATTTCAATAGCAATCAATTGTATTTGTATATTATATGTACCTAAAATGTTTATTGCATAAAAAATTTGTTGTTTTTCTTAGGCAATTATCAAGCCACAATATGTTGATCAAATACCGAAAGCAATCAAAGTATGCGATTTGGTCATTTTTATTTGTTAAAATGAAGTTACGTTTGAAAAATTGAAATGTATTTTAGTATTTTTTCATTTACATAATATATTACTTAATTAAAAGGTGTTTAAAACTTCTTGCATTAATTATAACTACAACTCTTATTATTTTAAATAAAGGGAAACGTTATTGAATTTTTAAACAAAAAAGATGAAACCAACACAAAAGATTTGTACTGTGATGAGTTTGATTTGCAGCATGTTCTTACAAGAAATGTAGAGGAACTTTCTGGAGGAGAGCTTCAAAGATTTGCATGTGCAGTGGTGTGTGTTCAAAGTGCCCATGTGTAAGCACTTACTTACTTAAGTCTAAGCTTTCAATATTTTAATAATAAAAATTCATAAATTTTCTTTTCAGAATATTGTGCATTTTTTCAATACAAAATAAAATTCATGTTTATTTTTTTATTATTGTTCAGTTATATGTTTGATGAACCTTCCAGTTATTTGGATGTCAAACAAAGACTGAAGGCTGCCAAGGCTATTCGTAGCCTCTCAAAATCAGATAAGTAAGTTTTAGTAACTCTGTACAGGTAATTATGAGAATAATATATAAAAATTTTATTACAGCATAGTCCAGTTGAATAAATATTTTTAAAAAACATTTAGGAGTAATTATTAAAGCCAAAAATAATGAGTTTATGACCAGGGTTGGTGCAATTAGGTGTCATGTGGGGGTGGGGTGCCATTAAAATTTACTGACCATTAACCCCTTTGTACACGGGCACATAGAATGTGTTTAAAAATTTTTTTTTGATAAAACAAATGTACTAGACCTCCTTATGGGGTATATAAAATTTTATTAAAATATTAATTTTATTAAAATATCAAATATGACTGGTGTTCACAAATGAACACATCGTGTTTCAATTATTGTTTTGCTTAAGAGTGAAAAATGAACAAAACGAATTGTGTACGTTTATTCACATGGTGTATGAAGGAGTTAAAAAAAAGGACTTGTTTATTGAAATTTGCTGACTGACTGGTCTGAAAGGGTCAAATTTCCCTCCCCCATCCTCCTATGCGTTGACCTTGTTTATGACCAATTTTTTGAAATAACAGTATAAATTACCAAAGATACAGAAAATTTATATAAACTAACTTTTGATTTAAATTTTAAATAAGCCATAGCATATTTAATAATATACTTAAGTTAGCTATTAGAATTTATATATATATATATATATATATATATATATATATATATATATATATATATATATATATATATATATATATATATATATATATATATATATATATATATATATATATACACACACATACACACACACACACACACACACTACCATTCATTAATATTTGAATGGCATTAACTATTTTTTTGTGCTATTTTTTTATGTTTATTTTTGCACTTTTAGATAATTTAAAAGTATTTTGATTAAAATGCTTTGATAAAAATCATAAGAATAATAAAAATGCTTGACTTGTCAAAGTTTTAAATCTTTGGTTTCAAGATATGATTGTTTGTCTGGAAAAAATATTGTTGAATATATAAAATAGTGTTTATTATCAAATGTAAAACATTGTGGATGTAGTGTTAAGGTGTGGGTCTGTTTTAGTTAATATGTCACAGGTAAAAATAGAGGGAGTAATAGCAAAAGTAGTAGACTTGTACACTTAAGAAATTATGCTACACCTTCGAAAAGATAAGTTAATGGGAAGCCATTTATTTTTTTTAAAAAAAAATAACTTAAAACTTAAATCCGAAATAAATTTTTTAAAAATTTAGAACAATCAAAATTGAATAGAATGATTTAGCCTCCCCAATCACAAGATCTCTCTTTTATCGGATTTTTATGAGAGAAATTAAAAGTAATGTCAAAAACTAATGCCTAATGATGCATAAGATATAGAAAAAACTTATTAGTTAGTGGTATAAAATTGATTTCGACAAACTGGAAAAGTGGAAAACTTAATGTCGTTAAGTGTGAATAAAAAGCAAGTAAATTATAAACTAATCTTATGGGAATTTATATTCATTTTTTTGTGAACCTAAAAACATTATTGATTTTTTGATCTGGTGTTTAATTTAAAAGTAGAATGTGATTGATTGTTTTTAAGCAGACTAAGTGTGATTGGATGGTTTGGTTTGTTTAAAATTCGGTTTAGTGTGCTAAGACACATCGTAGGTTGCATCACAAGAATCATAAGCAGTTGGTATTCTAGCTGCTTTTAGAAAGTGGTTTTAAAAGATTTGCTTCTTGATTAATTTTTATTGGACGTGGAGGTGAGGACAACTATTGTAGGTTAAGTAGCTGTGGTCATAAACGCTCTAAGCAGATATAAACAAAATACTATTGAGACTGTCCACCAATTATTCAGAGTTCCTTAAAGAGATATTCTTATAATTTTATTATATAAGAGATAAGAGGTAAAGATTAAAGAGATAGGGCAATTTTATTATATAAGCTAGTTAACTGTTTGTCATATTTGAGACTTGAGTTGAGGTTAATGTCAAGGTATTTATATGAGTTAACAACTTCAAGAACTTTGCCTTTTAACGTTATGACTGGCTTTTGCACCTTGGCCAATATAAATAACTTTGCATTTATTTATTTTGTGTAATATCTGTTGAGAGGTTGTCATTTATGTGTAGTACATAGATTAAAAAGAGGATTGGATCAAGAATGCTTCTTTGTATTACTTCTGATGGCACATTCAGTAGACTTGTTGCTGAATATGATTTGTTGTTAACAATTAATATGATTTCTCCAAATGCTATCAATAGACCTGTGTCATTGACTAGCTGAAATTGTTTTTTGTTGATTTGAACACTAAAATGGTTTCATATATATCATAGTCAAAATAACAGATAGTTTATCCAGTTGCGCCGTTTTCGCAAGATTCTATTGTATATATCGCAAAGAAGTTCATCAATTTTGTTTTAAAAAACATTCTTATTGTTATTAAATATCTTTGCTGTCTTTCATATATCAGAGATTAGCTTTCAAAGTACATATTTTTAAAAAATGGTACGAATCTATCATTCAAGTTAATAAACAGAAGTTATAAAAACTATTTATAGTGAAATTAAAGTTTTTTTATCCAAAATTTATATTTGCAGATTAGAAAGGATTTTTTTCACAGATCCTCGCCTCTTGTAGGATATAACCTTGCTAATGATATTTAAAAAACAGTAAAAGAAAAAAATTTAGTTCAATATTTTGGTTGATGCGTATTTAGTGCTTTTTATCGAAGAATATGTAAGTCAAAAAGTTGGCAAAGTTGACTTAATTGTTGGCAGAAAAAGTAGCTAAAAATTGTTTAGCATTTAAACTGTATTACAGTATAGTTGAAAGATGCAATAATAAAGTGAAAATCGATAAAGTTGTACAATTTTTTTATTTTAAATAATATCATATAATGTAATCAATAAAGTAATTGGTTTAACTACTTTAATTGTTTAATAATTTTTGGGAGATTTATTTTTTTTTTTTTTAAACATCTTCGCTTCTAACAAGGCTGCAAGCAACCACTAAATAAAGATTGTAGAGCAAGATAACGATTGACAGATGACTTAAAAGATTGTAAATTATATGAATCAGGAAAGCAAGATAAAGGAAGGGAATTCCAAAGAACTAATGTTCGAGGAAAAAAACTAGAGGAATAAGAGTTTTTGGAGCACTTAGGAACAGTAACAGAAAAAGGATGAGACTTAATTAAATGACGAGTAACACAAGAGTGAATGTAGATGGCACAAGAGACACTAGCTCTTTAGAGCAGTGCCCATTATAGTATTTGTAGAAAAGAGAAAGAGAAGCAACATTACAACGAGTGACAAAGGTTAAAAGTTGGCTGCAAGTGCAGGTCCAACTATGTTTACAATGGATTTTTGCACCTTGTCTGAAAGAACAAAGGCATCATTAGAAGATCCGCCCCAGATACGGCAACAGTATTGTATTTAGTATAAGTTACATGTCGTAACTGTGAGCCCCATGCTGTAGCATGGGGCTCACAGTGACGACAGCTCCGGAGAACACTTCTGCAAGGCTAAAACAGGTATGTTGTCCGGGCCACAAGCTGTAGAAGAGTCTAAGCAGGAAATTACTTTAGATACAGAAGCTGGAGTGATACGGATGTCGAGCAATGAATCAACCTGTTTGACGGCTATATCAGGTAGAACGCAACTAGTGGAATCAAGAGATAATATTGATGAAAAGTTTTTAGCAAACAATTCAGCTTTGTCTTTAGGTGAGGTGACAAAGTCTGAACCATACTAAAGAGGTGGAATTACAGACTTGCCCTTATTATTGATACTATTAAAGATTCTCCAGAAGTCACGAGAGCCTAATTTTTGTAATGAAATATGAGATTTAATGATCTAAGAATAGCAGGCTTTGGCGTTAGACAAAACCTTTTTACAATGGTTCCTAGCAGTAATAAACAGACGTCTGTTTTCTGGAGAATTGTTTTGCTGATAGATATGGAAGTAATGGTTTCGATTGGCAATTGCAGCAGCACAATGTGAGGAAAACTATGGAGAAGAGTGAGGCTTGACCTGAATTCGTTGAGAGAGAATAAAAGATTCCATGCCAGCCTGAATCCACGAAGTTATGTAAGAAGCACACTTGTCAACAGGAAGATGAAAGATTTCTACCCATGGGCCATTACGAAGAAAATTACGGAAAGAGTCCCAGTCAGCTTTAAGGTAGTTGTAAGATGATAGGGGGATTCTGATGATAAAGAAGAATGAGATAATAGTTTTAGAGAGACCAAACCATGATCGGAAGCACCTAAGAGTGAATGTGGAGAAACTGAGCACTGACTAGGATCAGAAATAAGACATAAGTCGAGTAGAGAAGGTAAATGATTCGGGTTGTTTAGAATTCGAGTTGGAAAGTTGACTATTTGAGTTGAATATTGAGAAAAGCAAAGTTTTGGGCTTTAATACCTCCAGAGTCACTGACACTAGACCCAAGTGATTCAGTGTGATGAACATTAAAGTCACTGGTAACAACAATATTGGCTAATGGATTAAGAGACAGGGCTTGGTCAATATGATAAGAAATAACATCAAGAAGAGTGCAGTCTTGAGATGAAGGAGAGTGATATAGAACAAAGAGAAAGGTGATAGAGTGAAGTGTTACTAAATAAAAGCACATAAAAGAGTAGTTTGTGGGTTCAAACCTAGTTTCCCGACAAATGGGTGAATTCTTACAAATGTAAATGCATAGGCCAAGCATGTGGCTATTGAAGTCTTTACGAATTAAAGGACGATAACCATCAACACTAAGATCACACGATGAGATTGCTGAACTCAAATTAGTCTCACAAAGAGCAACCAGGTCTGATAAACTTTGCAAGAGATAAGACTCAACAGAAGAAAAGTTACTTCGAAGACCACAAATATTAGTGAATGATATGTTTAGCGAACTTAGTTATGACTGTGGTTTTTTATGTTTTATAGTTTTTGTTACTTTATTCTTTTTAAATTTGTTAAAAAACTTGACTTGAAACATAGATAGTACTCAGAACACTGTTTAATAGCCCAAGCAATTGCTTCATTACTATTAATTATGCACACCAAAAGTACGAACAGGGACACCATCAATGCACAACATGGCACTGTTAGTACTTTGATATTTTTCAGCTTAATAAGCTTTGATCACGTCTTTTAAACAAAAATATGCAAAAAATTTTAATTTGATTCATTTGATTGCATATTTAAGAGGCACATTAAAAGTTATACTAAATTTATCCCAAAACCGTAAGGTACCTTAATTCTATAACCACTACTGTATATAGCCACATATCAAATAGCTTCGATATTTTTTTAAAATGAAATAAGGTTAGACAAAACTGTGTTAAACATTAATACTTTTTAATGTAAATATTTAAATATTGACTTTCATCTGCTTCAGAAGAAAAATTTGATTTCTTTGAGTTGAGCTTTAGTAAAAATAAAAAACTACTATATTCTGCCTAATAAAGGATATCATATTTTAGTTACAATATATTATAACTAAACATAATTTTATTTATAATTAGTAAAACTTTTCTTCTTGATTCTTTGTTATAAACATCATCGGAAGTAAATATTTCAAATAGAAAAACATTTATACTTCTTCAAGAAGTTCCAAAACCAAATATGCAAGAATTAAGACAAGGTATTTGCAAAAATCAAGGATAAATCAATCATCTTTTTGTAAATATTCTTTTTAATGCCCATTTGTTTACAAAAAGTGTGTACTCATTGGTAGGCTGGGTTCTAAAAAAAGCTAACAATAAGATAAACAATAGCGCTCTTAAACTGGCCAGACTATGTATTTTATGACTATGATTTTATACAAGTTTGCTATAGAACAAAGTTTGTTTTCCTTATTTTCCACTATCTAAATTAATATTTCATTCATTGGGAAACAGTTGTTGCGTTTAAGTAAATTTTAGATTGAATTTTACTGTTATAACTTTCACAGTTGGCAATTATTTTATCTTAATTGATGTGTGAATAAATTATGAAATTATGCTTTGCTTATTTCCTCCACAACTGGCAGTCATTCTAGCTTGATTGATAATAAATGTTTTACTGATTCTATTCTGTTGGATGAATACAAATTTGTTTTTGTTTTTTGTTATTTACAGTTATTAATCAAATTTTTGTTACGTGTTATTAGAAAAAGAGAATAATAATTTATAGACCCTAATAATTAGTTATGATTATTTTATGTATGAAAAAGTTAGTTGTTTCTTTTCATTACCACTTTAAAATTGTTCCTAATAGTTCCCAGTTTTTATAGTAGTTTCAGTTTTTGTTTTGATGTTTTGATATATTTTTTTTGATGTTTTGATATATATATATATTTTTTAATATTTAGAATGGCTGATCGAGTTTTTGCTTAAAACATGTTTCTAAATAGTTTTTGCTGATTTCATGCAATACTTCGAATAAGTATTATGCAATTCTTCAAATAAGTATTATGCAATACTTCAAATTAATAATTTTCTTTTAGATATATTATTGTGGTTGAACATGATTTAAGTGTTCTTGATTATCTCTCTGACTTCATTTGTGCATTGTATGGAACACCAGGTGCTTATGGAGTTGTGACTATGCCTTTCACTGTCCGAGAAGGTCATTAGAGAGCTTTTTAAAATTATAAATTTATTTGAAAATTTTTTATGCTGTTAAGCTTCTATATGCCTTTGTAATATTTTCAAATTTTTATATATAAAAATTTTCTTACCTTTTTATTTAGGAATAAATATTTTTTTGGATGGGTTCATTCCTACTGAAAATCTTCGATTTAGAGAGGAATCTCTTACATTCAAAGTTTCTGAAAATGCAGAGGTGTTGTTTTGTTGTAGCGAAAACATGTTGTTTGTTGTTTTTGTTGGAATATATTTCTGTAAATTTTAATCCTAATATTTTTCTCTCAATTTCTTTTCTTTTTTTCTTTTTTGACTAAAAATTAAAATAAAGGATGAAGAAATCAAGCGTTCCCGTAGATACTGTTACCCTTATATGGAGAAAACATTAAGTAAGTCTTAATCTTTACTTCAAATTACTTTTCATACTTTTTCTTAGATATTTTTAGAAATTTTTGTTTGTTTTAGAAAACTTTCAACTGAAAGTGCACGAAGGTCAGTTTACTGATTCTGAGATAATTGTCATGCTGGGAGAAAATGGCACAGGTAAAACTACTTTTATTAGAATGATGGCTGGGTTATTACCACCTGACAATGAAGAGACTGTTCCCCAACTCAATGTTAGCTACAAACCACAGAAAATAAGTCCTAAGTCTAGTGGCACTGTTCGAATGTTATTACATACTAAAATAAGAGATGCATATATCCACCCTCAGTTTATTACTGATGTTCTTAAACCTATGCAAATTGAACGCTTATTTGATCAAGAAGTCCAAAATTTGTCTGGTGGTGAATTGCAGCGTGTTGCCCTCACTTTGTGTTTGGGAAAGGTATTATTGTAATGTATTGCTTTATTTTTTGTCTAATTTATTTAGATTTTATTATGCTTTCCTAATACTGTGTGATATTCTTATCATTTTTTCTCTATTTGCTATGTATCATTTCTCTGTTTACTCTAATCATTATTTCCTCTTATTTTTTCCATTTAGCCAGCAGACGTTTATTTGATTGATGAACCGTCTGCCTATTTGGATTCTGAACAACGTTTACACGCAGCAAAAGTCATAAAAAGGTGAATTAGGTCAATTTTTTAATGACCGATATTGTTCTGTATTTTTAAATGACAAGCTCTTGAATTTTTTTTTTTTTTTAATTTGTTTTAAGATTTATTCTGCACGCAAAGAAAACAGGCTTTGTTGTAGAGCATGATTTTATAATGGCAACCTACTTAGCTGATCGAGTAATAGTATTCGAAGGTCAGCCTTCTATTAGCACAATTGCAAACTCTCCTCAAACGTTGCTGAGTGGTATGAACAAGTTCTTAATGTCTCTTGAGATAACATTCAGAAGAGATCCTGCTAACTACAGACCGCGTATTAATAAAATGTTTTCCGTCAAGGTATGTCTTTAGGTTAAGCAAACTATATTAGAAGTATTTATAGTAATATGTGTTGTTGGTTGTTGTTTTTTTTGTTTTTCAATTTTTGAAGTATTTTAATCTTTTAAATTTAATATTTTTGTCAACATTTATATACAGTTATGTTGTTGTTGTTTGTTTTTTTTGTTGTTGTTTTTTTTGTCAACATATTAACATTTTTGTTAATTTCTTGAAGTCTTTTAACTGTCCTAATGTTTTATAATTATTATTTTTTATATATTTATATATCATATTTTTATCTCTATTATTATCTTTACCATATCTTTTTTCAACAATAAAAAAAGAGCAATAAAATATAGTTTGTCGTTTTGTATACTTTTAGGACCAAGAGCAAAAGAAAAATGGGAATTATTTCTTCATTGACAATGATTAAATCTTAAAACATTTTATAAATTAGTTTTTATTTTTTGTTCCAAAAATTATTTAGAAAGGCGAATAATATTTATGAATGAGAGCCAAAATCGGAACAAACCTAGTTTAGTGTGTATGTGTGTGCGGAGTTAAAAAAAACAAACAAATCTATCCATAAACATAAGTTTTAAGATGTCTTCGAACCGCTTGCAAGCTTAAAAATAATTTCGAGATGCTGTTAAAGTGCAAGACACGTTTTATTTAATTGTAAATCTGGTGTGATACAGCAAAAGTAAAAACAAATGTTTTTGAGGTCTTCTGAGTTTTTTAAACCTTTTATTATTTTTTTTAATCAATAATTATTTTTATAAACTGATTAATTAAAAAAATTTTATATCAAAGGAATATTAGACAACTAAAGTTCAAACACCTTCTGAAAGAATCTTGCCATAAAAGTAATATAAGATAAAACAGATGAGATTTTTCAATTGCATTTTTTAATTCTTCCTACAAATAGAGTGAGAACATTTGTTTATTTGATTTGTAAATACACTTGCTGAAAAATATTTTTCCAACGCCCGATATATTTGAGAATAAAAAGTTAACAGATTTAAAAAGAAATCAGTTTTAAAAAAAAAGTTTATTTTGAAATGTTTCTTCAAATTAAAATCAGCAGTTTTTTACCTTCTTTTTTTTTTTTTTGCCGTTCTGTTGAGCTTTTTTTGAAATACTTTTAAGATCTATTCCACCATATTGGGTCTACAAAAATCTCGACCTACTAAGTTGTTCTGCAAAAAGAACATCTACTAAAAAGTGGAATTAATTCTCAGATAAACTACTGAGGCCTATATTGTTTTTAACCGATTATAGTCTTATTTTCAACCCGCTGACGTTTTATTTTATAGATTTTAATTTTCGACCGATTATCTCTGTGTTTTTTTTTAAAAAAAAAATTTGATTAACAATTAATAAGTTTTCCAAGCATTCATTGAACCTTATACCTCCCGATTCTGAATACAGAGCTTCAACCTCTGCGCCTAGGCTGATCAAATTTGGCTCGTATTCAAATCAAGAACAACATATACAAAATACATACCGGAAAAGCGTATAAAATTGAAAACACAGTAGGTTAGAAATTCAGTAGTTCAACGATTTAGTAGGTTGGAAAATTAGTATTACATGTTTTATTTAGGTGTTAATATAAAAATCAAAAATTGTCAGTTGAAAATCAAAAACGTCATAATCTACGATTTACGACATTTCAAAATTAGGTTGAGTTATAGGCCACCTATTCCAATATAATGACGCATTTTCTTGACATCTACAAAGAATGATGCACATTTAAGCTGATATCTGATAATTGATTTTTATGATATATGGTAACTGATTTTAACATTTAGTTGGTAAATAAAAAAAAGGCAAGTAGATAGGTGCCACGGTGTTTTATGAATTTTAAATAAGTTTTAGTATAAACAGGGGCGGATCTAAGATTTATATCACCTTTGGAGGAATTTTTTGTGTAAATTTCTGCCCTCCCTCAACCAGTGTCACAATCTCATCCCTTTTCATGCACATCTAATGTTGGGTGCCAAAGAAACTCTCCATAATCATTTATTAGTTGTAAAACTTTTTCCTATCTACCCGAATTCATATTTTCAAAAAATTCTCACTTTACCTTGTTTATTATGGTCCCACCCTATTTACTTTGCACGCTAAAGTTTTATGAGTCAAAAAAAAAATTTATGTGCGTTATAAATCCTTACTAAAATTTTATGACAAAGTCAAAAAAAAATTTTATGTACGTTAGAAATCCTTACTAAATTTGTTTATTTTTTCAATAAAAAATATTCATAAATTTAAATTGAATTGAAATTATACTTATAACTCATTCTTGAAATTCACAATGTACACTACTAAAAGTAAACAAAAATATTTTTAATATCTAAAATTGATTTTAAAATGATTCTTATAACCTGAATATTACTACTCTCTGAACACAAATAGTACAGCTAAACTTCTATTTGTTGAGTATTAACTAAATTCAGAATATATGCTGATGCTCCACCTCCACAGTATAAAGGTTGAACGAGTATCTGTCCGCCTCCACAGTATAAAGGTTAAAAGAGTATCTTTTTGGAAGGTATTTGTTAAAAGCACATGAACCACGTCAAGGTTCCTTCATATGTACAATTTTTTATGAAGAATGATTGAAGGCATATGACAGAAAAATACACCATTAATTAGACAAAATATGACAGAAAAATACACCATTAAACTGTCACTGCACATATTTATTACTGGATTACAAATAAAATATAATAAATTATGGCAATGCGCAGTAGTGGATCAAAACCTTTTGAGTTTTTAAAAAAATATATTTTTCTATGAACCAAAGCCTTAAAAACTATGGAGCCCAGTGCTATAGCACTGGCAGTGTAACTCCATAAAGTCTATGTCCTACTGAGCACAATCCACATTAACAGATTTAGATTAGATGCAATTTTTATAAGGTTATTAAAAGAAAATTTTTACCTGGCACTGCTAATTATACCATTAAATTTTGGATTTTGAAATAAAACGTTTCATTAACATACAAATCTATTGAGATAAGAACTAGTAAAACACCAACTAACAAATACTTTTAAACAATAGTTAACAATAGAAAACTATACAGGCAGTTACAAAATTTGATCTAAAATAAATTCAAATAATACAAACAAACTTTCCAATCCTTTTAAGTTTTTTTAATAAATAAAGGTAACTCGCAGGTAACACATTATGAATAACTGAACCAATAAAAAACACAACTCTTAGACGGTGCTTAAAACTTCTAAATTTTGGCACCCACTGTAAAATTCAAATAAAATAAGTCTGATTAATAAGAAATATATATAACTGACAGTTATTGATAGGCATCAACCTTAAGGCATTATCAATCAGTTGTAATTTTTCTGGAAAAAGTGTTGCTTATATTACAACTGACATCATGCAAAATCTATATTTAAAAAATATATATATTTATATATAAATAATCTACAATAAAAAAATGAATTTTTCTAAAAATAATGTTTTTCAAGCGAACTAAAAAGTAGAAAATAATTTTTCTTTGTGCTTGTCAAAATGTGTAATTATATTCCTCTTATAATGATGACAGATTTGATACGCGTAAAACGAAAAACGTTGGGCGCAAGTGGTGATTTAATAGTATTATGACATGCAATATTATTTGATTTAATGCTTTGGTTGAGTGGATGTATTTACGTGTATCTATTATAATTTAAATTTATGTGGCCATTTTAATGATCAGTGTAGATATATTGCACTGATATAAGATTAAAGAATACATTAAGTGTCGGTCTATCAACAATCTATTTTTTTTTTTTTTTTTTTCTTTTCCAGAATAATATGTGCAAGGTAAATTTACATTGAATATATTACTGGTAGGACTTTCAGAAGATCACACGATCTTATCATGAAGCCCTTTACAATCTATATCAGGAGTTAAAATAAATAAATAAATTTACAAATATCTAAAACAATTTTTAAATGCGTTTATATATTATACTCTTTAGATGTTATGCAAGTTTTAACAATATTTTATAATATATGTGAATATATATATTTAATATTTCTCAATATTTATTATTATGTAAAAACAAACAAACAAAATAAGCAAACAAATGCTTGAAAAATTACATCAGTTTTCATCAGTATATATGTAATGTCAATATATAATATGTAATCTAAATAATATTGTCGTTCAGATTACAATTCCTTAACTATTTTGTGGAATAGGTAATAATTTAAAAATATAAAAATATATTATCTATTTAAAAAGTTGATAACGTATTTTTATCAATGAAAAATCAATGAAAAATCAATGAAAAGCGGCGGCATTTTACTTGGTAGTATATGCTTTTTATAAGCTGAATAAAAAGAACCCACTTAGTTTTTCCAATATTAAGTGAAAGCTTCTTTGATTTAAACCAGTCAGATATTTTCTTTAGTTCTACATTCATGTCATTAAATAAGTTATTGATGTTATTTCGGGATAAGAAAAAATTAGTATCATTAGCATACATTATTGTCATTAAATTAGAAGTTTTATAGAGGTCATTAATATAAATTAGAAATAACAGTGTACTATGGTTTCTGAGACCCGAATTTTTGGCATGAAATAATAACTTCAATTTAAACACAAAATAACTAATGATTTTTATTTCTTAAGATAGGTAAAATGTTCTAAATGTGTTACAACTAAACTTTATATATATATATATATATATATATATATATATATATATATATATATATATATATATATATATATATATATATATATATATATATAATACATTTAGTATATATATTTAATACATTTAGTATATATATTTAATACATCTAGTATATATATATATATATATATATATATATATATATATATATATATATATATATATATATATATATATATATAATACATTTAGTATATATATTTAATACATCTAGTATATATATATATATATATATATATATATATATATATATATATATATATATATATATATATATTCAATATATAGATATTTTTAATATAAAGTTATATTTTATTCAAATCTATTGTAAAGAAATATCATTACATGAATTCATATTCAAAAAATCAGTTAAATTTCAACTATATTTTACTATCCAATAAATGAAATCTAAATAGTTAACAGAAATTAAGTCCTCATCAGCAACTTCATCGTCGTAGTCGTCATTACTTTCTCTACCTTCTTTGCTTTCGCTATGATGATGTTGCGAGGTATTGGATGGCATTTCTGTTAGTAAACTAAATACTTCAGAACGAGTAGGGAACTTACGATGATTCTGAATTCTGAAGTAAATTAATACTGGAAATGATAGGATCTGAGATATCTAAGACTCTATGAAAAATATCTTCATTGACACTAGCAAGAGATGGACATAAGAATAATTTTAAATTATTAATAAATATAGTTTAAATTTAACTAACTTTTTTAATTAAGCCTTCATTCACATTAGTTATTTTGGAAAAATTTTCAATATTTTTAAATGCTCGACGAGCAGTATTATATTTGTTATTACTTCCAAAACCTCCTATTTTTGGTTTATTCACGTAAAAGTGTAAATTTTCAAAGAACCATTGTTGTATTTCTTTTTTTTTTTTTTAAATAAAACAATTTTCTTATTATTAGCACCAAGAATTTTCCATTTACATAAATTATATCTATATGATATGCGGACGATGAATTCAAAAAAGCGTATCTAAACATATAGTTGACTAATGCCATACTGTAAAGTATTAGATTTAGACTTCAATTATTCTGTCGCATTGAATTCCTGGTGTTTAACAAAATCATTGGAAGTAGCTCCACATATCAAGACAAGTTTGATTTGAATTTGTTCCAGTTAATATATTTAAAATATTTTTATCAACTTGCGTCATAAATAAAGTAACTATTTAAATTTTTTTTATCAATAGACAAAAATAAATGTTATTAGCTCTAACTTATCTATCTGTCCGTCGATATCGTGTTTTTTATCTACCTGTCTGTCAATATAGTGTTTTTCACTTAAAACTGCGCAGATTGAGGAGTGTAATTGCTCCATAAGATCTTATTATCTTCTGAGTTCAAACCATTACAGATATACCATTTGTTCTTCATATCGATTTACATTTCTAAATCTCTTTGTAATCAGGATACAAATTATAATTTTAATAACAGCTCCTTGTCTAATGTTTTGATATTGTTGTTAAATTAAAATCCAAAATTAATTCTAATGCTTCCTCCGCTGTATAACGTACTGTTTATTTTTTTGGTGAAAATATAGTTTTTTTTAATTTTTGTTGACCTTTGATAGATAGATTTATTTGATTCTTTTAGAACAAATACTAAAACCAATACTAAATAAACAAAAGACACGTTCTTTTGCTGACGCGCCAAATCTGCTGCTTGCAATATAGACGATGTTTCGTGCAAACTATTTCGACATAATTCTGATGCTTTCAATCTTTTAGCCCAATCTGATTTTTTGTTGTATGATAAACTTGGTCGTCCAGAAGATCTTGATGGAATTGACTAACTAAAAGATGTTGATGGAGTTGCATCATCAGTAAATCTAAATTCTCTTTTTAACTAATATGAATTTTTACTTTTAAATTGGCCCATTGTTCTTTGACTATCTAATCATTTTCGTTCAAAAGAATTGAACAAATGACAAATTTTTTTTGAATATTATTGCTTAAAGCTACTTTTATATCATTTCCAATTATTTTAATGACGTGCTCAAAAACATCTGAGTTTTTCTCATTTTTATCGTTCTATTCCGGCCATACATTAAATAAATCCTCGTATTTAAAACGGCACATCACTGAAAACAATCAGATATATTTTTAATTGGGGCGACTAGAGACAAGTTTTAAAAACTGGAATATATTTCAGAACGTTAACAAAATTCAATCGTGTAAAAATATTTTTAAAGAAATACGGAGATTTTTATAAAAGTAATTATAAAGTTTTGAAAAAAGTAATGGAAGAAGAAATACTTCTACGCGTTTATTATTTATATTAAAATAACATAATAATGCAAATTTTAATTTAATTAAATATTTTAAAAAAAGTATATACCTGTATAAAAATAATTCACTTTATAGAAATTAAAAATATTAATTGTTTAAAAAGTTATGTATTATTAAATTAACAGCTCAATTTACTTACAATTTACTCATTGTAAAATAAACCGAGTTTAAAATATTCTAAGCTTGAGTGCATATTACAGACAAACTAAGCTATTATTTTAAAAATAGATCACGTTTATTATAACTTTGAAGGGTTTACTTTAAGGTACTACATAGAAAATATCTTTTTTTGCCAAAAAATCGGTTTCTGCCAAAAAATCGGGTCTCAGAAACCACAGTGCAGTGGTCCAAAAAACTGACAAAACTGATATTGGACGATAATTCCCAATATTTGTTAATTCACCACCTTTATATATAGGGGTCACTTTTTCAACCTTCATTTGGGCCGGAAAAATTCCCTGACTTATTGAACAATTAAGAACTTTAAATAGAGTATTCTTTATATTATCGTATGACTTAGTAACAATGTTTCCATTTAAATCATCTGGGCCAATTGCTTTATTGGGCTTAAGCATTTTAAAAGCATTTTCAAATTCTGAAAATGATAGTTCAAAGGCACTTAGACCAGAGATTAGAGGAAATTCATAATTATTGATTGGACTTATCATATTTGGAATGTTTTTTGAAAGATTAGGTCCATCAGAAATAAAGAATTTATTTAGTTCATTTGCTATTTCTTTAGGATCATCTATAATTTTATCATTAATTTTAATAGCTTTAGGTAGAGAACACGATTTTAGATTTTGAACACAAGAACACGAGAACACGATTTTAGGTTTTGAGAACACGAGAACACGATTTTAGATTTTGTTTGCCCGTGATTTTACTTATAATTTACCAAGTGCGTTTTGAGTTTGTGTTTCTCCAGCAAAGTGCGTTTTGAATTGAGTTTGTGTTTCTCTAGCAAATTAAAATAGTATTTTTTTTTTTGCATTTTTTTTTATTATTTTCAAATTTTTTAGTATAATTTTTGTATATTGTTTTGTTTTCAATTGTTTTGGTATAACATGTGCCTAACGTTTTTTGTTTTACGTGTATCAAATTTGTTATAAAATCTGTCATCACTATAAGAGGAATATAATCAGACATTCTGACAAGCTCAAAGAAAAATTATTTTATACTTTGTAGTTCGCTTGAAAAACGCTGTTTTTAGAAAAAATCTTTTATTGTTGATTATTATTTACTTTTTAGATTTGTTTGGTTAGAATCTTTGAAACGATTTAAAATATGGAATTACTATGCAATCAAGCTTGGTTTTGTCTAAAAGATCAAATTTTCTTTACACAATGAAAACGCAATTCATTGAAATTTATTCATAAATTTATTTATCACACTTTTTCAGCAAATCATATCGCAATAATTATTTGTTATTTATTTGTTTACTAAATTTTTGTTCAATACGCGTGCTGAATTATTTTAAATATTTTTTGTCCGTTACAATTTTTTTCTTTAGGTGCTCACCAAAGTCGCTATTGTATATAGATGTATATTTTTTATATTTTATTAATATATAAAATATCCCCAGTAGCAAACAATATTGGCGTAATATTGGCACGATATTGGGTATCTTGGCTAATCTTGGCCAAGATACCTGATATTGCGCCAATATTGTCAAGCAATATTACGCCAATATTGTCTTACCAATATTGGCAAACAATATTGCGCCAATATTTTCAATTAACGTTTTGGTTCGGTGTCTTTAAAGCGAAACTTTTAAGAGCGAAAGTTTTGAAAGCGAAAGGTCGGGAAAGCGAAAAAGTTAAAAGCGAATGCGATTGGTTAAGCGAGAAAATTTTTTTAACAACATTAGTAACATCTTAAATTAAGATGTTATTAAGATTTAATAACATCTTAATAACATTGGTAACATCTTAATAACATTTTAATAACATTGGTAACATTATTATTTTTATATAAATACATATGAGTTAACCTATTATTCTTTTTCATTGAATTGTGTCATCTTAAAGTTGTTACAATTGAAGTGAGTCAGTTTCAGAAATAAGTTCATGAAGTTTATTATAAACTTTAAAAGTTTATACTTTATAGAAAATTGAGTAGGGCACAATACACCTCTTCACAGTTTCGATAATTTCGTGCGCGCGCATTTTTAAATAGTTTGTTATTGTTCATTGTGCGCAGAATCGCATGAAAGAGTTTGATTTGTACTAATAAACTACAGAAGAAAGTCATTTATTTTAGTTAGTTTTTACTATTTTTAATTGTTTTAAACATGAAACCTCAAAGTTTGAAAAGAAAACGATCAATGGGATGTGCTGTATTTGATTGCAGCAGTAGCCAATATAATCTTGAGCTTTGGCGCAATGAATTTTGTGAGTTACACAAGGTCTTAAGAAGCAGTTTGACTTGCAGATGTTCGGAACCTTACAAGTATGTATACTACATATAATGTTATTTATCTAAAATTTAAACATCTGGCTAAACATGTATAAAGTGAATTAATGAATTAATGTTACATATTATGTGTAGACATTATGGAATAGGGGTATATAGTACCTATAATAATGTAATAATATCTGTATATAATAATATTATACACAGATATTATTAATATCTTCCTACAACATGTATAAAGTGAATTATATGTTACATATTATGTGTAGACATTATGGAATAGGGGTATATAGTAACTAAATAATAATGTAGGAAGATATTAATAATATCTGTATATAATAATATTATATACATATGTTATTAATATCTTCCTACATTATTATTTAGGTACTATATACCCCTATTCCATAATGTCTACACATAATATGTAACATATAATTCACTTTATACATGTTGTAGGAAGATATTAATAATATCTGTGTATAATATTATTATATACAGATATTATTACATTATTATAGGTACTATATACCCCTATTCCATAATGTCTACACATAATATGTAACATTAATTCATTAATTCACTTTATACATGTTTAGCCAGATGTTTAAATTTTAGATAAATAACATTATATGTAGTATACATACTTGTAAGGTTCCGAACATCTGCAAGTCAAACTGCTTCTTAAGACCTTGTGTAACTCACAAAATTCATTGCGCCAAAGCTCAAGATTATATTGGCTACTGCTGCAATCAAATACAGCACATCCCATTGATCGTTTTCTTTTCAAACTTTGAGGTTTCATGTTTAAAACAATTAAAAATAGTAAAAACTAACTAAAATAAATGACTTTCTTCTGTAGTTTATTAGTACAAATCAAACTCTTTCATGCGATTCTGCGCACAATGAACAATAACAAACTATTTAAAAATGCGCGCGCACGAAATTATCGAAACTGTGAAGAGGTGTATTGAATTGTTTAGAATTTTGCTCCAAAACAAAGCGTAAAAGTTAAGTGTGTATACCAATTGTAATAGGGAAAATTAGTTGTTTTCGCATAAAAAATTTAGTTAGTTAGAAGTAGTTCTCTTTTATGTGCCAGCATATCGGCCAGTTATATTTACTGTTTAATTATCTGCAAGGCAAAGTGAGTATTTTAATATTTTTGTTTAAAATAATTTTAATAATTGTTATCAGACATTCACTTTAGAAATATGAATTATAGCTTAAACTTTAGGCTTTTAAGTTAAAGCCTGTGTCAAAAATGACTTTTATATGTTGTATTTAAATATGACTTAATGACATTATTTATATGACAAAAATGGCTTTTATATGGTGCATTTGCCTGAAATTTGACTTATAGTCTATTAGTCAAAAATCACAATATAAGTCTCTATAATAAAGATACTTATATTGTGACCATTATGTATGGCATTATCTTGATCGATGTTGTTACACTTGGAATATGTTGTTTCAACTTTTAGGTATTTTATTTTGCTACAATTTTTTTATGATGTTGTTTTGATTTGATTTGTTCTGTAAACAGAAAGCTGTACAGTGTCCTTTTTTTTCCCACCTGTTGAATTTCAGCAACATTTTTGTCAAAATTATTTATAGTTCATTTTACAAGAGGTAGTAGAAGATTATTTTATTTTTAACTACTTTCTTATTTTGTAATGTGGTTTTTTTTTTAGAACAACTTAAGAGTATGATTTAATAACTGTGTGAATCTTCTTGGTTGATGCCTAAAAGATTTTTTGAAGGCAGTTCTACATTTTATTGAAATATAAAAACATGCCAAAATCCCAAAAATTATTCTGCGTAATGTTTTTTGGATTGTTTGCATGTAAAATTAAAAATTCAGTCATTAATTGTGAAAAAGACTAATTGGCTAATTAGTTTAAAAAGTTTCAATGGTGATGATTGATTGGTGAGAAACTTATTTACTTTTTATGTTTTAATTACATGATTTGTAAATATTTATGATATGAATTGTTTGTGATCTCAGTATAGTAAAGTTTTTATTTCTACATTTGTATTACTTAGCACAAATATTTTATAATTTTGTCTACAGATTGGTTTGTAATAGCCTTAATTATCTTATTTACTTAATGTTCAGTATACTGTTATGTTGTTTTTAAACTAGATAAAATAGTTTTTAAAATGAAAATGACTGCTGGCTCTATATGAATCTAATTTAAGTTTACTTCTTTGGGAATTTTATATCATATATTAAGTTTATTGTATTGGTAACTTTTTTATTACTAAAAAAAGAATTTTGTTACACAAAAAAAAGTGTAAAATGCATAACATCCCAGCTATTACAATATATTGGAGGGCTTTTATTGGAAATGTTTTTTTTTTAACATTTTCATTTCCAACAAGACTGCAAGCACCTACTATTAGAGAAAAGATGAAATTTATAGAGTAAAATAACAACTAACAGAATTAAGTTTCACGAAAAAACAGATTAGAACTTTTTAGGCACTTAGGAACAGTCATATTAAAGGATTAGCCTTTATTGAATGATGAGTAACACAATAGTGAGTTTTAGTAGATGATACAAGAGACGCTAGCTCTTTAGAGCAGTGTCCATAATTGTATTTATAAAAAATAAAATGAGAAGCAACATTATGATAATATTCTAATGGTTGGAGGTTGGCTGCAAAGGTCAAGGTGCAAAAACAATTCCTTTTTGTACCTTGTCTAAAAGAGAAAGGCCATTACTGGAAGATCTGATTAAGATATGGCAAAAGTGTTCCATGCAGGGATGGATGTAAGATTTATAGAGATAAGACATAAATATTTATAGAGATGTTTGAATTGATGAATACTTTTAAATTTAATATTGTATCATAAGTTGACAATATATTCAAAGACTGAAATTTAGCACAATTGTATTAAGCAAAGGTCTTTGCACACCACCAATTAAGCATTTATATTTCAAGAGTTGTTTATTGATAAAAGCTTGCCTTAATTTACATAAATAGTAATATTTGTAGATATTATTATCTACTAGATAATAATTTATATTAAAAACTAACCTTTATATGTCTCGTTTTCAAATATGTTGTGTTGATATATTTGCCCTGGCTTTTAGTTTATGACTCAAAATTTAAACATCAATTCTTGAGGTTTAACTATCTCATCATTTCTAAAAGTATTAAGGGTAGACAGCCTAACTCACCATACCTAATCAAAACAAAAGAACATTATAAATTCGTATCTTTCTAATTTTATGAATAATTTTTATTTAAACATTAAAACAATTTTTTGGTTGAAATCTAATACATAAATTTCAAAAAACAAATTAAAATTAAATAATATCAATAAGAATTTATGCAAATCTTTTTTTTTTTATCTATAACTTATTAACTTGTAGTGCAATTATAATTTTTATGCAAGATTTTATACCTTTTTGTCGCAATGTAACTCAAGTCTCAGCTAGAATACCAAATGAATAAATAATTCTAAACTATATGCATTTAATTCTATACTAAAACTATATACATAAACTCTAAACTATATACAATAAGTTTTTTTTATTTATTTAATCTAATAAACTCTAACTGTAACTATAACTCTCAGCTAGAATATCAAATAAATAATTCTAAACTATAACTAACTTATAATTATAAAAATATTAACAGTTTAAAAAAAATAAAATCCAAACGCTAAATAATCTATAATATAATATTGAGATAATAACAAAATCAGAAAAAATTTCAATAAACTTCAGTTGTTGTTGCTGTTGAACTTATCGCGATACTCGATTTCCCGGTTTTCGCTTTCAAACTTTTCGCTTTAACGTTCTTTCGCTTTAAAACTTTTCGCTCTTACGTTCTTTCGCTTTTAAACTTTTCGCTCTAACCTCCCATTACCAACGTTTTACAGTCATTCTGGGTAACTTTGAATTTGCGGGTAACATTGAACTAAACGTGTAAATGTTTTTAAATTATTTTTTCTTTGGTATTTTCTTTGCCTGTTGCTTAAACAAAGAATAATATGATGAATTATCTTTTTTTACAAAAGTTTGACCAAAGAAAATTAAATTTTATTTCTCAAAAATAATGTTTTCCTCCATTTCCAGTTACACAGTCGAATGTGGTGATAACATCGTGTGTTTTCAATTTAGAATATTTGGTATTATATTGTAATTATCTGAATAGATTTTTAAGTATTTTATTGAATTATTTTTCGAACTTTAATACAAACTCAAAATAATAGGATTTAACATGTTTTTTGCTACAAAAAGGATATTTATTTCCACTTAGCTAAAATATAACCAAATTCAGGGTAACTTTAGACAATCAATGTTTTCCAAAAATGCTTTTTTTGCTGTCTGAGTAACATGAGCAATAATACATAATAAATAATAGGCATCTTTCTATTATAGTATTTTTATTATATAATGATATATGATATAAATATCAAAAATTATAATATATATTACTAGTATATTAATTTTTGATATTTATGGCTATCTTGATAGATTTAATAATATATTTTATTAATAGCAAATATGCGATTAATTAAATAATTTTCATTAATAACATAAATCATCTTAATATTTTTAGCATTCATAAAATGCCAAGAAAATGTTCGACAACTCATCCTGGCACAAGAAAATATGGCACTTAATCTAATTACACCAATTCTACACTTCAAGAGGCTTTAGCCAAAATTAAATTAGAAAAAATGTCGATTGGTGAAGCTTCTAAAATTTATAAAGTACCTAAAGCAACATTATTTTATAAGCTAAAAAGTAAACACTGTAAATCAGTAGGACGCCCTATTGCCCTTAGCATTGATGAGGAATTTTGTTTTGAAAATCACTTACTTTATTTAAGTGACAAAGGTATACCAATTGGAATTAATGATTTTAAAAGTATTGTCAAAATCTATCTGGATGATAGTGGAAAAAATATACAACAGTTTAAAGATAACCGACCAGGTTGGGAGTGGTGTAAACTTTATCTTGACAGGCATCCATCATTAAAAGAAAAAGTATCTCATTGTATTTCAAGGAAACGTGCACAGGTTAATTATTGTCAAATAAAATTATTTTTTCAAAATCTAGAGAAGGAATTAAATGGAGTAACGCTAGATAACATTTACAATATGGATGAAACAGGGTTTCATGATGACCCTGGAAAAAAAAACTTCAAGAATGGCAACTTCTTGCAGTGGCTGGATGGAAATTCAAATATTTGAAGAGTGACTGTTAAATCACTTTGTTCCAAATATTATAAATAAGGTAAAAAAATTCTGATTTGCGATAATTTAAGTGCTCATATATCTTTAAAAGCCTTAAATAAATGTGAAAAGCGTAATATAACATTTATATGTTTGGTACCCAATTCCACGCACCTTTTACAACCTTTAGATGTTGGATATTTCTCGAGTTTAAAAGCTAATTGGAGGTCAGTTCTTAATCAATGGCGTAAAACATCCAGAGGAAAAAAGGTTAATAACCTGCCAAAAAATTTGTTTACGCAACTCATTAAATCTACTCTTAATGTTGGTAACCAGACAAGCTCTCTCCAAATTACCCAGTTTTACAAATATAGAAATTCAACTCAATATTGGAGAATCGTTTAGGAATTATGTTGATGATATTCATCTTAATTATGAAGTTAGCAAAAAATGTAAGTTACCAATAACAGCAGGGAAAAGTGTATCAGCCACTGAGGTAGAAGCATACTATAAGGAAAGAGACAATAAAAAAAAAAGTCAAGATAATATTCGAGCAAAGAAAAGAGGAAGACCACTTGGATCAAATAATATGGTTATGAAAATAAACAAAAAACTTAATATTTTACAAAGTTCAGGCATCGTAAATGTTAATCAAGTTATTGAAGACAATGAACAAGTTTTACCTCTATCTCAAAATGATGCAGTTTTTTCATTGGAGCAAATAAACAATCACTATGTACATGTTTTCCTTGATCATGACTATTTTGTAAAAGAGTTAGTTGTAACTCAAGACTAAAAGAATGAAACACTGTGATATTTAGTTTTATTGTCAATGGTGTTTATTTGTGGAGAATTATATAAAAATAATGTCTTAATTATTTTTTCTTTTATAACCTTAAAATTATTTTGTGAAATAAAAAAACTTGTTTGTTTATTCTCGAAATATTTTATTGAAAAACTTGTTTGTTTATACTAGAAATATTTTATTGAAAAACTTGTTTGTTTATTTTCGAAATAGTTTAACTAGATTTTTTAAAAAAACTTATTTAAACTAATACAAAAATTTAAACAACTTTTTAGATTTAAAAGATTAAAATTGACATTCAGTTTAATAGTGTTCAAAGTTACCCGAAATGCGAGGGTAACTTTGAACGCCTACTTGAACATTGTTTTTTTACATAATATCTAGCAAATTTAAAAAAATGATATCAAACTAGAAATAAGAGATCATCAGAACACCCTTTATGTAAAAATATTTGTTATCTAGTTATTAAAACAATGACTGTACTGATATTGTTACGCCAATGATGGCGAAATATTGCGCCATTATCGATTTACTGATATTGTTATGCCAATATTGGCGAAATATTGTTGCAAATATTGGCCTAATATTAAATTTTACATATTGGTACGCATGCGTAACATTAAGGAATATTCATAATGTCTTTTAGTTTTGTTAAATGTGTTTAAATTAGGGTTGTTAACCGGAGGATTTCGTGCAATTCCGGAAAAACAACATTCTTTCGTAAGGAGATTGAGAACGCGGAATTACATTTTTTCGTACCGAATGTTACAAAACATTTAAAATCGCCGATGTTCATTTCGCAAAAGCCACTTCCGAAATTTAGCATTTCGCAAGTTGACATACGAAACAAAACTATTTTGCAACATACGAAAGTAGCGGTTTCGGAAGTCGCACTTGCAAAACAAACATTTTCGCCAAACGACGTTTTGAAGTCTATAAAGAAAATTTGTTTGCCAGACTGATTTTAATTGTAAAAATTAACATCTTTAAAACCCAAATTGTTTATTATGAATTTTTATAACTCAGTATAATAACTATTAAATTTTTATGGTTTTATTTTTAGAAATATTAATAAAAAATAAAATTTCTTTCGAAACGAAAGTATTTCGGATCACAACATACGAAAGAATTCTTAACGGAAATCAACTTACGAAACGTGCCATAATAAATATATACAACGATGTTTTTTGAACTCGTTACGTATATTAAAAATAAGAATGATGGGTAGGAATATACATGTTTTTTTTTTAATAGCATATGAAATTTTTGAAACAGGTTCGAATATGCTTAAGCAAATAGTAAAAAGAGGCTCAAAAATATGCTTTAGCTTAAGCATATTTCTGATAAAATATACCTATTTCAATAATTTCTAAAAGTGTTCACGTTACTAAAGTTCTAGCAGATTTTAAAGGTATGTAGAGTCCTGTTTGAATACGCTTTTCGAAGTATAGATCTTAGAAAATATTGTTTTTTAATTTTAATAAGATATAAATTTAAGTATAAGATTGTATAGTTCAATCAGTTAGATACGTGATAATTCGCCGCAGAGATCCCGGTTCGCATTCCGCAGCCATTGTAACTTTTGTTCATCAAACTCTTTTTACTTAAGATAGCATTTTTTGACCTCCATGTTCTATATTACAGATCTTTCGTCACCTTCACAATAGTGACAACCTCTCTTCTGTTAGTTATTCTTTTAAGATTGAGTTCATTGTGCTTAATTCAACACGTTTCCCTTGCTTTACTAAGTTCTACTTAAATTATGATGAAATGTACGTAAAACAACTTTTTCAAATAATATAAATCATTTTGCTTTAAATCTTTTGCTTTTTGTACTAGACATCTGTCCTAAATATTTTGTTATAATTTCTAGCTAACTCTGAGTCTAATATAACCATTTCTGAATATAATTTCCCTGAGGCTCCTACAGCCTAATGTGTTCCATTAAAAGTAACTAGTTTTTGAGTCCAGATATTAATTACAAGCATCTAAAGGTTCACATTACTATTTATTTTCCTTATATATAGAATCCTATTTGCATTCGTATCTCTTTCTGTAAATTCTGTTTTATATAGTTTCTTAATTGTATATTAAATAAATATTACTATTTACTTAGTTGAATGAACGTATAGCTCATTCAGTTAAGACATTTGGCCGCGTAGACCCAGGTTCACATCCCGCTGTTTCACATATATTTCTTCTCTTTTTACTCTTTCTGATATCATTTACCTTTAGAGAGATCTCTCGTTCTTTATAATAAAGTATTTAATTGTTTATCACACATCCTCTTTATACTTTTTAAAAAGAAAGGCATACTGTTTATCTGTTCATTGAGAGTCCAACTTAACGGGATTTTACTGTATATATATGTATATATTTATATATATATGAATATATATATATATATATATATATATATATATATATATATATATATATATATACATATATATACAGTAAAATCCCGTTAATGTATATATATATATATATATATATATATATATATATATATATATATGTATATATATATATATATATATATATATATATATATATATATATATATATATATATATATATATATATATATATATATATATATATAAAAGGTATATTTGTATAAACATTTGAAGAATCATTTGACAACATTTTTTTATAATTTTATTATTTATTATTTAAACTGTTAACAGTTAATATCTTAAATATATCGTAACATAAAATCTTTTGCGTCTTTTTCGTAACTGCACATTCCGGAATGCTCCTTCCGTAATGAACTATTTCGTAAGTATTCTTACGAAATGATTTGTTTCGCAAGTCTTCTTTCGTAATGCGTTATTAAGGAATTTTATTTATTTATATTTTCGTATAGAGCGTTACGGAATGTGCATTTTCGCATGTGCAACTTCCGCAATAACAATTCTATTACGGAAGATAAAAATGCGAAATTTTCGTAAGTTTTGTTTTTCGGCGAACAACCCTAGTTTAAATGTAAATATAGCATCTTTTTACATAAACAGGCATCCTTATGTTATTAATTTTTTTACAAAAACAAATAAGAGTTCAAAATAAAAATTTGAATTTATGAAAAGAGAAGAAGTAGGAAAAGTATTTTTAATTCAACATTTACAGAGTGAATCAGGAGAATAAGTGTTGGTAATTTATTTTGAAACAGATAGTATCACGAGAAGAAGTGGTAAGAGTAATAAAATTCTTTTATTCAACATTGCGAATTGAATTGCAAGAAGAAGTGGTTGTTATTAATTTAAAATCATATTGCATCACGAGAAGAATAGGAAAAATATTGCTATACTTAAGTAAAAAAATATTGCTATACTTAAGTATCACAAAAACACAGAAGAATTTATCTATAAAATATAAGTTTTATAGTCTATTTGTTTTGTTAAAGATATTCGTTTAAAAAATAAATACGTCATTGTTATTGTTTCTAACTGTTATAAGATTTTATTTTACGAAAAAGGTACCTCTGCTTGACACATAAAACGCCAATAATATATATATATATATATATATATATATATATATATATATATATATATATATATATATATATATATATATATATATATATATATATATATATATATATATATATACGCACACACAAATTTATTACAAGATAGTAATTTTGCAATAAAAAAGTTTTTTTTATGTATTTTATTTTATATATATATATATATATATATTTATATGTATATATATATATATATATATATATATATATATATATATATATATATATATATATATATATATATATATATATATATATATATATACATATTTATATATATAAATGTATATATTATATATATATATATATATATATATATATATATATATATATATATATATATATATATATACGCACACACAAATTTATTACAAGATAGTAATTTTGCAATAAAAAAGTTTTTTTAATGTATTTTATTTTATATATATATATATATATTTATATGTATATATATATATATATATATATATATATATATATATATATATATATATGTATATATATATATATATATACATATTTATATATATAAATGTATATATTATATATATATATATATATATATATATATATATATATATATATATATATATTATTGACCTTCACACACATACGTACACACACAAATTTATTACAAGATAGTAGTTTTGCAATAAAAAAGTTTTTTTTTTATAATATCTTTTATTTTATATAGCATTTTATTTTATGCAATGTTATAGGTAATAAACAAATCAATAAGTTAAACTAGATCTGCCATATCACATTATATTAAGAGTAGTTAAACAAGATTAAAGTAAAATTCACACAATAAGTAATGCTGAAAATAGTAAAAATTATATAAATGCGATATAGAAAATTTATATCAAGGTATATCAAAAGCTTTCGACACATTTCATAACTATCTCCTACTTCTAAAATTAAAAGCTTATAGAATAGATAACAAACTCTACAATTGGATTTGAATGTTACCTAAGAGATTGGCATTAGAGTATCATTGTTGGTGGTACATACTCAGAATGGATAATAGTAAATAGTGGGTCCCCTATTATTTACTTTTATGATATATATTAATGATTTTTCTGATTTGGTTTTAGATGTTGTATCTGTTTTTACATATGATACTAAGTTATACAGTTTGCTTTTTGATAGCTCACCATGCAATAACCTGCAAAAAAGTATGGACATTATACCAAACTGGGCAAAACTATGAAAACTAAGTTTTAATGTAAAAAAAATGTAAAGTTATGCCCTTGGGACCAACAAATACTAAAAATCATTTACATACTCGTCAATAAAAATCTCAATACTTCAATTAATCTTAAAAACTTTCTCGTCAATAAAGGGATCTTCATTGACAGTAATTTTATTTTTATTTTTTAAGTACAAAGAATAACACTGCCAATAAAATTGAAGGAATGATCAAAAGATCATTTGTCGATCTCAATATCTTGACATTTTGTACTTTGTTTATTTTCCTTGTTCGTCCTCACCTTGATTCTTGCAGCTCTGTCTATCTACTAACTTAGGCTTTAAAAAGACCAACAATTAATTTAAAATGTTCTATGCTAGTTTAGTAAGTTTGTTTTTGTAAGTTTGAGCTATCGTTTCTTATGTAATGACATGGCAGAAACTTACAAATTCATTCGCAATCTTTATAATTGTAGTTGCAACCCTTTTGTTTCCTCATTAAATACCATTCAGTATTTTATCTATCAACACCTGTGTCAGAATAATGTCATCTGCACAGCCATTATATTTATTATTGTAATTACAGACCATTAAGTAGTTAATCTGAGTGGTAATAGCATGCCTGTTAATATGGCCTTCTTAATATTAATATATGATTATAAATTTAGTTAGTATTTATTCCTCCATTATGACTAACTCCAACTTAACAAGATGCGATCATGCTTATAAATTGAAAAAAATGTTTTGTAAGACAGATGTCCGGAAAAAACTTTTCTAATATGAAATTCACAAATTTGTAGAATAGTCTACCATCTGAAATAGTGTTCAACATCTGTCATGACATTTAAAAAACATCTTTTTTTTTTTTTTTAATTTTAATTCACCTCCTCAAGGCTGAGTAGGCCACTACAGACAAGGAGGCTACTTATTTTGTGGCTATAACTCTCTCTCAACTCTATAACTCCGAAACACGAACCTTGACGAACAAGGCCGCTGCGCGGAGAAACGAGTTGAGCGCGGTACTACCAGGGACGTGGTGGGGATCGAACCCGGAACCACTCGTTTATGAAGCGAACGCTCTACCACTACACCACTACCGCATAAATCTAGATGCATCTTGGGTTTATCAAATGTACAATTGCATATAAACAATTAGACCAACACAATTAGATACAATAGAACAAAAGGTTGATAGGCTTTTTTATATACCTAATTATTCTATTTGTAAAATTATAACCTTAGAAAATAATAATAACAACAACAATAATAATAACAATATGTTATATCAAAATCTTATAATTAAACACCAAATAATTAAAATTAGTTAAACGCCGAATAAGTTTTATGTTTATTTTTTTAGTGTTGTATATTAAAAACACTTATTTTCAGTGTTCCATAACTGAGAAAAATATTCTTTGCCTGGCTAACTCATTCAATTGAGCATGAGATCTTAATCTCATGCTAATTAAAATCTCGTAATCTCGGGGTAAATATTTACTTAGACCCTCAAGTTGTTTATCTTCCTTAATATCATATTTAAATAAGAAAATGTTATCATAGAAACCTTTCCAAACCGCGCAAACTTTAAAATTCACTTTTTTTTACTAACCAATAATTAAACTCTACTTGTAATAAAAAGCGATTACATTAAAAATTAAGAAATGAAACTCAATAATTTTTAGACTAATATTTTCAGTTAAAAAAGAAAAATAATCTGAAAAAAAAAGTTAATCTGAAGTTTTTTTATATCATAAATTTATTTGTGATTATTTTTTAGCTGATGTACCATTAAACCGAAGGTGGTATTAAAGTTTACAAAATTTGCTCTGGCTGAATTTTTTGATGAAAAAACAATATGTGTGCCATGAATGTAATCTTTTTTTTCATGGCGGATCAATGAAAGTTTGGTGTATTGGCCAAATCACTTGCAAGCATCTTGCCTTCAGGCTGCCATACATAAAGTCACGCTTTTAAAAGTAACTGAAAGCAGCTGAAAATAAGAATTTTTTGGTAATTGTCTTATTTACAATATTGTTTTTTGTTTTATTTACAGTATTGTCTTTGTTTTTTATCTAAATAGCTATGTTTGACTCAAATATAGTAAATGTATGGTTTCATCTCTTCTTTATACTTTTTTTTGACAGTTATGAAACTGCTCTAGAATGGAATTATCTGTGCCTCCAGCTTAAAAGGATGCAGGTTACAAAAAAAGTGACACTGATGAGATTGTCTCTCAGTTTCTCAAACATTGAAGAAATCTTTAGTGTTTTAGGGTTAAGTGATTCCAGCAGAGCTTTGCTTGAGAAAACCGCGGCAAAAAAAGAGAACTTTTTTTGCCGCGGTTCTCTTGCAAAAAAAGTTCTCTTCTCTTTCAATTTATTGAATTTATTTGCCGGTTATAGAGAAAAAAAGATCTTCTAAACCTCAAAGAAAAAATATGGAACAAAGACACCTTATGAATCAATAGTATATATCAGTGATTTGATATTAGTAAATAGTTTTTGGAAACAGTACCATGTATTATTAAAGTTTCTAATTTTTAAAATATATGATTCATTTATAAGTAACATACAAACAAATGATAAAATATGATACGTGATTGACTATAATTATGTTGTATATCAGAATATTTTATATAAATGCTTATTACATTTTATTGTGATTTTTATCTTTTATGCCCAGTTAGCAATGTATTTTTTGTAGCAATGACTACTAATCTCAGATATCTATGACATCTAAAGGGTGTATTCACCGCTATAGAGGTCATAATCTATTTATAACCAATTGCTTTTATTCTTCCATAATGTCATATTTTAATAAGAATCACATTATGGAAAACCCTTTAATACATACACATGAGGAACCATTATACTTTTAGTACAACCAATTATATTACATTTGTTTTCTTATTTTAGATGAACTTTCTTACTTCGGTTGGAGATGAAAAACAACTTACAGCGACAATCTTAATACAGTAAATGGCCAAAGAAGTATGTTTTTCATACTTAGTGTATGGAAGGAAACAAAAACGTCCTGCAAGGTCGTTATAGGTAAAGCACAATATTTGTATTTTACATCCCATTTCCTTTTAATAAATAAATATTTTAATAAAAGCTAATTATTTTACAGTATTTATATGTGAAAAATTATATATTTCAAAATTATATTGTGATGATATTGAAAAAAACATTTTTTAGAATTGCGTTTAGTCATTTATCGTTGTATTCGTTCATTTCGAAATCGCTACAAAAGTATTAAAGAAAAAATTGGCAGCTATATATATATATATATATATATATATATATATATATATATATATATATATATATATATATATATATATATATATATACATATTTTTTGTACCTGTATTTAAATAGCTTTGATTTTATTTTGTTATATTTTGGTTTTGGAAAACTCTATACATATTTTTTTCATTTGTATCTGTTTCATTTAACTTCAAATAAATTTAATGATTTCGAATTTTTTTTTCTTAAAGCGTGTTCTATGATCATTGTCATCTCCTAGACTATAACCTGTTTAACTCAAAAGAATAATGCACCCTAGTACTATAGTATCACTTAAACAAGAAAACTGTTATAAATTTTAATTATAACAAATTTATAGAAGGCAATATTTTTTATTATTTTTTAATAATAAAAATTTAATCAAAAATACTCAATATATTGCCTTAATTTAGTCATATATATTATAAATATCAGGATAATATTGTAAACTATATTAGGCCAATATTGGCCAGTATAATATCCCCATTATCGGCGCGATATTATTTACAATATTGGCGCAATATTATAAACTATATCGGGCCAATATTGCAATGTGAACATTTTGCCAATATTGGCCAATATTGACTTTACAGTATTGGTGCAATATTGTATCGTCAATATTGGCCAATATTGACTTAACAATATTGTGGCGCCGATATTGGCCAATATTGTCACAATGTTCACATTGCAACATTGCACAGTGGGCCAAAATCATTATTAGCTGGACAAAATTAATAACTTTTAAAATATTTATCAGGTTTTTCCCATAATTAGCAGCTTGAGTATATTTCATATAACAAATCTAATGGCACCATTAGATTGTTTATTTGGTTGCCATGGATACCTATATTTCATGTCAACAGGCATTTTGCATAGTTACCTAAATAAAAAGACTTTCTCAAAATATCAAAGTTATAAACTAAACTGATATTAATGCTACATTGCTATTTTATGTATTTGAATGATAACACAAACAAAAAATTATCAATTTTTGGTGTTACTATGCTGTTATGTGCTCTTAGAAACCAGTTGGTAATTTTTTTTTAATTCAACTTTTTCTTAATTCAAACTTTTTCTTAATTCAAAATTTCTTTAAAAAATGAAATAAAAACTTTTAAAACACTCTTAACTATAAAGGTTTACAGGAACAGTTAATTAAATTTTAACTGTGTAGTTTAGAAAACCATATAAAAATAAGCAAGTTTTTATGCAATTAGAGATACAAAAAATTTTATAACGAATATATAAGAAAACAAACTTTTATATTCATTATTTTATTATGTAAATATTAAATACTTATAAAGTAAACACCATCTTAAACACCAACGAAAATCAAAACTATGTCATTGACACTTAGTCAAAAATTGGAACCTCTTTAAGAAGATCGAAAACTCCATTTGGAAGAGCGTTTTTCTTAGGATGATGGGGTTTTCTCAAACTACTTATCAAAGGGTCAGAAGAACACATTAGTCGCCTTAATAAATCTTCGTTTGTTTTGGAACGCGAACACTTTCTAGAAAATGATTCTCGAAATTTCTTAAAATTTTTATTTTGAGCTTCTTGTGCCTCTTCGCTGAGCATGCCAATAGGCAAAGCCATTCTCTCTACAACTTGCCAACCATGAATAAGAATGTGATGCAGACTCTGTGGCATATGATACCATGGATAAAGGATTACATACTTCTCAGCTGTTTTGTAGCAGTATTCTCTAAATAGTGAAGAATCAATTAGAAAGTTAGATGACAATGTACACAAAATCACAAGCAACATCTTTATCATACTGACATCAAGTTCAAGAATTTGAGCAGACTTCTCTGCATTCTGAAAAAATTTTCTAGCAGTGTTTCCATTATTTGAAGACCCAGAGCCACCAGATGTTGGCATATCAATTATCAGTCCAACTTCATCACGAAACCTTATCTGGATTTTCTGTTTTCGTTCTTGAATAATTTTCTTTTCAGATATAGTTCTTGTAGCCCACTTTTTCACTGTCAATTTATAACTAATTTTAAGAAGACATTCCATGCTTTTAATCCAAGCATGGAGAGTTGAAAGACCGAAGCAGAGACCTATCTCTGTCAATGGCATATTTTTAGCTGCATTAAGATCATTCATTTTTTTTGGGCTGCATCCACAAACAGAACAACACTGAGAAGATGTAGTTGCTGTAGATAATGCTGTAGCAACTTTGCCGTCCACCATCGTTATTTCAATTTTATGAAGTATTGTTAAGTTTTCACAAAATGTTAAAGACAAATTTGCAATTGAATTGTTAATAAACTGATTCTCTTGTTTCAAAACTTCAATGGTTTCTTTTTTAAATGAAAATCTTATTGGTCTGCAATATAAAGTTGAAGATGGATGTGGATTAGACCAAATTATTATTTTTTTATCATTAATGAATCCAAACAACTGAAGTGGAACAAAACAAGAAATAAACAAACTAGCTTCTTCTAAAAGATCTCTGTTTTCTTTCTCAACTGTTACTTGATTATAAATCCTTTGGCTAGTTGATCCATCAAACCCAACTTTAGAATATAAAGTCAACCTTTCAAGATCATTCATTGAATCAATAACTTGTTTCTGCAACTGTATTAAGCGTATTGCTGTATGATCGACTAATGCTTGAAAGTTTATTTCTGCTGAAAAATCATTTACAGTCCATAATGTTTTTTCAGGAAGACACTGTTCTTTAGCAGCACGAACATCATTGTAAGCAGGATAGAGATTACAACCTTTGCTCAAAGCATTATTTCTCAAGCGTTGGTAATCAGGTTTGCTCATATCAATATCTAATATGAGTGCTAGAGCTTCATTTAGAGTGTTTTGAGTATGTTCTGTATCAAAAGGTTGCTTAATAGATAAACTTCGAACTACTTTTGCATCCTTTCTTCTGCTATCTTTAAAAAGATTACAACTACTAGCATACAACAGTTCATTTGATGAACAAGTTAATAAGTCCATAGCTGCTACTTTACGACTCTTTGTCTTATTTGATGAATCATCAAATAATTTTACAGGTCGACCACTAACTATAGATTCAGTTTTATTATCCTGATTTTTAAATGACTTAATAAAGTCTTTTTGAAGCCATACTGAATTATGTTTCATAAAGTTTTCATCAATTCTTTTACTTAAAGACCAACGTTTACGATACTTGGACAAAAAAGTTACAAACTGAGCATCAAATTCAGAACAGTATTCACGAATAAAATTGTAAACATAAAGTTTGTCTTTTTCATTAGACATAGATAAACCATGCTGTCTTATGAATTGATGAATTTGATATCTTGTGATGGTTGACATATTACTAATAATAATATTATTAGACTAAAATAATATAAACATTAAAAAGTTGTATTAACATATATATATATATATATATATATATATATATATATATATATATATATATATATATATATATATATATATATATTTATATATATATATATATATATATATATATAAATACTTTTTATTTTGCGACAAAAGAAACTTGAAAAAGAAACATCTTTGATTTTATAAAGTATAAGTATTAAAAAGTATTATAAGTATTAAAAAAAGTAGCAGATACTAGCAGCTAAATTAATAATTTTATAAAAACATATACATATAGCCTTCAAAATATGTATAAGAGATAAAGGCAAAATAGAGCACAAATTTTTCCTTATTGTCTTTTCAAAAAAAATTAAAAAAAAAGTCCAATTTTTACCAAAAAATATATCTAAAACTGGTTTAAAATTTCTTTTTAACTTTTTTTTTTTTATAAATTTTATATATTAACAATTATTTGATATGTTAATAAAAACAGTTAACCAATATACTAAAAATTTATTACACACTTTTGCTTTTTTAAAAACTACATTTTCTCACTTTATCGCCATTTTTTGCAAAAATTTTACTTGAAATGAGTTTTTGTTGAGAATATATATTTTTTTAATTTATTGTAATTATTTTTAAGGTCCTCAATGTATCTAAGTAAAAACTTTTTAAAAAGAATTTCAGTTTTCAGACATAAATTTTTTTAGTTTTGTCCACCTACTGGCCCACTGTGCATTGGCCCGATATAGTTTACAATATTGCGCCAATATTGTAAACAATATCGCCCCAATATTGCGCCAATATTGTTTGCTACTAGGGATACATATCTATATAAAAAATATATATATATTTACATATAATTACTTCACAGCAGTGTTTTCACAAAACTGTTAGCAGTTTGTAATTCACTAAGCCAAGCATATTTTTTTATAATGTAACAAAAATAGAAAACAAATTATTGTTTACTTTTTGTAAATTCATAAAAAGCAACAAATTATCTTCACTGAAGATAATTTGTTGCTTTATTAAATAATAGTATAAAGTAAATAAAGCATTATAAACGGTTAATAGCTTTCTAAATGGGGTACAAGTTAAATTCAATTTCAAGCTTTTGATGAAAAGTTTTGCTTAAGATTAATGCAGGTTTTCTTATACAGAAAACTTAAATTTCACTTAATAAAATTACATCGTTTTGCTCTAAAGCCATTCGTACGTTATAACAAATGACATCATAAATAAGGCCCTTAAATAGGGTAACCATTGCCCCGGTTTTTATGTAGGAGAGTGCAGCCCTAAACTAATTTTAATTAGTTTGGCGATGCGCTCTCCTACATCTAAAGTAAATTCTTTTTTTTCTTTTTTTTTTACATGTTTATTTTACAACTACAAACCCAGCCAACATTGACATACGGGTACCGTACGAGACTCATTCGGGTCGTCAACTGGGTACCGTATGGGAAGACCAACGGTATCCCGCCGGATCATGACCGCGGTTTCTATATGGGACCCATATGGGTTAGCCCGCCGGGTATCCCGTATGGGTCCCAGTCAAATCCCGTACTTTAAAACCGTAAGGGACACATTTGGGTTTGCAAATGGGACCCATATGGGTAACCCATCGAGAACCCGCCGGATCATGGCCGTGGTTTTTTTCTGGGGCATATATGGGTATGCCCGCCGGGTATCCCGTGAGGGTCCCACGAGGTTTACCCATTGAAAATCTTGCAAAACTACGTTTAAATGTTTAAAAATTTAAAAAAAAAGCAAATTTATATATAAATTGATTAGTTTATTTCAAAAAAATAGTAATTAAAATTACACTGTCGAAATTAAGCAAACTTTTAAACGATTCTTTAATCATGAATCGAATGCTTTCACGATTATCTCGGGAATTGGAAGCTTTTCCATTGGTGTTAAAACGACTTCTTTGAAAACCTCTTCACACAGATTTCGTTTCAATATGAACTGTAAAAATATTAAATTTAACTGTTAGTTTTAAATTTTATAGGTAACACATACATTCTTTTTAATATGTTATAAAACTCTTACGATTTCTACCAAAACTCTTCAGATAAAAAATGTAATTTTCACAATCGAAGGTAGAAAAACATAACCTTTAATTTTATAATCGACGTTTATTTAGATACAAGCCCCCTCCCATTCAAAAAAAAAACCTGTCATAAGGGCCCCAAAATTCTTTTCCAATAGATAAAAAAAAATCTAAATAAAAATAACAATTCCCAATTTCTAACATCTAGGTTGTGGGTTTTTAGTGCCAAACAAATATTTTTCCAGATCAAGCCATTATATCTCTCAACTTGTCCATTACTGATAGGATGATATGGGGTAGAATTACTTGTTGCAATTCCTTTCTGAGTAAGGTAAGATTTTAATTCATTAGATATGAAAGATGAGCCTCTGTCGGAATGAATGTACGTTGGAAAACCACAAAAGGAGAATATTTGATCTAAACACTTCACAACAGTTGTTGAACTAATATCAAGACATGGGAAAGCAAATGGATACCGAGAATCTTCATCAATGACTGTAAACAGATATTTATTTCTAGAATTAGATAGCAATGGTCCTTTAAAAACTATACTAATACGATCCATTGGACGTATTGACTTGATTAACTCACAGACATTTGCAAGTCCATTTATCATATCATCTATTCTGGGAAGAGGATATGCATCTAACTCAGTGTAAAGGTTAACTGTTTGAGAGTAATCAATACAAAGTTTTTTTTTGTTAGATTTAGTAAGATCTTTTACAACCTCTACCTGGGCTCTCCATGGTGAGAAACATGGCTCAATTATACCATCCGATAATAACTGTAATATTTCACTTTCAATAAAGTTTCGATCATCATTATTATATCTTCTTGATTTTGTAGCTATTGGCTGAGTTTTGTCTGAAATGCTTGTAAAGAAGGATGGTATTTTTACTTTGCCATTTGCAGTGCACATAGGTTACTTTCCTTTGTGACAATTAAGTCATCTTTTTCTCCACCGAGTGGGAATATTAAATTTTTGTGTAGTTTTTGCAAGTCGTAACCAAGTATGATATCACTACAAAGATTTTCTAAGACACCAAATTGAACATTATTATAAAATAAACCATTTACTTTAAGATTAACCGAACAACAGCCCATTAATCCAGAATCCATTGTTGTGAGGGCCATCAAAATTTTCTTTTTCTGGGTAACGTTTTAATTTTTAAAGTCTCTATAATTTTCTTGCTTATAAAATTATCTGAGCTACAGGAATCGATTAGTGCAGTTAACGGTTCATCATTAATTCTGACAATAACAGCTGCATGAGAGAGGCTCAACGGACAACCACTTGAAACAGTACACAAACTTGGTTTATGTATTGCAGCTGAAACACTGTGAGTTATATTCATCGGCCTGCCAAGGCAAACTTTGGAAAAATGACCTTTTTTTTCACATTAAAAACAGGTTACATTTTGAGCTGGAAAATTTTTCCTAGCTCAAAATGTAACCTGTTTTTAATGTGAAAAAAAAGGTCATTTTTCCTAGATTACCACAATAAATGTATTTTGTTTGAGGATTAATAGTCATAGCATTGAGTGTTGCTAAGGGTTTTTCTGGTAATTTTATAGCAGCAACAATATTTAAATTGGAGGAAAAGGAGGATGTTTTCTGCATATAAGAATCTGAGTTTCTTTGTGCAATGTCAAGAGAACGAGCTTAATTAAATGCTGATTGCAAATTCAGTGTTGAATTTTCAAGAAGTCGTTGACGAATGTAATTCGAATTTATTCCAGAAATAAAAGCATCTCTTATTTGTTCCTCTCAATATTGTTCAGCTGAAACATCCTTGTAATTACAGTTTTTACTGAGTTTACGTTCCTGAAGAAAGTCTTCTAAGGATTCACTCGATGTTTGATGTCTTATAAGTAATTGATGCCTTGCAAAAATTTCATTAGGGGTTTTTATATATAAGTTTTCTGGGGTTTCAATTATACTTTCATAGGAATCACACTCTTCAATGTAATCATAAACATTTGATGAAACAAAATTAATGATGGAGCGAAATTTGTCTGGAGCATTCTCTCCACAATCCTCAATGAAATTTTCAAATGTTCGTTTCCAATGCTTCCATTTTTTTGAAGCAGTTGGTGCATTATGATCAAGATCAAGCCTCGTCGGTTTTAGATCTTTGACATTTCCCAATAATTTTATATGTTTGTTAAATAAATTGTAATGAACTAATAAAAAAATTGACCTCTTGATTAAGGCTTTTTTTAATAATAATTGTACTAATCTAAAGATACAAAAAAATTAGAAAACACAACAGTGCTGATGTTCCATAAGAATGTTTCAAAAAATTGTTTTGGGATATAAGTGAGTTTGCACACGCAGAACATGTTATCTTTGATAATAATTTTCTTACAATAAATCCAGATATATATCCTAGTATTGCTTCTTTATAGATAGAGGTATTATCAAGATAATTTTGAATTGTAACAATATCAATATCAAAGTTTAAAAAATCTGTTTCAGGATTTGAATAAATTGCAGATTTTTTACTCCACTTTAATGCTTTGAGCCTACAATAGAATTGTGCAAAAGAATTCTTTTTAAAGATGACTTAAGTTGGATGACATCTGGATTATTATTAAATCCATTCATTCCACAAATACAAGAGAACAATAACTCAAGATGATCTTGTAAAAATTTGTATGTTAGGCAAAATTTAAAAGGATGAACATTTAAAGTACAAAGCTCATAAGCTAAGTGTTGAAGGCTTTTTGCTGCCACAAGTAACCCTAATACAAAAGTTTTTCTCCTATGTTTTAATAATGGAGTACCATTAGCATCTGTCAACTTTGATAAGTAGTTTATCATTTGATCAAAAGTTGAATTCCAACAAGGATAATCATTTAAAAAAAGAGCTTTCTTATATGATTTTGAAAAAAGATTTTCAGAGTTCAGCATATCAAATAATTTGTCAATGACCCTTATAAAATTTATAGTTCCTTCAGCATGCTTGAAATTTGGATGTTTGGAAAACATCAGAAATTCAATTGCATCTGCAACTGAACTACTAAGTGTTTGTGCAGCAAACTTAACATTCATTTTGTGACGCTGGAAATAAATGTTTTATTGAGATTTTAATTGCAAATTTCAATCCTTCCTTTTCTTGTATTTCATATAGAGCTTTGATATAACTCCATTTAATACATTTTCCATCACAATCCTTAAGTACCTCTAAATCACATAACGCATTTCTAGCTAATTTTATCATATGACTTTGGTCTTGGATTACATACAAGTAGTGATTATAGTCTTCAAAAGTAAATCTTCATTAATTTTTTCTAATCTTTTCCCAAATGAACATCCTAGTGATTCAACAGAATTAAAGTTAACATTTACACCATCAAATGTAATGCTACGTACATTAATTTTTCTACCAGAAGAAATTGTTAATGCTTTTTTAATAAGAAATGAAAGATTTTCAGCTGTTATTTTACTACACAGTATATAGCCAATAGGTGTTTTCCAATGACCTCGTAATCCTACCAGCATAAATACCAATGCTTCTGTAGCTGGTGTATCTGGTTCAATTGCAACAATAACTTTTCCATAATCTGTAAAGCCAATGAATTGACCTGTCTTTTTATCATGTAGAACTGATGTTTTGATTGCCATTGCATTTATAATTAATGCACAATCTTTATAATTAATGTCAATCTCTGCTTTTATACTAATATAACTCAAAACATCTTCAAAGACCAGGTTCACAATCAACAGAAGAAGTCCAGTTGGCTAAAGAGCTTGAAGCAGTATAGGTAAGTGAAGTATAGGTCGTAGAAAATTTTATGCTTTAGTTGAGTAAAAATGCAGAGTTATTGCAAATTTTTTTATTTCATCAGTATACCTATGCCCTTTTGGAAATGAATTATTGTTTTTAAACTGATTTTTTATAATATCAAAAGTCAATCTACTTAAGTTTTCACAAAGAACATTAGCAACATCTTCAGATACAATTTTTTTTTGCTTAGATTTTTTAGCATCTTTAGTTGGACTTGCATTTGTCGACAATGTACTTTTAGAAATAATGGAATCATTATTAATAATTTTGTTACTACTTTTGATAATATTAAAGGTACTATTTATATTCACCTGGCAATCAATACTCTCTTATTTCTGAAATAACACTATTAATATAAATTTTGTTTCTATTAGCAGCAACATTATTGTTATCACTTATATCCGATTGGAAATTGATGTGATGGTGACTGCCTGTTTCTGAAACTTTTTTAATGAGTCTCTTTTTATTTGTTTGTGGCGATATAGAATTAAACTTTCTTTTGACTTTTGGTTTGGAATCAATAAAAATAGATGGCATAGCAAAAGGTTTTAATTTAGATTTGTTTTTAAAATCAGGTATATTGTAATCTGAAGGAAAAAGTGATCACTACATTTGCGGCTGTGCTCAGTAGGAATAAATATTTCACGTTTTATAGCAACAATCCACTTTTTACAGAGCTCTCTATTATTAATTGGAAATTTATGAAATGCTCTGTTGTCGTTTTTCATTGCTCTATTTGTGCAACCTGCTGCAGCACAAGAATTAACCATGATTTATAAATTATGAATCGAATATTATTTGATTCAAACAACCGTGGTATTTTTTTTTTAAATTTGCTCCCCATAATGGCCGATTTTTGCTTCAAAAAATACGCGGAAGTTAGACATCTAGTTATTTTTTTAATTATCAGTTTAAACCTTTTGGGAACCTTATGGGAAACCCGTCAAATCTCCAGATTCTTAACTTCGTTAACATCAGTCATTTTGCTTGCATAAAATATAGAAAAATCAATGGAAAAGAGTGGATCTGTAAAAACGATTTAAAAGCTTTTAATTCCCTAAATATAACCTATTCATTACATTCTATTCGTCTGTTTGCTCTTTTTAAATGTTTCTGACTAAACTAATATTTTGATTAAACTCAAACCATTTATTATCTAATTATATCACTAGCTGCTAGTTTGCAATGTTTGCATTTTTAAAATGATCAAAATATAAAGTTTGTTTCTGCTAGTGACTAGCAGAAACAAAACTTTATATTTTGATCGTTTTAAAAATGCAAACAGTGTCTCAATGGAACATTTACTACATGTTTAATAGTTTCTGGAACATATGTTCAACAAATATGTTGAACTTTGTAAATTCATTTTAAAAATAGTATACGTGTATATATATGTATATATAAAAATTCTTTTATAATGATAATAAATAAATGAAATTTTAAAACAACGTCTTTTTAACTGAGTTTTACAGTGACAAAACACATCAAAAAAAAATTCTTTTTAATTACAATGTAAATATAATGTATTCAAAAAATGTAATGCATAAAAGTTAAATTTTTAATCTTATTTCACGCACAATACGAATTAAAAATGGCAACCATCGAGTAAGTTTTGTTATGATTTTTTTTAAACCTTTTGGGAACCTTATGGGAAACCCGTGAAATCTCCAGATTCTTCGGCCCTGATAAAAACCAGATAAAACCCAAACGGGCAAATATGCTGGATTTTATTACCATATGGGACCCGTCTGGAAACCAAAACACTTACCCGTCAAAATCCCGTTCCCGTAAGCCCAGACAAAAACCATACGGTACCCGTCTGTTAATGTTGGCTGGGAAGTATCTACCAAGTAACCAATCACAGATTGGCAGTAAAGATATACAAACATAAATATCGTAAATATAAAGTTCGAAGTAAACAAAAATATAGCTGCATACAACTCCGAGACACGATTAAAATAATCACCAATTACAACAATGTAGTATCGTGTACGTAAAAATAACCCGATAAATATATTTCTATATTATTTCAGTTAAAATAAAAAAATGCAATAAATAAAAATAAATTAGCTGATTTTTCGGAGAAGTGTTTGGATGTCTGACTATAAGTTTATTTACCGCATTTCAAACTAATGTTTGTGTACAAATATGATAAAAACGAAATTTGTGTAAGATTGATAAGAAGAATTACTTGTTAGTAGTTATAAGAAGCTCGCAAAAGATTTATGTCAGTCTTGTCATCGAGTACCTTTTTCTGGACGTGTAATACACATAAAAATCAGTTGCATACGTGGTATTTATTTATGTTGTACATATATACCTTGTTATATATGTTATTATTTTTTATTATCGATTTATTATTAAAAGTTAGGCTACATTTTTTAAAAAAAATTTTTATTAATATTTAAAAAAAATTCCTTATAGTTGTTTAATTTGACTATTGTAGATTTTAGCTTTATTTTCAGAGAGTGTTTGTTGTTTAGGTTTAATAGTGATTCGTTTCTGGTAACTAATTTATTGAATAAATAGGGACCACGATATGTAATTGAGAATTTTGAGAGTCTTGTTGTTTCAAACGGTATCTTAAAGTTGCCTGTTGTTCTTGTATTGTATTTATTTATATTGTTTTTAAAAAAGTGCGCTGTAAAATGTTCTGGAACCAAATTTATATTTAAACATGAAAAGTATATTTTGAAAAATATTTATTTGAAATATATGTAGTGCGTTCATTTGTTCCAATAAGAGTTGAGCATGAACAAATTTATTTTTGTTGTATACTAGTCTTGAAGCGTGTTTTTGACGTAAGTAAAGTGGTTCTAATTTAGTATTGTGGGTACTGCCCCATGTTATATTGGCATACATCAGGTAGCTACCCAGCCAACATTGACATACGGGTACCGTACGGGGCCCATACGGGTCGCCAACTGGGTCCCGTATGGGAAGACCAACGGTATCCCGCCGGATCATGACCGCGGTTTCCATATGGGACCCATATGGGTTAGCCCGCCGGGTATCCCGTATGGGTCCCAGTCAAATCCCGTACTTTAAAACCGTAAGGGATCCATTTGGGTTTGCAAATGGGACCCATATGGGAAACCCATCTGGAACCCGCTGGATCATAGCCGCGGTTTTCTTCTGGGGCCCATATGGGTATGCCCGCCGGGTATCCCGTGAGGGTCCCACGAGGTTTACCTATTGCAAATCTTGCAAAACTACGTTTAAAATTTGTTGTTTAAAACTATGTTTAAAATTTACAGAAAAAGCAAATTTATATATAAATTGAATGGTTTATTTCAAAAAAAATAGTAATTAAAATTACACTGTCAAAATTAAGCAAACTTTTGAACGATTCTTTAATCATGTATCAAATGCTTTCACGTTTATCTCGGGAATCGGAAGCTTTTCCATTGTTGTTAAAACGACTTCTTTGAAAACCTCTTTACACAATATCTTGTTTCAATATGAACTGTAAAAAATTAAGTTTAACTGTTAGTTTTAAATTTTATTGGTAACACATACATTAATTTTAATATGTTATAAAACTCTTACCATTTCTCCCAACTCTCTTCAGATAAAAAATGTAATTTTAACCATCAAAGGTTCTTGTAATAGATAAGCACATGCTTATGATTCATATAATAAATTGATAACATTCCTTTAGTTACTGATAAATAATTTATATAAAATTATTAAAAAAATATATTTTTTTATTTATATTGTATATAATTTGCTATATATTGTATATACCTTATATACAGTGCTGTGGCTACTAGATACAAGTCCCCCATTCCAAAAAAAAACCTGTCATAAGGGCCCCAAAATTCCTAAAAACTTTTCCAATAGATAAACAAAACCTAAATAAAAATCCCAAAAAAAAAAAAATCCTTACATTTGTAAAAGGGCCCCTAAATTTGCAAATGAGTCCCCTAGACAAACATTTTTTAATTGACCTGAAAAAGTTTTGTATTAGAAACAGGGACATCTATCAAGTACCTAAAATTTAATTGTATTATTTCCTATATGTGCTAATGAATGGACATTGTACACTAGTTGATTCTTACGATAAAGTTCACATATAAAAATAAGTAGCTGAAAAGCAAAATTAACATATTTTTTCAACGAAATGAAACATTATGAAAGTAGAACTACAACTGAAAAATCTAAAAAATTGAATAGATTTTTGGCTAAACCATTCCCTTTAAACAACTGGTCCAGTGTATATTATAAATAGTCTAAGCTCAGTTGTTTTCCATTTTTTAATATCTAATTAAGACCTTGATTTTCTAGAAAAATTTCTCGGAATGTAATGACGTATCTGGAACAATCCGCCAGATAAAGTATTGACTGAGACAATTTACAACATTTGGGCAATTTAACCATAAGTTGAGAAATCTTCGCATTACCCCAAAGCATACTAGATGCATTAAGTCTAAAGAAAACTTTGTCACCATGTCAAAATTTAATTCAATTTAACACACCACTAAGATGTTCAGAATGCTTTTAATGACAAAATATCTGAATCAGTACTTAAAATTAGTGAAATATGTAGGAGAATTATCTTGCCACACCACTCTCCTTTCTAAACACAACATTCACATCAGTTATAACCATTGTGTCCTTTAATACACTTTACAAATGCTCTAGATTGTGCATCACATATGATAACAGCAAGATTGATTTTAAACTCAATATTTTCATAGATAAAACCATCTTTTGCAAGAACTTTAAAATCTACCAAAAAATTATGTAGACAATTAAGGTGACCTGCTATTCTCATTACTGAGTTTTTTTACTCTTTTTTCACAAACCGTACTTTTTTCAAATCCTGTACTCTGAAAGTACTCATTTGTATAATTTTGTACTCATTTGTATTTCTAAAACATTTTTTTTATATTATTTCATTTCAATTTTATTAATTAAATATTTAAAATTATTTTGACAGTGATTTGAATTTCATGCGCACATATTGCTTGCCGTTTCCAGCACGTCAGAGGACAGGGCAAACACCAGATACAAGTTTGACAGTGATTTTAATTTTGAATGCACATATGGTTGCCATTTTCAACACAATTGAGAGGCCGTATTATGAACCTGGAGAAATAGATAGATACTACAGACCTCTTTTTCTAACAATGTCAAAACTACATTTGTGAAAAGAGATGGATCCAACATTTGCATATGTAATCCCCAGGCTGATCTTTGATGTGCAGTATGTACGCCATGCTTGACAGTCTTGACGCATGCGTAGTATATACAGCAAAGTTTTTTATCCGTTTATTTAATTAAATAAAAGGATAACAAAAACTTTACTGTACATACTATGCATGCGCTTATGGTTAATTAACCATTAAATCAAAAATTACAAACTTAATTATAATTTACAAATTTATGTTCGGTGTCACTCATATTAAAAACAAGTCAATGGAGCGACACCTTCATAAAATAAACAAAATAAAAAATAATAAGAAAGAAAACTACATTAATACAAGTAATAAAAAAAGTAGTATAAGGAAAGATACTATTTAAAAAGTTGAAATTAACACAAAAATATAAAAGAGTAACGCTAAGAAAAATGAAAAAAAAAAGAGAAAATGAACGGATGAGATAAGATGAGTGAGAAAATATGTAAGAGAAAACAAAAACTTAATCACATAAGTTCAGAAGGATAAAGTATGTATGAATATAATATATATGAATTCATTCATATATGTATGAATGAAAAGTAGACAAGTTTTAGACTTTTTTGTGACAAAAATGGTTTTGCTTTGTATAGTGAACCAATGTTCTTTGATATTTTTGTGTTAATGTAGTTTATGTGGGGTTTCCAGGAGATATGTTCGTCAATTTCAGGGTATTTTTTAATTTGTTGATTAGAGTGAAATAGTATGTACTTAGTTTTTTCTATATTGAGTGACAGTTATTTGGATTTACCGGTTTTTGCATTTAATCTGGTAGATTTTTGCACGAATCTGGCGGTTTTTTGCATAACATAACTATGATATTAGCATTAAATTGTTTAAACATAGTTCACTGTGTAGCAATAATTGGCGTAGGGATGACAGCAGAAATCTTTAAAGGATTCTTAAATACGCTTAAAAGTATTTTGGGAGAAGAAGAAGAGTTTACCTTGGTGATGGACAATGTTAAGTTTCATCAGTTTTTATCAGATTTTTATGATAGTTATCCCTATGAAATTTGTTTTTTACCCCGATACTCTCCTTTTCTAAATCCTTGTAAAGAGATATTCTCGAAAATTAAGAATACTACAAGAGGACAAATAGCTCCGATCGGGAATAACGATTTGTTAGAATGATTGAGGAACGGTGAAGAGCATGTTACTGAACATGATCTTTCAAACTTTGTGAGACACTGCAAATCTTTTTTCACACAATGTGTTAATGGAGATGACATTAATAGAGAATAAAGTAATAATTTTTTAATACTTGTTTTTTCGAACTTGTATGTTGTATATATATATATATATATATATATATATATATATATATATATATATATGTATATATATATATATATATATATATATATATATATATATATATATATATATATATATATATATATATATATATATATATATATATATATATATATATATATATATATATATATATATATTATTGTCCTTCTAAATGTCCTCCGCAAATTAAAGAAATGTGTTCTTTCGAAAATAATTTAATAAATCTTGTTAAAACCATCAAATTTCGAAAAACCAACAATGTTTTTCAAAATAAATTAGCAAACGATATAAAATCTATACGAACCTCAAAAAAAACTTTAACTCTAGCTGACAAAACATCAAACATGTACAAATTATCTAAAGATCAGTACAACCATCTCCTTAATAATGCAATTACTTCAACGTATAAAAAGGCTGACCCTAAACTCAAAGATCAAATAAATAAACAATGTAAAAAAAATTTAATTAACCATGATGTATACAATAAAATTGGAATTAACGGTACTGAAAATTGTTTCATAACTCTAAAACACCATAAAGAAAACTTCCTAGAATAACCAACTGTTAGACTTATTAACCCTGCGAAAAATGAGATTGGAAGAATTTCAAAATCTATTTTATGCAGCATTAATTCCGAGCTGAGAAAGAAACAATTTTTGAACCAATGGCAAAACACTCAAAATGTTATACATTGGTTTCAAACCATAAAAAAAAAAACAATTCTGTAAGTTTAAAGTCTTTGATATAAATGATTTTTATCCATCGATTAATGAAAACCTGCTGAAAAATGCATTATCCTCTACAGAGCAACATTTAATAATAAATAGTGAGCAAAAGAGTTTTACACACCATGCAAGAAAATCATTATTATTTAGCAATGGAACTGCTTGGATTAAGAAAAAGGGAGGGTTATTCAATGTCACTATGGGGGCCTTTGATGGCGCGGAGATTTGCGAAGTAGTTGGTATTTTTATCTTGCATCAAATCTCGCAGTTTTATGATAAAAGTAATTTCGGTATACATCGAGATGATGGATTAGCTATATTTAGAAACAAAAGTGGTCAAACATAATGCCAAACATAAAATCCATCATCAACTCTCACAATAAAAACACGTTACATGAGGAGACGAAGGTTAATGAAAAGACATGCAACTGCATTAATAAATTCAAATGTCCGATGAGCAACCGTTGTCTTTCTAACAACATTGTTTATCAAGCCACCATTTGTTAAAACAATCAGGAGTACAAAGAAAAAGTGTATTTTGGACTCAGCGAGACATCTTTTAAAGTTCGATACGCAAACCACCTCAAATCTTCTAATTCAATTATATATAAAAATGATACTGAGTTATCTAAAGAAATATGGAAATTAAAAGAAAAAAACTTTACACCTTTTGTCAGATGAAAGATTGTTAAACATTGCAAACCATACAACCCAACATCAAGAGTTTGCAACCTCTGTTTGAACGAAAAGTTTCAAATTTTGATGTATAAAGGTGAAAACCTACTTAACACAAGGAGTGAAATAATCTCGAAGTGTAGACATAAAAATAAATTTCTTATTTCCTCCTATGATACCGCAGATTGATCCTGATTGGTTTAATTGTAATTTTAACGTTTTTTTATTTTTTTTATTTATCTGATAATATGAATACGCTAATTTAATATTATTAGTCGAGTTACGTCATTTTCTAGGCTTTTCTATATTAAAGTAGTTTCTAGGCTTTTCTATACGCGGTTTTTTTTTTTAATTTTATTTACTAATAAGCGTATTACGGGTTGCTTACTGCTAGTTTTATTTAATTTGCCGTATAATATTATTTACATCAAGATTTATAATATTATACGGACAGCACTTCAAGATGATCGTAATGATCTTATTCAAGAAGATCGTAATGATCTTACGTCTATTTTAATTTTTGTAATATATGTATATATAATGATTGCCGTTAGGAATGAAACTTAAAGTTCCATTATAAAAGTTTTTTCTTTTTTCGTTTTTAATTATAAACCGCTTTGTTATGAAATTTATATACAATCAAAATAAATTTCTTACAGGGTTATTCATTCTTATATGCGCGTCTATTCATTTTTATATGCGCCTTTATTCATTCTTATATGCGCATTTATTCATTTTTATATGCGCATTTATTCATTCTTATATGCGCATTTATTCATTTTTATATGTGCCTTTATTCATTCTTATATGCGCATTTATTCATTTTTATATGCGCATTTATTCATTTTTATGTGGTTTACAAAAGTAATTTTAAAAAAGCAATTTGAACCAAAAAAAATCATTTAATAAAATCATTGATAAAACAGTTTATTATTTCAAAACAAATTTTTCTTATTTCCTGGTAAACGAGTTTAAAAATACTTATAAGGCGAAGACTTTTTATATTCAATGATGGTTTATTTAACTTAGTATTAGTTTTTAGTTTAATTTTATTACATTATATTAAATTGTATTATTGTATTAAATTTCTTGATTGATTAAGTTGTTTTTTAGCTAATTATTTATTTTTCTAGATTTATTATTTAATTATTTAAAATTATTAATATCAAATTTTTACCCTATGGATGGAATGGAAAATAATCGTAAAACAAGGGAAAATGTTACAAAAGAGCACATTGAAATGCTTAAACATTTAGTTGAAAGAAATCAATCTACAACAAGCATTTCCACTTCTCTTAATTTATCGAAGCGCACAGTTAAAAAACTTGTCGTTAAGTTAAACAGAGGAGAATTCGACGACATGACTGCATTCAAGTCGTCTTCTGATAAAAAACGAGGTGAAAGACCTATAAACGCTCAAATAAAAAATATTATCGAATTATGCGTACAAGAAAACAATCTTTGCACGCAAGAAACAATAAAAGAAAATCTTTCTGCAGCAGGCTTCAACATGTCTCAGCCTACTATTTCAAGAAAACTCAAACGCTCGGATTTATCAAGAAAATATGTTGTGCATGTGCCAGAAGAACGAAATTCAACACGAATTATTAATGCACGTTATGCATTTGCAAGCGAAATTAACGGAATTTCAGATGAAAAACTTATTTATTTGGATGAAACTGGATTTAATGTGCACACTAACAGCACATATGGTTATTCGCTAAGAGGTGCGCCAGCAATTTTACAGTCGCTTGCAAATCGTGGTAAGAATGTTAATTTAGTTTAATTTGTGCTGTTTCAACAGTGGGAGTGCTTGCTTATGAGACAAAAACTGGAGGCTGGAATGCAGATTCATTTTGTACTTTCTTAACTACAATGATGGCACCAGCGATTAGAAATGCAAATGTGGAAGCACCGGTGCTTGTTATGGACAATTGTAAATTCCACTGGAGTCTTTCTGTTAGGCAAATACTAGCCTCTCATGGTATAGCTATTAAGTATCTGCCAGCTTACACGCCACAGCTTAATGCAATAGAAGAATTTTTTTCTTCTTTAAAACATACTTACAAACAGGGAGAAAGGCCTCGAAATACGGATGAGGTAATCAGGAAACTTAAAAATATTATGGATACTACAGAGTTTAATATAGTTCCATTTTACAATCATATGCGTAGTTATATAAATCAAGCGCTGGCTCGGCAACCATTTCTTAAATAAATAACAATGAAAACAACCTAATTTATATTTTAAATATGTCTATATAAAAATTTAAAAGCGTATTTATCGTTTATATTAAATTATATTAGAGATTTTATGGGTGGTTGACGCATATACAAACATAGGGATGTATAATTTGATATTAATAATAATTATAAATAAGTAAATTTAAATCGAGATAAATGAATAATTAGATAAATAATAACTTAATCAATCAAGAAATTTAATAATAAAATTACAAAGAACTAATACTAAATTAAATAAACTATCGTCGAATTTAAAAAGTCTTCGTTTTAAGTATTTTTAACCTCGTTTACCTGGAAATGAGAAAAGTTTGTTTTGAAAAAATAAACTATTTTTTCAAAACAAATTGCTTGAATGATTTTTTTTTTGTTCAAATTGCTTTTTTACAATTGCTTTTGTAAAACGCATATAAGAATGAATAAAGGCGCATATAAAAATGAATAAAGGCGCATATAAAAATGAATAAATGCGCATATAAAAATGAATAAAGGCGCATATAAAAATGAATAAATGCGCATATAAGAATGAATAAAGGCGCATATAAAAATGAATAGACGCGCATATAAGAATGAATAACCCTGTAATTATTGAGCACTTTTCAACGAACAAGAGTTGTGTATTATTTTTATACAACACTACATAAAACGATATATATATATATATATATATATATATATATATATATATATATATATATATATATATATATATATATATATATATATATATATATATATATATATATATATATATATATATATATATATTATTTGTTACACATCTAAATTTATTTTTAACTGGAGTATGCAGAATATTTATTACTACTAATAATTTAAGCAATTCATAACATGCATTATAAATTTTAAAACCGCCAGATTGATTGCAAAGAACCGCCAGATTAAATGCAAAAAACCGCCAGATTAAATGCATAATACCGCCAGATTAAATAAAAAAAACCGCCAGATTCGTGCAAAAATCCACCAGATTAAATGCAAACCGGTAACCCATATATTAATAGACCTTTTCGCGGTTGCGAAATGCATCTTGGGTAATCAGGGCAAACAAACAACGAAGTAGTTTGATTTAGTGAAGGAAAGCTGAAGATTTTCTACTTATTTTTTATTTGCTAGTACTCAAATTTTTAATTTGGTGTTTTATACTTATATAAATTTAAATATATATTAAATATATACATTATAAATTTATATTATATAAATTTAAAATGCCAAACTACCGCTGCTGTGTTGCTGGTTGTAATAACGACTCCAGGTATCCAGATAGGTTATTTAAAAGAACTCAAGTAACAGAGCTAAAATTTCACTACTTTCCTAAAGATTCTTTAAAAAGGCAGCATTGGGTAAATCAAGTTAAAAAAGGTTTAATAAATTTTACAGTTTCTGATAATAAAGTGGTTTGCTCTAATCATTTTGAGTTTGGAAAGCCTACTTTTGCTTTTCCTAATCCAACTTTATACATGAATATTCGTAATGCAGAAAAAGAATCTTCTACAAAACGAAGAAAACTTGAACGATTTGATGTCATATTAGAATCAGAAGCAAACAGTTCTTCAACAAGTTTAACTTTAGAAAATAAACACTGTGATAAATCTATTCAGTGTAATGAACCAATACGACGATCAATAATTTTTGCCGATTTAACCAGAGATTCTGATGTTCAGTTTTTTACAGGCCTTGCAAATTCAAATGCCTTTGAAATGTTGTTTTCTTACTTACAAAGGAAAGGAAATGTAATGCACTATTGGAAAGGTAGTAAAAATACAAATAAAAACTTATCTTCGCCAAGGGATTTAAAAACAATAACATTAAAATCTCTAACATTGCAACAGGAGTTTCTTCTTGTGATGATGCGTTTACGTTTAGGTCTTTTAACTGAAGATCTTGCTCATCGTTTCATGATATCTATTTCTGTAGTGAGTTCAGTATTTATAACTTGGATAAAACTTCTTTCTCTTGAATTAAAATGGCTAATACATTTTCCTGACAGAAATAATATAAAGAGAAATTTACCAACAATGTTCAGGAAATACTACCCAAAATGCTCAATAATAATTGATTGTAGTGAGCTTTTTATCGAAACACCATCAAGTTTGGATACTGCTGCAAGTTGTTGGTCAAATTATAAACATCATTATACTGTTAAATATTTGGTTGGAATAACACCAAATGGTGCAATTTCTTTTTTATCAAATTGTTATGGCGGAAGAGCTAGCGATGTTTTTATTGTTAAAGATTGTGGAATTTTAAAATTCTTACAACCTGGAGATCAAGTTATAGCAGATAGAGGTTTTAAAATAAAAGAACTACTAGCTTTTTACAAGTGCAATTTAGCTATTCCTCCATCAAAACGCACAAATTTGCAAATGACATCTAATGATGTGCGAGAAACCTCAAAAATTGCAAATGTTCGAATTTATGTGGAACAAGCCATAGGGCGTATGAAAAACTTTAGCATATTAAAAAATGAATTGCCAGTCACACTGTTACCATTATGTGACAATATTATTACTGTATGCGCTGTATTAACAAACTTCATGCCCCCCCCCCCTTTGCATTGATGAAAACAAAGCATAAGATTTACTTTATATATACATATATATATATATATATATATATATATATATATATATATATATATATATATATATATATATATATATATATATATATATATATATGCATTTGAATTAGCTAGGCCTGTATAAACTGAACATCAGAATCTCTAGTTAAATTGATAAAAGTCATTTATATATATATACATTTAGTGTGTGTGCGTGTGTTTTAATATATATATATACATAGATACATATATATATATATATATATATATATATATATATATATATATATATATATATATATATATATATATATATATATATATATATATACATATATATATATATATATATATATATATATATATATATATATATATATATATATATATATATATATATATATATATATGTATATATATATATATATATATATATATATATATATATATATATATATATATATATATATATATATATATATATATATATATATATATATATATATATATATATATATATATATATATATATATATATATATATATATATATATATATGTATATATATATATGTATATATATATATATGTATATATATATATATACATACATATATATATATATATATATATAAATATATATATATATATATATATAAATATATATATACATATATATATATATACATATATATATATATATATATATATATATATATATATATATATATATATATATATATATATATATATATATATATATATATATATATATATATATATATATATATATAGTATATATATATATATATATATATATATATATATATATATATATATATATATATATATATATATATATATATATATATATATATGTATATATATATATATATATATATATATATATATATATATATATATATATATATATATATATATATATATATATATATATATATATATATATATATATATATATATATATATGTATATATGTATATATGTATATATAAATTAGTAGAAAATCCCTTAGCATAATGATTTTCTACTAATTTGTAATTTGTCTGTTCTTTTAAGAACATTGAGCACTCCTTTTGTAGAATACATTTTAAATTGTTTAAATATATATATATATATATATATATATATATATATATATATATATATATATATATATATATATATATATATATAAAGATACTATTTTTTTTTTGTACATTACTATATTGCTTTTTTTTATATTGTTTCTGAATTTTTATTTCTTATATAAATACACTACTAAAACTAAATATAGACCTCATTTTTTCTTGTTTTTTATAATAAATTTAAATAATTTAGCAGTAAATACACGTCATTATAAACCTTTTAATATCTTTTGAGTCAATAGTTTTTCGCTTTAATACTTTTATGAATTAAAACAAATGATTAGTAAAAAGATTATTTTCTGAAATTAATGCTTAATTTAATACATTTAATATCTGTAATGTCTATAAATCAATGTTGTGATTTATCAGTTATTGGCAAAAAATGCAAATAAATCTATCTTTTAAAACAGTTCTTTGAACTAGTCCACAACAATCCCAATGAAACCAAAGACCACAAATGTCAAAATCAATGCTGTTATCTTCTTTATTTTTAAATTCATTTTCATTTAAGCATGGCTTATCGCACAATGGGCATGTATACAGTTGCATAAATCCAAGTAGGTAACGTTGCACATACGTTTTAAAAAACAGAATTAAGCTTGGAAGCACTTTTTGCCAATGTTCTTCATCGAACGTGATTTCATTTATTAAAACATCTTTTTTTGTATAGACTACGAAGTACGTGGATTTATAACCAGTGATTGCCATTTGGCCGATTATTTGGGTGTAATATTTGTGATTTCTTTTAAGCACTACTTTCCCGTCAACCATTTCCAAAAAATCCGTTTTTTTCCATGAAACGCTTATATCTTCGTCCCGAATACTAAAAGGACATTTGTATTCTACACAAGATTTTAGGCAACAACGACATTGAAATATGTTGTCCGGAGAAGCACCAAGATACGGGTGCGGTTTGTGCACGAATAAACCACACGTTATTAGCTTAGGATTTTGATGTCTTACGCCCTCAATTGACATAAATATTTTAGCAGCATTTTTTTCGTTTTCTTTACCCCAATTTAGAGGTGCAACATTCTTTAATTCAACAGGGTCGACAATAGCCTTAAGAAGTGGCGCAACTTTGCATTTAACGTCTTTATCATGGCTTCTCAGAAGAGATGTAACCTTTTGGTGAATGGAATAGAAACATGATGATGTTATTCTTCCTCTGCGTTGTTCCCACCATTGGTTTGAGTGTGATTGATTTCTCGTAGCTTTTTCTAATTCTTGAAGTTGATTGTCGTTAAATGTCAGCATACCAAGAAATCTATCAGTCACACAGCTTAGCTCCGTTGGGAAACAACTACGTGCTGCTGAAGCAATTTCTGTTATCGGAAGTGGCACATCATTGTCTGGCGGAGGGGTAAACATTATATTTAGAGCGGCGTTAGGAAGAACTTCCTTGATATTTAATAAAAATTGTTTTTTTTCAACTTCCGTAATTTCGCGCATTTCTACTGGTCTAGGATCAAAATCATTTTTTTCTTCGTAAATCAAAAGATTTTTCTGCAATTTACCACTTTTATGTTTAACAAAGTTCATATCTTTCACCATACTTGGTTGAATTTCTTTGGACGGAGCGTTCCAGCTGCAAATATTATCAGTACAAATAGGGTTCGTTATGTCTTTAGTGTTCGCATATTCTATTTTATAAAGTACCGCAGCAACGTGATTACAACAATTACTTTGTCCTGCGGTACACGTGCAAAACGCGGTGCAAATGCTGCCATCCACATTAAACAAAATCCAAAGTTGATGGGATTTTTCTCGTATATGTTGAGAAGGAGAGACCGATGAACGTATCATAATATAATCGTTCATTTTTTTGCTAAACAACTTGCCAACAAAACCACTTCCAAAGTATGAATATGCTTTTTTAAGTTTGTACTGACCAATGTATTCAGTTTCAAATGCTTTGCTTTCGATGATAAAAGCAAATATTTGTCCAATATTTGTAACAGGCCATTGTCGCATATCGTCTACAAAATCATTTGCTTTCAACGGGTCGAAATCTATTTTAAACGATTTCAGTAGATTTGCGTAGTCACTATTTAATTTATTGCAAGCATTTTCAGTACTTGGTACCACTTTAATTTTTTGCTCACATGCCATTAAAGCTGTAGCAGCTAAGGAGCTATGATTGCCGGAAATTGTAAAACCACGCTGTTTGAGATAAAACTGCAGCTCTCCTTTTGACATTTCCAAAAAATTTTCTAGAGTTTCTACTTTTATCTCATTTTTAGTTAGCGTATCCATATCCATTTTTTATTTGAGCGCGTTGAAAGTTTTTAATTATATTTTGATTCGTTTTGTTTAATAGAAATTTTATAACAATACAATGGGCTCGAAATTGAGCTTTTTACATTTGGACGCAAAAGGATCATTTCGATTCTCCTCTAAAAGTTTTTCGATTTTTTAATAAAGCTAAAGCTAATATAGTTTCCTTTCCTTTTTAGTCAGAAAAAACAAAAAGAAAGTGTTATAACAGCATAAATCAAGTTTTTTTTTATTACAGTTATCCATTTTATTTTACAGTAAACTTGATTAGGCCAAAATAACATGTTTTTCGATTCTAACAAAAAACTTAAGAGTCATCGTTATAAGAAAGAATAACATAACCAGTTGAGGAGTTAGGCATTTCGGATCTGTTTTTCTTGAATTCGCTCTTACAAAATCCGAAATTACAGGCCTTTATTTTAAGCGGGCCTAAGGCAACTGCCTAGTTTGCCTAATGGATAATCCGCCACTGAACATGTTTGCATTCATTGCTTCAATAAATTAAATCACTTTAAAAATGCATTCACATTCTGCCCCAATAACTAACGGATGCTGGGACTCTTCGATATTTATAGACGGATTCTCTACAAATATTGATTAAAAGACAAATTTATTAAAAATTAGATTTTCGAAATATTTTTTTTTTTACATTTTCTCTTTTTTTATTAAAGTATTCGTACTCAAAAGATTAGGAAAGTAAATTTTGGTCTAATCTTTAGAAAAATTAAATCTTTATTATAAAGAACAACACAAAATTAGAATGTTGTTTAAGGAGTGTATTTATATAAATCAAAGTAACATTTCCACATAACACCATACACACTAATAATGCTTATAATTTTTTTTTACTAATTTATCACTGTTCTGTTCTTTAAAACGAATATAGATTCTTCACAAAAAAATTACAGTAAAAGGAGACTGGGAATACCAAAACCTTACAATCTTAGCCCTCCCTCCTATCCCAATCATGAGAGCAATGAGTCGAGCTATTCATTTTTTATAATTATAAACTAGTTCTGTATTTATCTATAGATTTTAAATTTCAGCATCAAATCGTTTAGTGTTCGGTTTTTATGATCATGTAAATATTAAACCACCTTCATTTTGATGAGGCTAAAAATGGAACGCTGAATAATATAATCATAAAGTTTAAAATCTATAGATGAATATATAACTATTTTATAATTAATTATTTAAATTGAATAACTGAACTTAGAATACAAAAAGGTTCTTTATATACCTTATGGCTCATATTAAATTCAATCATTTCGTAATATATATATATATATATATATATATATATATATATATATATATATATATATGCATATATATATATATATATATATATATATATATATATAAATATATATATATATATATATATATATATATGTATATATATATATATATATATATATAAATATATATATATATATATATATATATATATATATATATATATATATATATATATATATATATATATATATATATATATATATATATATATATATATATATATATATATATATATATATATCATTTTTAATTTTATAAAACTATATTCGGTCTCACTTGTATAGTAACAAACTAGTCAATGGAGTGACACCTTAATAAAATAAACAAATAAAACAAAAAACGAACAAATAAAAAGAATAAATAAAATTAAATATTAATAAATCGATTTCAAGAAAAATAGTATCATTGAAAATGCAAGAAAATAAAAGTAAAAACGAAATGAATGGATTATCGGATTCGAGAATAAATGAATAACACATGAGATCAGAAAAATGAAAAAAAGAATATAGTAAAACAACAACAAAAAAAAATCACTCGATAAATAGTAACAAATATAACAAGCAACTACAACACAAATAACAACAAACATTACCCAAACAATTAGCAGGACAAAAATGGGATTTGTGAGCTTTAATGGGCAAGTTATATAGAGGAAAAAAAATTGCAAATCTTTATCTTCAGGTTTTAAGTGTTTTAATAGTCCATAACCTTTGAAAATACAAATATAACTAGAGATTCTGCCATAACAATGAAAAAAAATAAGGAAATCTAAATATTTTACAGTAATTTGACCAAGAAATTGCATCTATACCCAAGCTAGATGGTTTTTCAATAAAAATCTCAGAACAATCAACAATTATAGAGCATTTAGGTAAAATTTTATAATCGCGGCTGGTAAATTTTAATTTCATTTCTAAATGTATCTATTATAAATAATTCATTTTAACTCAAACAAAAAAAGTTTTATCTATGTCATAAATAAATAAAAATCACCACACAAATAGACACTATAAATGATAAGCAGAATCTTCATTTTATTTATTATCACAAAAATATCTGTTATCATACTAGAGATTTTAATTATATTGTTTTTAAATCCTGTAGCAAAATTAATCTTTAGCTGGACTTTTATCTTTCCAGTAGTGCATTATATTTTCATTTCTCTGCACGTAAGAAAGCAACATTTCCAAGGCCTTTGAATATGCTAAGCCTTCAAAAAACCGAAAATCACAAAATATCTAAGTAATTTAGCAAAAACAATTATTACCATACAATTATCATCAAGTGTCTAGTCTATTAAACTTGATTTATTTATTTGTCTTTAATTCTTACCGCTTTAAGCAAATGTTCTAATCAAGTTTATCTCAATCTAATGACAATATAAAAATAATTCACTTAAGTTTTTCTTTTTTTTGTAGAAGATTTTTATTTTGCATAACGATACTTTCATGTATAAGCAAAGCAAAATAGGTTTTCAAAACTCGAAATAAATAAATCTTTTACGACATGATTTAGGTTGCTTTTTGCCAAATCATCAGGAAAACAGTAAAATTTGGCACTGTCTATTGAATTCTTTTAAATGAAATCATAATTACAACCAGCAGAGCAACAATACGTAGCAGTATAGCATTATACACTACAGTTGTTTGGCAGTTTAAATTCATATTTATTATTTTTTATCGATCAAAAAACCAATTTATAAAACATCGAATATTTTCTAATATTAATATTGAATAATAAGTGCTAAATCTAATTAACAGAACATTAAAAATAAGCACAAACTCTTTAGCTTTCCTTCACTAAATCGAACTAACTTTGTTGTTTGTTTGCCCTGATTACCCAAGATGCATTTCGCAACCGCGAAAAGGTCTATTTTATTTAGGTCAGCAATCGTTTTTTCAAAAAGGTCTTCATTTGTCTTTGCTGAGTAAAATAAGTTTGTGTCGTCGGCAAACAATATTGTTTTAAAGATATTAGGTAAACGAGGTTAAAAATACTTAAAACGAAGACTTTTTAAATTCGACGATAGTTTATTTAATTTAGTATTAGTTCTTTGTAATTTTATTATTAAATTTCTTGATTGATTAAGTTATTATTTATCTAATTATTCATTTATCTCGATTTAAATTTACTTATTTATAATTATTATTAATATCAAATTATACATCCCTATGTTTGTATATGCGTCAACCACCCATAAAATCTCTAATATAATTTAATATAAACGATAAATACGCTTTTAAATTTTTATATAGACATATTTAAAATATAAATTAGGTTGTTTTCATTGTTATTTATTTAAGAAATGGTTGCCGAGCCAGCGCTTGATTTATATAACTACGCATATGATTGTAAAATGGAACTATATTAAACTCTGTAGTATCCATAATATTTTTAAGTTTCCTGATTACCTCATCCGTATTTCGAGGCCTTTCTCCCTGTTAAGGCATTTGGAAGATCGTTTATATAAAATAAGAAACAAAAGAGCGAGCGCATTATCTAACAAGTTTTTATTGTCTTAAAAATCATTACGGCTAATGAAACGATAGACTTTGAATTGCTGCGTTTGAATATCTTTGAAATTGCTAATAAATCTTTACCACACAACCATTATGACGACTTTAGCTTATTAAACACAAAAAACTTCGATTCTGCATATTTTGATATACAAAATTTTAAAGTTGAACTTTGAGCGCTTGATAAAATTCAAAAGCCGTTCAGAAAAATTTAACTAAAAAAAAAAATTGATTAAAAATTTAAAAAAAATTTAATTTACATTGCTTTTGACGTGGTATAATACAACGCAATACTTGTATTTAAATCAATTTAAAATTAAGTCTTGTATTTTGTTTTATTTATATTTTCATGGATAATATTTTTTTAAATCATTTTATATGTTAAAAAAAATTTATATGTTAAAAAAAATATGGTTATTCAAAACTTCTGTTATTTATGCAATATTTCTTCTGATTTAGTATGTTATTTTAGAAAAAGATTTCTCTTTTTCTAAAATAACATACTAAAATAGGAGAATTCGGTATTTCAGCTATTTATATATTAATTTTTAAGGTATATTCCAAAAAAATACAAAATAATTTTACTAAAAAAAAGTTTTACTTAAAAAAAATTCAACTAAAAAAAATCTTCAACACCAAATATATATAAAAAATATACCAAAAGAAAGAAAAAAATGTGCTCTATTTAATGCTACCATTTTCAATGTACGAACAGTGGTATTTTGCTGTAAAAAGTCATAGTTTCAAAGACCACTTTTAAAGCCACGAGATCGTCGCTCTTCGCGCTCTGACGGTATAGCCACGATCGTGGCTCGTCGCGCTCATAGGGTTAAACCACTATAAATAACTTTACGGTAATACACATAAACATCAGAAGTTTACTTAATAATATAGATAAATTAAAAAACTTTCTCCTTGAATGCAAACATAATATCAGTATGATCTGCCTTACAGAGATTTGGTGCTCTGACGAAACAACAGAAACAAACTCTAACCTCCAAATTTCAAATTATAAAACATTCTCTAAAGAAAGATCAGTTAGCAAAAGAGGAAGAGGAATTGTGAATTATATACGGAATGATCTAAATATTAAGATAAGAAATGATCTTTCAAATTCTGATAGCGAAAGTGAGGTCCTCATAATGGAAGCTGTTAACAATGCCTCAAAGAACTTTCTAGTTTCTACATGCTACAGACCACCTGATCGTGATACTTGTAAATTTTTGAATCTTATGAAACATCTAGTTACAAAAAATAGAGAACAGAAAATATTCTTCATTATAGGAGATATAAACATAAATATTTTCATGTACAACGAGCATGCGAATACTAAAAATTTTTTTGACGACATGTTTCCACTTAATATCTTCCCCATTATCAACAAACCCACCAGTATATTAACAAACTCAATACAAGATACTTCTCTAAAATCAGGAATAATAAAAACAGATATTTCAGATCACTTTCCAATATATATATCTCTTTGTCACAAAATTCTACAAAAATTAATAACTCAAAAATCTTATGTTTTAAAAGAATTATCGATGAGGCGTCTACTCAAAAATTTAAAAACTTGCTATCGGCAACAAATTGGCAAAAGGTCTACCAGAATGTAATCTTGGTAACACAAACTCTACGTACATTAACTTTATAAATTTATTTATCCTACAGTATAATAAAAGTTTTTCAATTCAAGAAATAAAAGCAAAATATTTAAAATGTCCATGGATAACAAAAGAAATAAGAAAATCCTCAAAACAAAAGCAAAAACTATACGTAAAATACTTAAAAAATAGAAGCGAAGCGAACCTATCCATCTACAAGGAATACAAAAAACTTATTTGAAAAAAAAAACAACATAAAATTATATATTATTCTAATCAAATACAAAAATTTAATGGAGACTTAAAAAAGACATTTGACATTATGAAGAAAATAATTGGTAAGTAAATCTAATTTTAACAAAATGTAATTTTAACAAAAAGTAAATCTAATTTTAACAAAATGCCTTCTAGAGTAATAATTAATGAAAGTAAACCAAACAACAAGCAAGATATTTCAAATGAATATAACAACTACTTTGCTAACATTGGTGCTGATTTTGAATCAAAAATTCAATGCACAAATAATACATTTAAAAGTTACTTAACAGGCTCACACTGCTCTTTAAATTTCAATAAAATAAATCAAGACGAACTTGAAGTAGCTATAAAATCACTTAAAATTAAGTCCCCAGGGATCGATGACATCTCTTGCAAAGTAGTATTAGGTATTTTTGAGGAGATACGTAATCCAATTTTCCAAGTATTTAATTCATCAGTTACAACAGGTATTGTACCTGATAAATTAAAAATATCTAAAATTATACCAATCTATAAATCAGGAGAAACCAATTCTTTAAACAATTACAGACCAATCTCAATCCTTTCGGTATTCTCAAAATTTCTAGAACGAATAATCTATAATAAATTAAATGAATATTTAAAAACAAACAAAATTATCAATAAAGGTCAATATGGTTTTCAAAAGCTACACTCAACTGAGCATGCAACCCTTGACCTATCGAATAAGATAAGTATATCATTAAAAAAAAAATTCACATTAGAAATCTTTATTGATTTGTCAAACGCGTTTGACACCTTCAACCATGAGATTTTACTGAAAAAAATTAAAAAACTATGGCATAAAAAATTAAGCTTTAAATTGGTTTAAAAACTACCTATATAACAGACAACAGAGTGTTATTATAGATAAAAAAAGCAACTCAAGTTTACTGAGAACAAAATGTGGTGTACCCCAAGGTACCATTCTTTCATTCCAAGGTTTCATTCAAGGAGATTTTTTAAAATCTCTGCAATAAATTTTATGAAATTTAATAATAGCGAACTTACCAGCTTTACGAACTTCCTCCAATAGTTTCTTTCGATGATCTATTGTTTTTTTCGCGTAGTCTTCGTTTATATATAGTCCAGTCTCTTTTAATTTTTTTGCATTTTTTTCGAGCGTTTACAGTTTACAATTTTTATTAAAGTATGATTCAATAAAAATTGTAAACTGTAAACGCTCGAAAATAAAATACTTTTGCGTCAATTAAAATTAAACACGGCTAAACATTTTCACGGAATTCTTTCGAATCCGTTAAGCTTCGATTAAATTCTATTTGTTAATAACTATTACATCAAAAATTTAAAAATATCAATTAAATTTCAAAACTTAGAACGTTCGAAAACTAATTACTTTTGCGTCAAACATAATTTAACGAACTAAACATTTTCACTAATATCTTCGATTCGGTTATACTTCGATCAAGTTTTATGTACTAAAAATGTCTAAGGTTGCTAAATGAAAGCTATCTAGTAGAACTTTGAAACAAACATCAATTTCGGACTTTTATAGTATATTATTTATATTTTATAGTATATATTATATATGCAAAAATATATATTTCACATAAGATTATATTGTTCTAAATATATGTACATAATACAGGGGCGTGTACAGGAAATTTTTTGGGTAAGTCCAAAAAAAAAAAAAAAAAACTTTGTCCCCCTCTGACTCCCTATTTTTTTAGAGAGGGGGAGGGGGACCGGATTTTGACAGGACTGAGTGTATTTTATAAAAATGTTTTTATTCTTTAAATGACTTGTGACATTGATAAAATAGTCACTTAAGCTCAAAATATGATATTTGCAAACTAAAAAAACTATTTTTTGAAAATACTCAGTTGTCGTAATGTATATTATTATTATTATTATTATTATTATATTTTCTTTGCCGTATAATTAAATTTACAATGAGAAAAAACCATTCATGTATAAAAATTGGCCGGAGCAAGAAGAAGACATAAACTGTCTTATCCAAGATACGCCAAGCCCCGTTTACATTAACGTCACAAAGTTACAAGGTAAAAACTAAAAGGTTAAAAATTGAAGTACAATACAATATTAGTTCTACAAATATAAGACACAAGTAATAAATCGAATAAATGTTATTTGTCTGTTCAAAATTAATAGTATATATATTTTTTATTTTAATAAGAAATAAACAAGATACACAAAGACAATAGTAAATGAGTAGTGATGACTTTTTCAGGTTTAATTATTTTAGGTGATTTTAGAAGAAATCTTTAAAATCGAAAGTTTTTTCTAATAGAAAACGTTTAGATTCTCTTTTGAATTGTTCTAAGGAGATGCCTCGAAGAATTTTATTTTTAATTATATTTTTTAAAAAACCTTTCCATATAAATGGTCCCCGGTATTGAATTTGAAATGAATTGAGTTTTAAATAAGATCTTGGAATAACAAAATTATCATATGAAAATTTAGTGGGATATTTATGAGGTATTTCGGTAAAGTAAGACTGAAATATATTAGGAGATAACGCATGTTTTGTTTTAATATATACAAATAATATATACAATTTAAAATTTTTTACAAGATTTGTAAAAACAATTTACAAGATTAATACAAGATTTTGCTGTGTAAATTTTTTTGTATAACTTCATAAATAATATTTAATTATAAATAAACTTTATAAATACTTAAAGTCAAAAAACTTATTTCAATAACTGTACAATGCTAAATGTTTTTACAAAGATGTCAGCTATGAAAATAGCTGTTTACCAAAAAGCAGCTCAAACATTTGAAGTTATACTTTTATCGTATTTGAATTTTATTTAAAACACAACTCATAAGTATTTATAACAAACTTAAAAAGGTTTGTTGCTTGTAATGTTTCAGTATTATTAGATTAAAGTGCATTTTTGAGATTCAGGCAGTTAAGTAAAATTCATCTAAACTTCTCACAGATCAAATTTAAGTATAAAGCCTTTGGTTTGGAAATAATAAATAAACCTAATAAAGCCTTTGGTTAAACAAAAGACACTAAAACATATGATTTGGTCTTCCCAACTAGTATAACAAGACATTGAATTTCTGCAATTGTTTTTAGAAGAAACTGAATATTAGAAAGAAGAAATTAAAACACAGGTGCTTATAACACTTCAAAATTGTATCAATCAAACATTGTGTTAAACTCAGTAATCTAGATAAAACTCAGATAGTCTAGCAAGAAACAGCAATAACCAAGTTAAAATAATTTGAAATGCAATTTTTAGGCTTGTTTAAAGCATATTTGAAGGTGTTGATTAATAATATTTCTAACTATAGAGACAAAAACTTTTAATGCTTCAATAAGATTTAAACTATAAAAATTATCATTATTACCATTATTACTTGCTTGCAAAATTGTGTAATTAAAAAAGTTATTTTAAAAACATGTCTTGTTATACACAGTGCATTAATAAAATCAAATTTTGTTATTAACTTCAGTAGAAGAAGCAGTAGCAGGGGCTGCACCATTATTGACATTCTTTGAGACAAAAAACCACAGGTATAAAAAACTTTCGTAAAGTATCCATGCTACAATTTCACATTTCATAACACCCAAAGAAAAATCAGTAATAGCTTTTATTAAAATACTAAGTAAACAAGTTTTTCTTTTATGCGGTTCATCATAGTTCCTATTACGATTATCATGATTCTCATAAAGGATAAACAATATGGCTAATTAAAATTTATACTTAATAAGTTTAAAATCTTCTTCTTGATTATTAAAGAAAACCAAATACTAGTTTTTATCGATGCAACTATAAACAGCTTCTACTTGTAACAACTCTCTGTCTTCCTTTCTTGTATCAAAAGGATATCGTGATATCAAAAGTTCTACACAATTAATATAATATTTGTTCGCCTAACTTTATAGGAAATGATGCTTTTCTTTAACATACTAACTTTTTCTTTAAAATGCTATATTAGCTTGCGAATTAAGCGACATTTTGAAGTAATCATCGGCAATGTTATATGTTTAATAAAATTAATTAATTTAATAAAACACAAATTAAGCAGGGTGTATGGCAAAAGTGAAATCCGAAATTTATTTTCCACATTTGAAACCTTTTTTCATTTAACTTTTTCTTTAAAATGCTATATTAGCTTGCGAATTAAGCGAAATTTTGAAGTAATCATCGGCAATGTTATATGTTTAATAAAATTAATTAATTTAATAAAACACAAATTAAGCAGGGTGTATGGCAAAAGGGAAATACGAAATTTATTTTCCACATTTGAAACCTTTTTTCTCCTTATTTATTACTTCAAATGCAATTTATTAAAATGATACACAATCTAGTGTATATAAATATATATACACTATATATTTATATAAGAACGAATATATATAAATATATTCGTTGAATATATTTATTTATATTTTAAGATATTAAGCAGCCGTGGCGCAGTGGTAGCACACTTGCCTCAGAAACGTAAGATCCGTGGCCTCTGGGCAAGTTTTGCGACATCGGTTGGGAAGGAGGCGTGAACTTCCTATTAAATGCTCTTTCGCGGTGCTCTGTGATAAGACCGTAAGGACTTCTTTGGGCACCTAAAATCAACATAAAAAAAAAAAAAAAATTATTATTATTATTTTCAATTTATGTATATTTCTGAAATAAAGATTTTACATTTCACGGCTTTTACAAATATATTAAAAATACACTTAATGAAAATGATGAAAATAATAATGACAACAGTTATATTAACAATAATCTTTCTATTTTTATAAACTTTGTTTAAAAATAAAATTGATATATTTAAAAAAATTCTGGTTCTTTTAATTATATCCACGAAAGTATTTTTTAATCAACAATATTCCTTTAATAAAACGAAAATATAAAAAAAAATTCAGGAAAGTATAGTTTGTAGGTGACTCTGTTTAAGCTGTTAAAATTAAGTTGTAATAATTAAGGAGTTATCTGGTAATTCAAAAAAAGCACTTACAAAGCAAAAGTTAAAAATTTTAGCATTAAAATGTTAGCATTAAAAAATCAATCTTAAGTTTTTATATAAATCTCAATTTCAAGTTTTTTTTTTTTATTCAAAGTTTTTTTAAAAGGTTGGAAGTTTTTTTTGATTGGAAGGTTGGAAGTTTTTTTTGGTTGAATGGTTGGAAGTCTGCAATTTACTTTTAATTAGGAGGGTAGAATGATCAAAAGAATCAAACTTCTTTTTTAATTCAAGAAACATATCACATATAAATTCATTATCAAGAGTTTTTCTAACAGTTTCAGAACTTTTAATAAGTGCACGTGTTGTGAAGTGTTTGCTACAAAAACCAAATTGATGCTCGTAGAGACAATTGTAAGTTTACATTTACAATGAAATGCATACATTTCAATATATGCATTTCATTTTGAGGAGCTTCCTTTTGAAACAAAGTTTGTTTTATAACATTTTGACTTTTCTTTTGAATGGAATTCTTATTATCTTTATTTTAAGAAAAAACTTCAAGAAATTAATTTGTCTGTAGATGATATATTTTTATATTTTTAAATGCCTAATAAACTGCTGTATTTTTTTTATGTGTTAATTTGTGTATGTACTAATTTTATGAGGTTTGTAATTTACGAGCGGTTGTCGATGACAAGACAATTGATCTTCTGAGAGTATCGGCGTATTTTTATCTTTTACTTATTTCTTATTATGTAATGGTTTATGATTTTAACTATTTTGTTGTTTAACAATTTACTTTAATGCTTAAAAAAAGAAAGAATAAAAAAATATATATACTTTCCTATTATTTGTAAGTCATAAATTTCTTTGTTTTTTCTTCATGGAATTATTAAGAGGGACTTTTTCATGAGAGACTATTTCAAAATAATATTTTTCTGTATCACAAGTACGGATAAAATTATGTTAAAAGATATAATTGTTAAAAAATAGTGTTAAAAAGACTATCTATGAAAAACGGAGTTTTTTCGTAACGTATCGGAAAAAGTCTGATAAAAGCTACGGACTTTTTTTTTTACAGCGCAACAACGAATAAACATTGAGAAACTAAAAATCAAAATATATCTCCAGGTATAAATGACATTTGTAAAAATAATATTAGTAATATCTTTTTGGACATACCACAACGTCACAATTATCAATTGTTTTTTTATCTCCAACTTTTGAAAATCATTTTTTTCAAAAATCTTTTTAAACATTTTTTTGTTATGTTATTCTATCGTTTCGTTCACTACAAGAAAAGTATATATATCTGTAGTGTTTAAAACTGCAATAAAAGTGTGAAGTACTAATCTAGATTATTATTGATATATAATCTAATGATCAGATTCCGCACACTTATGGATCACGTAACGTGGTTCACATTATTGCGCTACAAATGATATAATATTTAATTAAATATGTGAAAAAACTAAATGTAGCTATCATTTGAACCAAACACATAAAACACATGACATGCGTTTTAAATTTTGACTACATTTTAAATTACAAAAATAGTATATTGTAATTCCAATGCAAGAATATTTGATGACATCAAATAATCGGCTTTAATAATTTTTGTTAGCCCTAAGCCAGGGTCGACTACAAGTGTGCGTGTGTGTGTGTGTAGGGGGGGGGGACACAATTGTCAATTTTTAAAAAAAGTCTAGAAATTTCTGACATTACTGCGCTTCACGTGAACCGCAGCAACGTCATTCAATAAAAGAGAGAAGTAAGCATGTGGTTTACACATGCGTTCCACATGTAGCTCACATGAAACTTACACAAACAAGTATAGCGTGGCGTTTGTTCTGATTTAGGGTGACTTTAATGTTGAAAGTACTGTAGTATAGACCGCACCGATGTTATCTCATAAAAGAGAGTGGTTCATATTTGGTCAATATCCAACTGTCAAAAATGGTCAATAAAAAAAATTTCTAGTCAGGTTTTTACATTGTTCTACTTTACATATAAAGAAAATATTAAAATATATAACACAGTGTTAAATGTCATATTGAATCTTAATAAGCAAAATTCAAATTATTATCTAATTTTTTCTTTAACCAATAGGGTAGTTCAAAAAATAATATTTTTGAAAAATATCTACTGCTCTTTGTTAGCTTGTGTGCTAACCATAATGTGTTATTGATGTGTTATATATGATAGAATACTAAACACTGGATTTAGAAGTTTTTGAATAAAAAATATTTTTAGTAGTGCCTGAAAACATTTAATGGTACCCTAATATTAATTAAAATTTAATTCAAATGTCTTGTTGGGTCTCAAAAGAAGCGAAATTATATAAAAATTTTATTATTTTAGAAAGAAAAATAAAATAAAAAAGTTATAATTCTATCACATAATATAGTGTAAAGTATAAAATATATAACATAACATAAGAATACATAATTTAGCAATTATAACAAAATATAATGTTAAATTATTAAATAACGTTTTTTATCATAAAAACTAACAGTATTTTTTAAATCAAAACTAAAAACTATTGTTTCTTCAAATATAAACATGTTGTTGTAAAGGAAACTCGTAGAAGACTTTATAGTCATCGAGTACCTCTTTAAATGGTTAAATAAATCTAATTAATTTTTATATAAAGTTAAAAACGATTAAACAATATACAGTTAGTAATACTCATAAATATTTTAGTATAAATCTTGTATAAATTTTGTTGTTAAGTTTAATACATGTCAATAAAATTGTAGATATTAATTATGAGATGTTTTAATTTTTTTTCAAGGTGACAGGATTATTTAGTGTTATACAGGTACGGACCCCGGTAGGAAATAGAGAGTCGTGAAAATTTTGTCATTTTTTTAGGTAATGTGAAGTTCCCTGTTGCTCATGTGATATATCTATTAGAATTAATTTGAAAAAAGTTATCTGAAAAATGCGATGGGACTAGTCCAAGATTGTATTTAATCATGAATAGAATATTTTGATAAATGTTTATTTGGTAAACATTTAGAGCATTTAAGGTTTTTAGTAAAGGTTCAGCATGGGTGAGTTTATCTTTATTGTAAACTTATCTTAATACATGTTTTTGACTTATATAAAGAGTATTCAATTTGGATTTGTGTGTACCATGAAATATTAGCGTATGTAAAATAACTTTGGACGAAAAATAAAGAGATCTAAGATTATCTAGGGACAACATTAACTTTGTAAAAAGTTATATCTAAAAAACTTTGTAAAAACGCATATTTTTTTATTTTTAGTTAAAAAATGTCATTTTCTAGGAAGTAAAATCTAAAAAATTTTTTTTTTTTTGTAAAATGATGATTATTTTTTACATTTTTATATAATTCAATTTTTTTGTTAATATTACGGACCAAATATTCAAGGGTCTTGAGACCAGTAAAAATATTTTTTCAAAAAAATTTTAAATTCAGTGTTATTTTGTTATATAAAACATATGTGTGTTTTTCATGATAAAATAACACTGCAGATATTTTTCAAAAATGTTGTTATTTGAACCACCCTATTAACTAACCATATTCACTAATTACTGAATTGAACTGCGTCGTTTGTAGTTTCCGAAATGGCTACTGAAAAAATTGATCAAAAGTGGACCTGGCTTTAAATCAAAACAAAGGTTATTTATTTAGTTTCATGGTTAGAATGTAACGAACAATGTGTAGTGATCCTGTTTTGAATATATATATATATATATATATATATATATATATATATATATATATATATATATATATATATATATATATATATATATATATATATATATATATATATATATATATATATATATATATATATATATATATATATATATATATATATATATATATATATATATATATAATAGAATTTATATTCGAAAAAAGATATTGTTACAATATGGTCAATTTGTAACTGCCATTTACGACCAACATTAAAATTTCTTGTCGAATTATTATCTTGTTCTTAAATACAATAAAAACTTTCTTAAATGCAATGAAAATACCAAAATATTTAATGCAATCTTAAATAACATATTGGTTGTTGTTAAGTTTATTTTAATTATTTTTAATGATCATATAGTTGGGTTTTTTATATATAGTATAACTTCAAATCATCTTCTTTGGATGGTGGAACACCGCCCACTCTCCCATAAAACGACTCTAGGTGAGAAATTAAATAAGTGATGAAAGCGACTTGTAGTTACTGTATCTGTCGCGACATAAAATTGTTACAAAAATTTCTTTTTTTTAAATTTCTTAACGCGATTTCATAAAAAATAAATATAATTTCAATTTTTATTAAAAAGTTTTTTTGTTTGATGTTGAGTTGATGATGAGTTAATAAAACTTTTTTTAAATAGTTTTATATCAATAAATAATTACATTTATATTTTGAGACATTGCATTGATTTTTTTCAGCATTTAAAGTAAATAGTTAATTTATAATATTTTGTCGCTAAGAAACAGTGAGTTTTTGTTGCTAAGAAACTGTGAATACCACTTAATGGGAAAACGTGGATTAACTTTTTATCTTTATGACTGAAGTTTCAATTATTAAAATCACTATCTTATATTTTTACATGTTAGTTTCTTTAATTTGATTATTGATTATTTAAATCAGTAATAACTTAAAAAGTGCATTATTTCGAAGTATTTTAATATCTATAAGGAAACAAAAAGTAAAGTTATTATCTTGAAGTCGAGTAATTAAATATCTCACCTATTGAACATTTAACAACTACGAACAAGTAGGTTGAAGTTTAGTTTTTTGCAATTATTTTCTAAAATAAAATGAAGATGAAATAAATTGTTGCGAGTGAAATGGTACTTATACACAAAAAGATTGCATTAACGTTTGGTGTGTTGGGCGTTAGCCAGTTAAGCTTTGGAGTTGTCATTGTTATTTGCAGTACAATAATTGCGGTCAATGCTTCGAATGTTATTACACCCTTTTGGTGTGGCGTTCCAGTAAGTTAATTAATTTTTTTTTCTTTCTCTTTGGTTGTTGCTCCAAACATTAGCTAGTTTTGTTTCCCACGTTTATAAGATATATCTAAAGTGTCAAAAAATCGTATAAATAAAACTTTATATCTAAACTTTATATCTAAAGTGTCAAAAAATCATATAAATCGTATAAATTTGAAACAATATATACCACGAATTCAGCGGTGTTTTGTAACAAGACCGTTATAAGTTCTATCTCTTTAATTATGAGGGGGAAAAAAGTTTGTGTTTCAGTACTTATTTATAGGCGCTTTGTTCATGTATTATTTGCATGCTAGTTAAAATTTCACTGACCTTGTAAAAAAAAATGCCAATACATTATTTTAATACCTTATTTATTTAGCGCGAGAAGTTCGAGGTGTTTTTTGCTTTCAGGAAAATTAATAAAAAATGGTTGCGATATAATAACAAAGTTTTTAAACTTAAAAAATTTTGTTTTTATTAGACTTTAAATTAAAGTCTATTTTTAAATGTTAATGGGTTTGCTTATATTAAATGTCAAATTAGTTTAAAATTACATCTTTTCAGAAAATACTAATTCGTTAAATAAAGAGCAGTGTTTACTGTAGCTTAACAAAACTGGACATTCTTTCAAACGTTCCAAAATTAGGAAATTTAATTGTAAATTAGATATATCTCCTGATGATGCCAATTCACACAGTTGTAAAACAGATGTCTCTTTGATTGTTCAAAAAACCTAAAAGAACAGTTAAAAAAACAAAAACAGAATTTTTGCTTTAAGCACATGTTCATTTATATCGAAATACAAATATATTTTATTTACACATTGCATACCTAAATTTTCTATTTATGCTAGCACCTTCTATGTTGTACAAAACTCTTGGATGGAGAAACCTCTCTCGCTCAAAATCTTATGATCTTTTTTTAACAAATTCAATATTATCTGATTTTTATATTGCATTTGAATCAAAAAGTCTGAATGTTTCACAAAGTAAAAAAAGTACCAGTGTGTGATAATTAATTATCTTTTTTACTAAAAGTATCTTTAAAAGAAATATAACCTATCCTATGAATAATCTTTGAGTAGTTGACTATGATGTATACAAAATGTATGCCATAGCTCTTTGATTGAAATCACATCAATATATTGTAAGAACATATAACAATTTAGTTGCTAAATTGATCAATATTTTTGGAGTGGAGTTATTTTCACAGTCAGGATACGGAACTAAATGTAAATATATTTTATGTTCCAAGTTTAATATCTTTTTTTTTTATATTTAATGTTTGCAAGTTTATTTTTTTGATATTTTATTATTAATTACATCTTTTTATTGTTTACATTTCATTATTGTTTTTTATGATTAAAAATCTCAAGTTGCGCTGAACGTAACTTTTCTTATACTAGATATTTTGAAAGTTTTTTTGTAAATGTGTATAGGCAAAATAATCTTTTAACAAATTTATTTGAATTGAATGTAGGTTTGCTGAGAGCATTGATTTAAATTATTAATAAACTGTTTTGTATCATGGATTCGGGCCATATGATATTGTAAAACAGTTTAGCCTGCTGCCAGGGGCTTCAGTACATACACAGTACATCTTATAGTCTGCCGCTGCAAGGGAGTGCTGCTACATTGACAGAGGGTTTGGAATGGGGCAGCAATCTTTTCTGTCATTATTCTTCATTTTTTTCTTCTTTTTATTAAAATGCTGTATAAATTTATGTAAGAGAACAATATGTTACATAAATACGCTATAGTAGATCGCATTCGATACCTGACCACGCATAAATTTTTTATTTTTAAAAGCTTGGCCGCTTTTTAATGCTTCAAAAAATTGCTGAAAAACCTGGCAAAAGAAAGAAAATTATAAACTAGCTTAACTATAAAAAAAAAAAAGAAATCTTAACAAAGGAGAAACTAAAAAAAAAATAATTAAAAACTATAGCTCTAAAAAAAAAAGTCAAGCTGAAAAATTAAAACTCTTATAGAAAATTATTTAGTTATGCTTATAATTACATTAAGGTTGAATAACTTTAATTTTTTCTAATGTTTTTATAGTATTAAGTAAATTTTTTTAAATAGAAAATTAATTTAAAATTTGACCAATATGAAATTTTATTCATATACATATATTTATGTATTAACTTGGCAGGATGCATTGCCTAGAGAATATGCTATAACTATAAGATAATATGTATAAAAAAGTATACATTCAACTTAAAACCTTATTTAGATTGTAATTGTTGGAACATTTAGTGTTATATGTTGCATAACTAGAAGCAAATGTTTGGTAAGTACTAGTTTATACCACATTTTAAGTTTTATACTGCATTCTTTCCAAAATATACAATATATGTGTGTATGTATATATATTTATGTATATATATATATATATATATATATATATATATATATATATATATATATATATATATATATATATATATATATATATATATATATATATAATATATATATATATATATATATATATATATATATATATATATATATATATATATATATATATATATATATATATATATATATATATATATATATATATATATATATATATATATATATATATATATGCATATACACGTATTTACATATATATATACATATATTTATACACACACACATACATATATATATATATATATATATATATATATATATATATATATATATATATATAGTCTTGCATGTCTCTTGCGTAGCATCAAAAAATATTTCCCATAAACTGTAGTTTTAAAGAGCGCGTTAATAAACCAGACCAGAAAAAGTTTTAAAAATTAAATTTTTTTTTTAATTGATAGACTGCCTGGCCAAACCAAACCCTCAGTCGATGTAGCAGCACTCTCTTGCGAGTCAGGCTATTTGTCAGTCGTTGTAGCAGCACTCCCTTGCGAGTCAGGCTATTTGTCAGTCGATGTAGCAGCATTCCCTTGCGAGTCAGGCTATTTGTCAGTCGATGTAGCAGCACTCCGTTGCGAGTCAGGCTATTTGTCAGTCGATGTAGCAGCACTCCGTTGCGAGTCAGGCTATTTGTCAGTCGATGTAGCAGCACTCTGTTGCGAGTCAGGCTATAAGATAGTCGATGTAGCAACATTTACGCATGTTTAAAAAATGTTTTTTATTAAATCAATAACAAAAACACCACTAATTAAAAAAAACTTTCTAGTCGTTATAATTGCGGTTTTTTAAAAATTTTTTAAAAAACAATTAAATTTAATGTACTTCCGCATAAATTAATTGCTTTGACATTTCGATGACAATCAAAAACAGCTTAAGAGACGAGGTAATTAAAATTGTAGTCGTAAGAGACTTTTTTTACATTAAAATGCTCTTAAAGCGACACTATATGAGTATATATATATATGTATATATATATATTTGTATTTAGCATTATTCTTATATCTTAAAAATAGAATTGGTAATAAAAGTTATACAATTGAATAAATCATTTTTAAGGAAAAGAAACTTTTAAGATTTATTTTATTGTTATTTTGCTTAGCATGCCATTGACTTTTTATATGTATATTTGTGCTTTAGGTGTACTTTTATAAAAAACCACTTGGAAAAAAACGTAATTTCATAAAAAAACCACTTTGATGATTATGTTAAAAATTTTCTACAAAGTTTTAATGACATTTATGTTGGATATAAGCATTATTTACAAATGAAAAAAAATTATAAAATTAAAGAACAATAAAAACTTTATTAAGCTTTTTATATTTATATATAGTAACACAAATTATTTTTTTTGTATACAAAGTTATTGAACAAAACTTAAAAATAAATCCATAGAAGAAAAATTTATGATAAAAAACTTATTTATCATCATTGCAAGCACTCAAATATTTATTTATACAAATTTTTAAAGCAATAATAAAAATTCACTTAAATTTCTATTTAATAATAAAAGTAAGTTAATAACAATAAAAGTTATATTATATTATCACTGTTTGTTATTTTATTTTTATTTTGTTTTATGGTAATGATTTATTTTTTCACTGAAACATGCAAATATTGAATGCACACAAGCTTGAAGCAAACCAATACAAAATATATAATAAAAGTAAGGTCTTCCTATGTCATTCTTTATATTCAATATTTATTGGCTGGATAGCACAGTTGGTTTGAGCATCCAACAAAAAGTTAAAACCGGGACTATTGAATGATACGAGTTCAAATCTTGCTACTCCTAACTCAGTGCTTGAGTAGTACTTCGTTACACAAAAATGTTGGTCAATAACGAATGCTACTTTGCTATGCTAAGTCAACAATATCTTCAGATATAAGAACATTGCATAGAAAAATATAGCATGAAAATTCAAATAAATTATAGATTAAAAAAATAAAAATAAAAAATAAAATATTTATTCAAGTCTTATTTATTCATTTTTAACAGCAGCTTTACACAATTTATTTATTTGAGTTTTGCATTACCTCAAATATTACTAAATTTTTTGCAAATGCCTAAGAAGCAGTATAAAGGAAAATTAACTGTTATTTGTAATAATGCTCTTCTTCAATGAGTGAAGCAATAAAATTATTTGAAAAAATTTTAAATAATTTTATTGTTTAAAATTTATTAAGTTTGTTGCTGTTTTTAACTTAAATTCTTTTCAAAAACACAACTAGTTATTGTTTTACTGTCATATTAATTAATAATTGTGATGGAATAAGAGGTTTAATATTTAAGTGAAATAGAAAACAGCTTTTTATTAAGACAAATTGATTGGCTCCCTGCTAATTTTTTTATCTCATGAAAAAACTTTTTTGTAAATATATATAAAAAAAATGAAATTAAAAATTTAAGATATAAAATATATATATATTTTTTAATATTTGAAGTAATAAATTAATATTTTATTTAATGACGAGAAAAGAAAAAGATTTGTTTATATTAAACATTTTAAAATAATATAATATTGAATTTAATTATTTAATATTAAAAAAAAATTTAAAGAAAATAAACATTCCATTATAACATTTCTGCATAATTTTTTAATTGATCTTATTATTAATTTATTATATTGCAGTAGTTTAAAAAAGCTAATTTCTTTTAAAAATAAAGAGAATTTTATGACATCAAATTTACATTAAGCTAAAGTGTTAAGCATTTTTTATTTAAAACAAAGCCTGATATATATATATATATATATATATATATATATATATATATATATATATATATATATATATATATATATATATAAATATATATAAATATATATATATATATATATATATATATATATATATATATATATATATATATATATATATATATATATATATATATATATATATATATATATATATATATATATATATATATATATATATATATATATATATATATATATATATATATATATATATATATATATATATATATATATATTGTAATATTTTTTTACAAATCTTTTCAGAAATACTTTTTTTTGAAGTTGTTATTTTTGCTTGACATTGAAATTAAGGATATAGCTAAGTTGTTATTATTGCCTTAGCACACTAACTGATTTTTAAAGATCAAATTATGTTAAACTTGTACTTTATTTAAGACCAAATGTTTGGTCTTAAATTGTGTTCACTTAGAACAGGCTAATGGCTCTAATGGCTAAACTAATGGCTAAACTAATGGCTCTAAGCCAAGAAATCTAGTGTTTATGCTTACACAGATTTTTTTAATGAATTGATATGGTTTCAATAGTTATTTTAGTTCATATTTAAAAAAAGTTTATTTTTATGCTGATTTATAAATATCTTATAAATAAATTCATTTATAATGTTGTACACTTTAGTTGTTGAAAAAGTTTTTTTAACATCCATGGTCGCACACTTGTGTGGCTTGACTTTCATTATCTTATTTAAATATAAAATTATGAAAAAGTTTAAGCAATTTTTTACAAGTAGATGCTTTTGAGTTGATATGCAAAAGTATATTTTTTTCTTTCAAAAGTATAATTATTATTGCAACTAAAATGCGAGAGCAGCTCGAATAGCTCGCCTTGTTCGTTTTAGGAGAGCTTTTTGCTGCTCTCGCACTCATTTCTTCCCGCCGAGGCCTATATATATATATATATATATATATATATATATATATATATATATATATATATATATATATATATATATATATTATATATATATATATATATATATATATATATATATATATATATATATATATATATATATATATATATATATATATACACATACAGTTCTCGGTGTGAAGAAATGAGTGCGAGAGCGGCAAAAAGCTATCCTAAAATGAACATGGCGAGCTATCCAAGCTGCTCTTGCATTTTAGTTGCATTGATAATTAAACTTTTGAAAGAAAAAATTATACTTTTGCGAGAGCCATAAATTGCTCTCGTAAACTATTTTAGGGGAGTGTGGGCGAGAGCGAGAAGCGAAGGCAAAAGCTCTTGCTTGCCGCCGAGGCCTATATATACATATATATATTATATATTATATGTTATGTATATATATATTATATATATAATTATATGAGGGTGGTTCAAAAAACAGCATTTTTAAAAATATCTGCAGCATCCACCTTGATGTGTTCTATATGATAAAATAACACTGTATTTAAAATTTTTTTGAATAAAAAATATATTTAGGGGTGTCTCAAGACCCTTAAAGAATTAATGGGTCCCTAATATTAATAAATTTTTTAAAAAAAAAAGTCTTGTTGGATCTTGAATGAAGTGAAGTTATATAAAAATTTCAAAAATAATAATCATGAATAAGAAATGCTTAACACATTCACGTAACAAAGTTTTTGACATTGTAAAGTTTTTTTTATTTGCTTTTCATATTTATTGACATTATATGAATAAAAAAGATTTTGTTTTATTTCTTGAGTACCTATTAATAGTTTGCAAGTGATAATTATTTTTTAATTTTAAAAAGTTAAAAAAAGAAAAAAAAAACAAGCAATCTTTATTTTTTTTACCAGCAGTTTTATGTAATATTAATTTTTTTTTTTTTTTACAAAATGATTGATATATGCTTGTGTTATTAAAATGTGTTATTAAACGACAAATTTTGTATTATTTAAACAACTTAAATGTACATTTTGTGCATGTTTACAAGAAATTTCACTTCTAGTAAAATAAAAATAAAAAGTGGAAAAAAAAGACGCTTAAACACATAATTGATAATAATGAAATAAACAGATAATTGTGGTGAAAAAGTAAAATTTGCTTATTGAACAATATAAAATAATAGTCCTGCTATATTAAAAATCAGGTTAAACCAAATTATTACATGGTTAAATATGAGAAATATATTTTGTAGATAGGCTAACTTATTTTATGTGTGCATGGTTTTAATAAACACTGCATCTGTCAAGTGATAAAATCAATTATATAGGGGGCATTTGAGCTTAAAAGGATCTTCCTTCTGTTACAGTATGGGGCTCTCAGTGGCTAGTGAACTTTAACTCAGATAAAACTCGATTTTTTTCAGCTAATCATTATCACAATAATCTAGCTCTTCCTATATTTATAATAATCTATATTTATAATAATCTATATTTATAATAATCTAGCTCTTCCTATATTTAACTTTATACCTCTACTTTTTCCAAGTCTGTAGTGTCCAGAAGCTCTAAACATGTTTGTTGAGTTATGATCTGCTATAAGAAAAAAATTCATGAGATTTAATGACTTGAAGCTTATTGCTTTTAACCCCATCTAATAAAATTCATTTTCGTGTTACTTGTCATTCAATTAAGTCTTATTATTTTATTGTGACTGTTCCTAAGTGCTCCAAAAATTCTTATTCATCCAGTTTTTTTCCTCAAACATTATTTCTTTGGAATTCACTTCCTTCATCTTGCTTTCTTGATTTATATAATTTACAATATTTTAAGTCGTCTGTTTATTGTTATCTTGCTCTATAAACTTGATCTTTTCTATTCCAGTATCTTCCAACTCTAATAGTGGTTGCTTACATCCTTGTTGGAAGTGAAGATGTTGAAAAAAAAAACTTTATTAAAATACTGCTTAAAATGATCAATAGTTATTTAAATATTATCAAACAAAAAAGTTTTTAACATAATATAAATATCATAGCATAAGGTAAAATCACTCTTTGCCTACATTAAATGCTCTACACCCAACACTTTATCACAAGGATATATATATATATATATATATATATATATATATATATATATATATATATATATATATATATATATATATATATATATATATATATATATATATATCGTCGTATGAGAATTATAGGGTTCTATCTGCCTTGTTTTATGTTGAAAGAATTTAACAATCAAAGTTTTAATAATAAAAACAAACCACTTAAAAAATGATATATTATATAAATATGTTAAATAATGAAATATAGATAACATAAACAACTTATAATTTATAATTTTAATGAATAACAGCTGTAAAACATGTATTAAATAAATATTGAAAGTTAAGTTCTCACAACATAACAATAGGCAGATAGAACCATATAATTCTAATGTGACGATATATATATATAATCAAATTGAAAGTTATAATAAAAATAAGAATATTATTAAAGAGCAACGAAAGGGTTGACAAAAAAGTTGAAAAAAATTTACCAGGAAAACATGAAGATAATTCCAAAATATTAATGTACAAAGAAAAAACTTAATAAGTATTTTTAGTGTAAAAAGGGACAGCAAAAAAATGCAACTTTATTGAATGATGAGACATGCAAGATCAGTTTTTGTTGATGGAACAAGAAATAATAGCTCATTTTAGCAGTGACCTTAATAGAATTTGTAGAAAAGAGAAAGAGATGCAACCTTATGAGAATAGAGAAGAGGCTCAGGAGCAAAGTATGCTGCATTTATAATATGTTTTTACATAAAAAAAGCATCATTAGAAAAACCACCCCAATTATGACAACAACATTCCACCCAGAAATAAATTAATGATTTCTAGAAGTAGAAGATGGAATTGGGAATAAGGAAAAAGCAAGCACAATAAAGAGAGACAACCTTTTCTGTTAATAGTAAATAACTGAGTTTTATTTGGGCTAAAATTAACAAGTCGTTGTGAGTCTTAAACTGTCATGGAAAAAGTATCAGATTCAAAGCTGTTCTAAGCAATCAAAAAGTGATGACTTTGATTGCTTTAAAATGATATAAATGATAAATTTAAACTAAGTATAATGGAGCTTAGTTTAGAGTGTACCTTTTTGTATTGATTTCTTGCAACAATAAAATGACATTTGTTGTCACGAAAAATATTTTTCACAAGAACAACAAATTCTAAATTTGTTGTTCTTGTGAAAAATATGAAAAAAGTGATTACAATTAGAAATAACTGTTGCACAAGAAAGTGAAAACCATGGTAACCATTGGGTGAAAACCATTGGGTAGAGTTTACTTGAAACCAACAAGAAAAAAGGAGGATCTGTGCACATGCTTGGGTCAGAGACAAGAAATAATACCAAAAAAAGCAGTCTTTTGAATGAAAAAATAAAGAACAAAATGAAAAAGGTGATTGAGTGAAAGGTGCTAAGTGGATGCACATAAAAGAATAATCAGATGATTCAAACCAACAAGTAGGTAAATTCGTGCATAAAAATGTGCATAAAAAGCACTAACAATGGTATTTTATTTGCAAAACAAGGCACTTTTAATACTCTGATATTTTACAGCTGTTAATGGAGTTAGTCTCTCAGAGGGCTACCACAGAGTTTGCAATACCTTACTACCAGTTGGCATTAGAGTCCTTAAACTGTACCTTTATTAGGAGATAACAGCAAGATTTGCATAGTCATTAACAAGGATGTATGGAGTTAACAGCAAGAGTTGCATAGCCACTAACAAGAATGCACAAGCAAAAACTCATGAGTAAAGTCAAGAAGGTCCAGCATTTATCATCTTATGCAGGAAACAATGTACTAGGCTTACATCTACACTTGCCAAATAGATGTAGAAGGAGTACAAGGTTGGTCAAAAGAATTTTTCTGATTACTCCTAAAGTCTTTTCCTAGGATGCTTTCTACAAGTCAGTAGCCAGATACAATCAACATGCCAAAGATGAGTATTTTTATTGAGACGTCATCTCTAGCCTTTACTAATCAAGAGTCCCAAAGGTAGGGATATTTCAAGTCAGAGTACTGCCCTGTTACTAGCCATAATAATAATAATAATAATAATAATAATAATAATAATAATAATAATAATAATAATAATAATAATAATAATAATAACAATAATAGTAATAATAATAATAATAATAAAAGGTAATGCTACCAGTAGCAATAATGATAACAATATATTTAAAAGGTAATGTTAACAGCAATAATAACAATAATATATGTAAGCAATATAAGCAATAATAATAACAATATATGTAAAAAGTAATGTTACCAGTAGCAACAATAATAATTACTATATATGTAATAATAATAGTAACAGTATATGTAATAAGTTCATGTAATTTTGAATTCTTTATAGCATTTAGTGAATTTTGTTATTGCAGAAATATAATATATTATATGATAAAAATTGCAGATAAAAATATGTTGTATGTGATTATTAGCTTACAACAAGTTTGCTTCTCAATTTGATATTATGTGTTATAATGTTGATATCGACATGGTTACTTGCTAATTCACTTGAAAACTATGTATTGGCTAGTTCACGTTTAAAGAATCATTCATGCTCTGATATATCTGGTGATTGTGATTGTAATGAAGAAACTTATAAAGGTTTTTTTTTTTTTTTTAAAACACAATTTAAAATTTTATATTAGAGGGGGTTTAAGTTGTTCCAGTTAATAAAGCACTTTTGGATAACATTAATCCAAATATATCTTAAATATACTATATTATCAAGTTAGTACAATAATATATTATGCTAACTTTTATAACGATGAACTATTATGCATTTTTTCTGAAAAAGAATGAAATATTTTTTTTGTAGATCTCTCTTTTATACTTAGTGAAAAAGATATAAAATCATCTATAAATATTACACATCATAAAAGTAATTATAACGTGTTTTTATATTTTTAATTGCCTCAACAAAAAACAATAACTTGTTTTTAAATATGTTCATTTAATTTTCTCCTACTTTTTATTTATATTTCTTATGTTTTATATATAAATATAACTGTGTTTTATGACAAATTTTGTTGTAAACACAAAAGTTAATACATATATTATGTAAACACAATTACTAAAACATCATGATTGGTATCTTTATTATTAAAAGTGGCGTTTTGGCTCATACAAAATTTTCTTTGATAATAATAATAATAATAATAAATAGTATGATTCCAAACGTGATGTTTTCTTAATTTATATATATATAAAGACCACAAAAAAGTTAACATTTGACAATGCCAATGTAAAACCCGATTTATCTTTGCTTAACTACAGCATGCAGTTAATGACCTAAATCTTTAAACGTGTTGTTATGCAAAAATATATGTAAATAAAATTTAATATTTGTTTAATATGATTTCATAATTTATTTATTGTAAATGTTTTTTCAAGTTAAAAAAGTTTTATTTAAGTGAAAGTCATTCATATTTTTGTCTATTTTTTTATTTTTTCATTCATAACAAAATTCATTCATAACAAGCATAGCAAGATCATTATTTCATTCAAAAGTTAATAAAATTTTTGTGTAAAAGGTTTTTTACACAAAATATTAGCGTAATTATTATTTTATTAAATTTTTTAATCTAATATTAATTTGTTTTATTAAGTAAAGTTCATGTTTATATCTATTTTGATATTATTTATGATCAGAAAGTTTAATAAAAAATTTTAGTCTTGGTATAGTTAAGTCATGAAAAAAATCCATGTGGAGAAAAAACATATTTAAAAATATATATTTATTTAGAAGCATGATAAACTTTTTTAAAATAAAAACGAGTTGAGGTTTTTTATTAAAGCAATTAAAAATAAAAAAAATATGGTGTTACACTAAGAAAATGGATTGGGCATATTACAAGTTGTAATATGCCCAATCCTTTTAACTCTTAACAAGTTGTAATAAAAGCAATCCTTTTATAACCAATAAATCATTAATCCTTTTACAACAGTATGCAAAAGTTCAAGTGTGTATATATATATGTATATATATATATATATATATATATATATATATATATATATATATATATATATATATATATATATATATATATATATATATATATATATATCTTTTTTTGCATAAAGTTTTATGAGGAGATAATGCAGATTGATAATACTTTTTTTGTCAATGCTATTCTAATGTTGATGCAATTTGATTTCACTTTTACATTTGGAATTTTATTATGTAGATTCCAGGGTGGCTGTTACTAGGTAGTTTTGATTTATTTTTTGATGTTAATAGAAATCTTAAATTCAGATTTGATTTAAATACTGCTCTGTAATCTGCATTTTAGAATATTTTTTAAAGTTTTGGTTAATGAACTGGTACATATGAAAAAGAGACTACAGGAAACTTATTGTACTCTCATGGAATTATGTTCTTATTCTGTCATGTTTTTTGCTGAAATTGATGTGTAATATTAGAATATGTTTTTCATTTGCTTGTTTTTAAATTATAATAAACTTTTGTATATATATTGTATATATAAAAGTTTATTATACTTTATAAAATTATACACGCATATATATATATATATATATATATATATATATATATATATATATATATATATATATATATATATATATATATATATATATATATATATTATTTGTATGACAGTTTTGTAAATTTTTTTTTTGATTTGCTTATTTATATAATCTCATTTATACTTTTTTTTTAAATTATATTTTAGGAGTCAGCTGTGATTATATAAAAAATCTTGTAACTATTTTAAAAGTTACATTAGCTGTTAGTATCCTTGGTTTATTTTCATCATTTATAGGTACTTCATTAGGTTGTGCAGGTCACTGTTGTTGCCATGCAAATGAGGTAATTTTTGATTTTAAAGTTCTAAATATGTTTATCACAATGTTACTAAACAATCTATCTTATTGATCCAAACCAAATTTTTATAGTTTTTTTAAATGTACTTAATTTTTTTATAGGTTGTGTTTAAATATAAGTACTTTTCATAAGCTGTTTATTTTTTTAAGGTAAAAATTATTGATTTAAAATTATAGTCACCAAAGTCAAAATATATTATATTTTGACATATTTTAAATTATTCCTTGAGCAAGACAACAAACTTTTGTCTTAATGCCTCTCATCAAGTATTGCACAGTGTTGATGGGAAATTTATCACAAACTTTTCAACTTTTTAAGCAGCTCAGACTCTGATTTTACCTTGTGTCTTATTTAACTTAAACTTGCAAGAAGCCCAAAATTTTAGCATTTCTGCAGTGCACGGGAATGCAGAAATGCTATTATCAATATTCTTGCTTGGTCAAGCGGTTAGTGCTGCGGTCTGAGGCGACGTAGGTTTGTGTTCAATCCCCGGTCGAGTCAAATTGTACTTTTTTTGTTTTAATGACGAATCAAATAAAAATAAACTATACTTAAGGCGGATCTTTTTTTTTAGGCACCCCTATTTAGTAAGTCCGTTAAAAACGACTCCTATGCAAGATCAGTTGTATCGAAGACAGAGACTAAAACCCAGTGCCGAGGATAGGCTCCCTGTAGCCCTTAATTTGGAGGGGGAGGGGGAAAGGGGCAGAAAATTTTGTGTCTATTTGTTAATTTAAGGAACTTTTTATTTTAGGGAAACTTAGCGGTAAAATTTGGGAGGTTTTGAGACCCAAATGACACATTTTTTAGGGGGGTCTCTGACCCATTAGCCACGGCATTGCTAAAACCTGTTTTTTGTTGACTCAAAAAGTAGATTGCCTGAAAAGCGCTTTACTCAGGGGCAGTATATAAGGGGTGGCATGTGTGCATGGGTGCCCGCAGGATTTTTTGATGTTCTAGATAGGACACTTTCACACATTTTGCATAGGTATGCTTAAGTTTGGAGCTTACACAAGCTCCAAACATAAGTATGTCTATGCCAAAGGTGTGAACATTGTGCGAGCTCTAAAAACTTAAGTATAACTATGCCAAATGAAAAGGTCTTGCAAAAAGGTGGGATGGCGGAGGCTGGGAACATAAAAGCCTGAAAAAAAAAGCTTCTCCCTCTATCCAAGCGTGAGGGCACTAATGTAGTAAAATTTCAACTTTACCATCTAAAACTAAATTTAAATTTATCGACAGATTTTAAATTTCGTAGAAAAATATTGTAAATTACAAAAGTTATGACCATACAAAATTTACACACACACACACCCTTTTTTTTTGGGGGGAGGGGGCGTCTTAGGGCTTTTTGCTCCCAGGCCTCCACCTTCTTAATTTTTTGCAAGGCCTTCTCATTTGGCATAGGTATAAACATACTTAAGTTTGAAGTTTGCACAATGTGTGAAAGTGTCCTATCTGGAACATCAAAAAATCCTGCGGGCCCCCATGCATGTGTGTGCATTGAAGGAAACTATACCCTCTACTCCTTATACCAAACATCTTTTTATGTTGGCAAACTAGGATCTTTAGTCGGAATTTTAACTTTTCTATTGATTAGCTGGTATATTGTGATAAATTAAAAAATCGTACTTTTAAATTGAACCTAAAAAACCCCTCCCCCTCCCCCTCCCCCAATGTAACAATCTTTAAATTAAATAATTAGTTTAAAGATTGTTACAAGTAGATTTGTTCTAAAACCATAAACAAAGTCATATTCTTTTTACATGTAGTTAATCTACTATTGATAAGTACTAAACTATAATTGTTTTAGAGACAATTTGTTAATAAATTGTTTAAGGTGCACTATTTATGATTGACTCAAGTTCTGTAATAATTTAAAACATAATTGTTCAAAAAACACGTCAGTAAATAAAGGGAGAGAAAACAAGACAGTATTAATAAAGTTTTGAATTTCTTGACGGTTATTAGAACTACTCCTTTAATCTTATAGCTTACCTTTTGAAATCTATTTTTGAATTTATATATATATATATATATATATATATATATATATATATATATATATATATATATATATATATATATATATATATATATATATATATATATATATATATATATATATATATATATATATATATATATATATATATATATATATATATATATATAGTCTTGCATGGTAGTCACAAAGTTTTTTCCATAAACTGTTGTTTTAAAGAGCGCGAAACTTTATAAGACTACATTTTTTCGAAGCATTTTAAATTTTAAAGTGTTACACCCTAGTCTCGACGTCTCTGTCTCTGTGAATTGTCTATAAGCGTTCGATTTTTCAAAGTTTTACATAACACCTATAAAATTGATTTTTGACATCAATTGAAGCACCAAAAAAAAACAACCTAAAAACAAGGTAAAATTTATCAGATGAAAAGTTACATAATAGGTTGAATATTTGTAAAGGATATATCAAAACAAATTCGTGATTAGTTTTTTTTATTAATATTTGTATTTATAATTAGAAACCTGACTCAATCATAGATAATGCATGACACCCAAAGCAATAAGCTATATGATTGCCGTACCCTAATTCGTAACAATGAATATCCTTCACCTTGTGAAAAATCTTGCAATGAAATTTCTAAATGGTAATCTTAAATTTTAATTAATTTTGAAGACAAAACCAAAGAACTATGGAAACCTATTTAAAAAAAGAAGATCGCGATGAAAATTTTAATTATATTTTGTGTTGCGCTCTCTTAGGTAAAATCTAAAACAATGGACTTTTTTTTTTTTTTTATTTGCATTCACTCCCAACAAGGCTGCAAGCAACCACTATTAAGTTGGGAGTTACTAGGAAAAAAAAGAACAGAGTTATAGAGCAAGGAAACAGTTGACAGAAGACTTGAAAAGTTGAAGGTTGTATGAGTCAGGAAAACATGAAGATGGGAGAGAGTTCCAAAGGATTGAAGTGCGAGGAAAAAAAACTAGATGAATAAAAGTTTTTAGAGCATGCAGGGACAGATACAGTAAACGAATGAGACTTAGCTGAATGACGAGTAAAACGAGAATGAATTTTAGTTGATGGAACTAGAGATGATAACTCCTTTGAGCAGTGACCATGATAGTATTTGTAGAAAAGAGAAAGAGATGCAACTTTACGACGATGGGAAAGAGGTTCAAGCTTAGCGGATGGTCCAGGTCCAACAACATTTACAATGCGTTTTTGGACCTTGTCAAGAAGAGAAAGTGAATCGTTAGAAAAACCAGCCCAAATATGACAACATTATTCCTTACAGGGACGAATAAGAAATTTGTAGAGGTAGAGAATGGAATCAGAAGTAAGGAAATGGCAAGCACGATAAAGAGAAGCAACCTTAGCAGAAGCTAATTTAGCAATCGATTGTATATATGGTTTCCATGAAAGGTTAGTAGTAAGCGATAATCCAAGAAGACGTAAAGAGGACGACTCAGTAAGAGGATTGCCATTCATTAATATAGGAATGTTGACCATATTACGGTAGTTGTTTGCAGTAAGCAATTGGGTATTTTTAGAGTTGAAATTCACAAGCCACTGTGAACCCCAATCTATTACTGAAGTGAGATCGGATTCAAGATCAGCTGCTTGTTCTAGGCGATCGAAAAGAGAAGACTTTTTGTCAAGACATGAGTATAAAGTTGAGTCATCAGCAAAAAGAGCTACTTTAGATGAAAGGTTGTCAGGAAGATCGTTTATGTAGATAAGAAACAAAACAGGGCCCAGGATGGAACCTTGGGGAACCCCAGAAGTTACTGGAAATAAAGAAGAGTGTTGGCCTTCAAGGATGACTTTAATAAACCGGTTAGAAAGAAATGATTTGATAATCTCAAAAACTTTCTCATAAACACCATATGAAGCAAGCTTATGGAGAAGACCAGCATGCCAAACTTTGTCGAAAGCTTTAGATATGTCGAGAGCAATAGCCCTAGCCTCACTGTCTCCATCTAATGCACGATAAAATCTTTCAGTTACAGCAGTTAGCAAGTCGGCCGTAGAGCGAGAGGATCGAAAACCGTATTGATTGTCTGACAGTAGTTTATTTGACTCAAGATGAGATGTGAGGAATTTGTTGATCAAAGACTCAAAGACCTTGCTAATAACAGAAAGAGGACTGATCGGACGATAATTGGAGGGGTCAGAATTTTCTCCAGAGTTTTTGAATATTGGAACCACAGATGCCATTTTCCAACAAGCAGGAAAACAAGACTCAGTTAAACATTTGTTAAATAGTTTAGAGAGAATTGAAGAAAGTTCTGGAGAACAATTCTGCAAGACTGTGACAGGAATGTTGTCTGGACCACAAGCTGTAGAGGAGTTTAATTGAGATATGACTTTAGCAACAGAAGCCGGAGTGATTTGAATGTCTAACAATGGGTCAACCTGTTTGACTGGAATGGAAGGAAGAGAATGTCCATAAGATTCAAGAGTGGAATTAGAAGAAAAGTTCTTTGCAAATAGTTCTGCCTTATCCTTGGGAGAGGTAATAAGATCAGTCCCATGAATGAGAGATGGAATGTTAGATCTACCCTTGTTAACAATGCTGTTGAAGATTTTCCAAAAGTTTTTAGAGCCTAACTTCTGCGATAAGATGCGAGATTTAGTGAACTGAGAATAATGGAGTTTAGCATCAGAAAGCACCTTTTTACATCGATTTCTTGCAATAATAAATAGCCGTTTGTTCTCAAGAGAGTTGTTCTTTTGAAAAAGATGAAAAAAATGATTACGATTGGATATAGCAGCCGCACAAGAAGGAGAAAACCATGGAGTAGAATGAGGCTTGACTTGAAACCGACGCAAAGGAATAAAAGCTTCCATTCCAGCCTGAATCCAGGAGGTTACGTAGGAGGCGCATTTGTCAGCTGAGAGAGAAAAAACATCAGCCCAAGGGCCATCATGAAGAAAATCACGAAAGGAATCCCAGTCAGCTTTAGGGTAGTAGTAGGTGGTGCGATGATAAGGCCAAAAAAGAAGTATGAGAAAGAAAGATTTATAGAGACCATTGCATGGTCAGAACCACCTAAGGGAGAAAAGGGAGAAACTGAACATTAGCTAGGGTCAGAGACAAGACATAAGTCAAGGAGTGAAGGTAAATGATTAGGGTTGTCAGGAAAACGAGTCACAAAGTTAACTATCTGAGTAAGAGATTGAGAAACGCAGAAGTTAAAGGCTTTAGTGCCAGCAGGATCAGTGGTGTTAGAGCCAAGCCATTCAGTGTGATGGGCATTAAAATCACCACCAACAACAATATTGGCAGAGGGGTAAAGAGAGAGGGCATGGTCAATTTGATCAGAGATAACATCTAAGAGAGTGCAATCATGGGAAGAAGGAGAACGATAAAGAACAAAGAGAAATGTGATGGAGTGAAAAGGTGCTAGGCGAAAGCACATAAAAGAATGGTCAAAGGATTCAAACCTGATTTCACGACAAATAGGGAATTAATGCATATGTATACCCCTAAACCTAGCATGTGACTGTTTGAGTCTTTACGAATCAAAGGATAGTACCCATCAACACTGACATCTGAAGAAGGATTTGCAGAATTTAAATTTGTTTCACTGAGTGCAAGTATGTCTGGTGAATTTTGCAGGAGGTAAGACTCAACTGATGGAAAATTGCTTCGTAGACCGCAAATATTTATAAAAGATATATTAAAATATTTAGGTGGTGGGGATGGTTTTTAAGGTTTTAAATTTTTGGTTACTTTGGTCATGATTTGGGTTTAATGAGAACTTGACTCGTTCATAGATAGAGCACAGCCTCCTAATCAATGAGCTATGCAGTTTTAGTATAAACATAAACAAGTTTTAGTTTTAGTATAAACATACACAAGTTTTACATACACAAGTTTTAGTATAAACATACACACGTTTTAGTATTAACATACACAAGTTTGAAATCTGGTATCTAGTTATATTTTAATTACTAATTATATTATTAATACTTTTAATTGTAGTTGTTTTTAAACTAAAAAAGTTAATTGTAGTAAAAACATTACATACTAAAACGTTAAATATACTAAATTAATATATAAAAAATAAAATCGTTGTTAATGCATATATATAAGACAGGATTTTATATTTTTACACCTTAATCTTTTGGCACTCTCTTCTTTCACCTGTGGTAATTCACATATAACATTTTTTTATTTTTAGCAGCCAGTTGCGAGTGTACACAATCAACAGGTAGTCATAACGCAAAGAAGTGACGAAGGATTTCCACCAGGAATTATAACATATCAACCCTACTATATAAATCAAATGCCACCTCCTTACAGTGAAGTTCAAACAAATGAAAAGCTTTTTGATAATGGTGTAAACAACCAAGATTTTAACAATGATCCTACCGCGCAGATCAATCCCGCATATGGAGTTTTTGCAATGCGTTAATAGAAAGCTATAAATTTATAGCACAAAATATTTGTTTAATCAAATCTAAAAATCTGCAGAAATTTTGTTGCACAAAACCATCTATAACTACTTATTGAGAATTTTGTTGCACAAAACCATCTATAACTACTTATTGAGAATTTTGTTGCACAAAACCATCTATAACTACTTATTGAGAATTTTGTTGCACAAAACCATCTATAACTACTTATTGAGAATTTTGTTGCACAAAACCATCTATAACTACTTATTGAGAATTTTGTTGCACAAAACCATCTATAACTACTTATTGAGAATTTTGTTGCACAAAACCATCTATAACTACTTATTGAGAATTTTGTTGCACAAAACCATCTATAACTACTTATTGAGAATTTTGTTGCACAAAACCATCTATAACTACTTATTGAGAATTTTGTTGCACAAAACCATCTATAACTACTTATTGAGAATTTTGTTGCACAAAACCATCTATAACTACTTATTGAGAATTTTGTTGCACAAAACCATCTATAACTACTTATTGAGAATTTTGTTGCACAAAACCATCTATAACTACTTATTGAGAATTTTCAAATGAATTAAAACGATCTTAATCAGATTGTGTTTTTGCTAATTTAACGATTTTGTCTTTTCAACAAACTCAATATAGCAAATGATACATAGGCTTTTTTATTTTGATGATTGGATTTTTTAAAAGTCGATAAATTTATTATTTATGTCACATCGATTGAAAATAAGACGACATTAAAATATTCAGAGAACTAACGAATATTTATGTATAATATTTAACGACAATACATTAATTTTATAAAAACTTTTGTAACTAATGAAATCATTTAATATAATTAAGTATAATCATTTAACAAAAGAATGAACATGTATCTTGTTGAGAAATAAAAAATTTGTTAACTTCTCATCTCAGGTTTTAAACTTGCTACTAGACTGCTTGTACACTTACAATTACGTAAAATGCGAAATTTTTTGTTGAAAACTATTATCTTATTAGTAATTGATAACGTAATCAGTTACCAATAAAATAATAGTTTTAAAGGTTATAATCATTACTAAACCTCAGCCAACCAACGTTTCTTTCCTCACCCAACCTTATTCTTATATTGACTTTTTATGTCTACTAAGCTTATTTTAGTTTATTCTTTTTTCACAAGAACAATCTATATAAAGTTACTTTCAAAACACAAAGATTTCTGCAGATTTAAACAAGAAATTTGTAACTATACAATTACAGTTTTATTATATATTATATTAAAACTCTGTTGTTATTATTGTTATTATTTTTCTTGAGTTTATAAACCTAAAACATTTACTCTCGATCTTTAATACAAGGGGGGCGTAAATAAAAGGGTGGGTGGGAATTTTAGTCCAGATCACAGTGGGTCAGGTGGTGGACAAAAGTAAAAAAAAGACATCAAAAATTAAATTATTATATACCATTTTATAGCTTAAACATTTAAACTTTCTGAAATGTACATATTTTTGTATAATTATCATGCCGTATGCTTCTAAGCGGTAGAATAAAAAGTTTCTTTTCTTTTAAAAACATTTTCTAAATTTTTTTTTTAATTTGATAGTATTTTTTATGTTACTAATAAGCATGAAATGGATGTTAACTTTAAAACCTTTTTATTGCATAATTTAATAAAATCAAGTATTATCTTTCAAATGAGCTATTACAACACTATTTTGTTTGTAAGTTATGTTAAATAAAATGGTTTCTAATGACGGGGTATTTGATGTACTTTTTTAGTTAAAATTTCACTTATATAATCAAATACGTTTGCGGTCCAATAATTTGAAACTTGAAATAGATTGTTCAATATGTATATCAATCTGAATGGTTATGTAATAATTGGGTCTCAGCAAGACTAGATTAGTATTACAAACTTGCTTTATTAATTATACATTCTAAAATACCTATTTGTAAAATTTTACAAATAAAATTTATATTTTTATATAGTTAAAACATGAAAAGATAATTTTTCATATATAAGACAAGAAAACTTGAAGTTAGCTAATCCTAATATTTTATATACACGAAAAGGTTAAAGGGTTTCTTTTTATATGGATTATGTAGTAGTTTCATGAAATATAAAATAGAGCCTTGAAACCGAGCAGCCGTTGCGCAGTGGTAAGAGTTCTGGCTCAGAACCTAGAGATCCGAGGTTCGACGCCAACTCTAGCCCAACAAGCGACATTGATACGGAAGAAGGCGTGAACTTCCTGTTAAATGCTCTTCCGCGGTGCTCTGTGATAAGACCGTAAGGACTTCTGGGAGCACCTAAAATATCTACAAAAAAAAAAAAAAAAAACTGCATAAAAATACTTAAAGTTAGTAATTGGGAATGTGTTGCATTTTTAAATGCATAAAATAATTTTTAATCAGATTGCCACATAAGCATTATTCTAGTTATAACAATGGTGCTTGGAGAAAAGTTACTTAAGTTACTAAGTTAACTATGCAAAATGAAGCGTCAGACATTTTAGGTATCACTATCAACCAAATAAAAAATTCATAGTACCACTACATTTGTAGTATCAAAATGCTCAATGTGGTAATTATGGGGGAAATCCAATAAAGTTATTACTTTATCTACTTTATATTTTTTAAGGTTATAAAATATATAATTGCTAAGCAATTTAGGTATCCATAGCAACCCAAATTTAAAAATATCACCATTAGAACCGCAACCCTCAAATTAGTAAACAGTGTAAAAATGGTTCTTAAATCTTTTTTTATAAGACGAGCTATTAGTTTTGTCCAGTAAAAGTGATTTCTGGCCTACTGTGCAGAGCACAGTATAAAGCTTATATGGGTATTGTTCTGTTATAAACACTTGTGAGTACACGATAGCGGTGTTAAACAATTAAATTAAACCCCATCACTTAAACCCTGTTGCAAAACGAGCTACTGAAGTTGAACTTGCAGTTCACATAAAAAAGAGCAGGAAGATTTATTCAGCTTTAAAGATTGAGACATCTGACGCTACTAAAGGTGAAAGCTATTATTGTTATTATTATTGTTTTCTTAATCACCTACTATAAATATTTTTACAAGCTAAAAGTACAAATATATATATATATATATATATATATATATATATATATATATATATATATATATATATATATATATATATATATATATATATATATATTGCCGGCGCAAAGGTGTGTGTGGAGGGGAGAGGGGTGTAGGTGGAAGGGAGGTCATCAATGATTTTTTCGGTTGGTTTTGTTTTATGTATATTTTCTTTTGGGCTGAAGAGTATGTGCTTGCTCAAACAATATGGCAATAGTTAATAGAACTGTGAATGAATAAATAATACATATTTTTTAAGAAAGTTTTATTTACACTGCAAAAAATGAATTCTTATTTTAAGAAAAAAATTGCTTGCCATACTGACAAGTGAAAATTTGCATGTTATAAGTAAAAAATTGCTTAAAACAAGATCTTTTTTGCTTAAAATAAGAATTAATTTTAAAATGAATTCTTATTTTAAGCAAAAATAATTTTGTTTTAAAAAAAAAATTGCTTACCATACTGACAAGTGAAAATTTGCTTGTTATAAGTAAAAAATTGCTTAAAACAAGATCATTTTTGCTTAAAATAAGAATTAATTTTAAAATGATTTCTTATTTTAAGCAAAAATAAATTTGTTTTAAAAAAAAAATTGCTTACCATACTGACAAGTAAAAAATTGCTTGTTTTAAAAAAAAAATTGCTTAAAACAAGTTTTTTTTAATAATAATAATAAATAATAAATAATAATAATAAATAAGAATTCATTTTTTGCAGTGTAGAAGGTGTTTAATTTTATGCATGATGCTTATTGACTTAAAGATTATATTTTTGATGCGGAAAATACGATTTTTCCAATTAAGATTTCCTTAAAAAATCATCCTCAGCGTTTTCTTCAAATAGTCTTTTTCTACATCGTTGTTGATCATAAGCTGGGAAAGCTTACTTGGTAAACTATTAGTTAGATGATTTTTAAAATAAAAAAATACTTGGTTTTGAGGAAGTTTAATGAAAGTTTATTTGTTTCGAGCCACTCCTTTAAGTGTTTCAGCTCCTGATTAAATGTAGAAAATATTGTTTTTATATTGGATTGAGTAAAGAAAATATTTGTATTATCAGCGAATTTAATTTAATTTTAAATCAAAGAGTTTGTACTTATTGAGTTGTGCAATACTCCTTGTTTCCTGTTGATTATATTTAACTTCAGGAAAAAAACCAAAAATGGCACGAACTTTGTTACTTATGACAATTTTCATTAAACATTTTTGGCACCAAATAAAACAAAATAGAACAAGTGATTTTTATCACGGCTGGCTAAAAGAGATCTAATAAAGTTTGTTCTTTATTGTCCAAGTATCCAATTGTTGTAGTTGAAACTGGAAACTATACAGTAACCAATCCCATAATTTTTTTTTGACAACCAGTTTTCATGCGGATTGGCTAGTGAGTGGCGTAGAGGTCATATTTATATGAATTTTTTTTTAATTAATTTTTTGATAAAAGTATTCGCGCCAATTGTTCAAAGTTACTCTTTTTATGATTTTTGACTTAATTTTTATTTCCAAGCATTCCAAGCATTCCAAGCATTCCAAGATTCTGATATCAAATCCAATTAATTTGTTCAACAATATTTTCTTAATGTGTTCCTGTACCAAAAAAATCACTTAATAATTTAATTAATAATTTAAGAAATATGTTGTATCTACCTTTCACTGATTACGATAAATAAATTAACACTTTGTCTATTGTAAAGTGATTTTTTGTTGATCTTTGAGCTTTTCCTCAGTCATACAACAAATTTTATGATTTTAACCTCATTTCTGTATCAAATGATGTTTTTTTTAAAAATACTGTTACTGAAGCCTTGGATCAAACAAATCCAAATCCCAAATGGTTTCCTAAAAAGGTTGGGTAAAGGACTTTCGATCTTTTGTGTAAACAAAAGTACTTATGTCAAACAATTATGCTTTTAAAAAGTTGCAACAATTGAAGACTGGAAACAAAAAAGCTCTAAAATATAATCCCTCCTGCCAAAAACGTATCAATCTGATTCAAAAATACATATACACATTTTTTCTGTGGTTATTTTAGGTGCTCCTAGAAGACCTAATGATCGCATCACAGAGCACCGCAGAAGAGCATTTAACTTGGAAGTTTACGCTTGCTTCATGTCAAAAAAAGCCTAGAGTAGGCATCGAACCAAAGATCAGTGAAGGATCCAGCATTTTTTTGGTGTTTGAGATGCTAACAGACATGGCGCAAACCTCAAACGTTTATTTGTTTATACTTATGTCAAATAATGAGGCTTTGCAAAATATTGCTATGATTGAAGTCTGGGAATAGCCCTAAAATTTTGTCCCCCTGCCCCAAACGTGAGAGCAATAAGTTGAAAAAACAATTTTTTTGCTACTCTTAACTTAGTTTATATTCATCGATAAATTTTCTTTTTATTATCATTAAAGCTTCATTGTATTATCTCTCAGCGTTTATAAACTATGACCATGTAAAGTTTAAACCCCTTTCAATTTGAGGGGGTTACATATATCATATGGTCAAAATTTTTGAACGCTTTTATTGATGTATATAAATTTAGTTAGGAACAGCATTTATTTTAGAGCATTTATTTAGTATTTTAGAGCTTTTTTGTTCCCAGTCTCCAATTGTTGCAACTTTTTAAAAAGCATAATTGTTTAACATTACAAATGTTTGGATTTTGCTCCATGTTAGCTATCTCAAACACTAAAAAATACTAGATCTGTTACTGCCACAGATCTCTTGTTTCTGAAGCAAATTTGCTTCAGAATTCAGTGTTTAAACGCTGCAAATGTACAATAAATATTTATATACATAAATTTTCAGCTTTAAGACAAATATCTCAAGAAAATATGTAATAAAATAATTTTTAAATGTACTTTTAAGATTTAGAGTTTGCTGTTAGCTATCGGATCAAAACTTAAATTATTAGAACCATTCAATAACGAGAAAGCGAGAAAGCAGTCGGCGTAGCTCCTTAAATCGACTCCTTCTTTTTTAATAGTTCTTTACAAAAACTCTAGCTAATTTGTGTTCTTCTAAATTGTTGCACCATATGTGGGTCCCATATGGTGCAACAATTACGGCAAAAATTATGCTTGAAAATATGGTAAAATCTTTTAAAATGACATATACAGTAACCCAACTTGATTTAGATTGAATATACACTTGCATTTGGAGTGACAGGAACTTAATTTGGTTCATTTTTAGTTATTTTGTAAAAAATAATTATATACATATCAGTTTTAATTCTATAATACAAGTATAATTATTAAGCAATATTTAGACATTCATTTAACAAATGATTCTACAAACAAACAAAAAAAAAACAAAAAAAAATGTGGCATACTCTTAAACTTCTTAAATGCTCTAAATTTCATCGCCATTAATAAGTTTGAGAGTATGTCAATGTTTACTTTTTCACAGACTTGTTTCATCAAACTGAAGGCATATTTTTATCTTTTTATGCGATAGACAAATGTTGGAAATTTTTCAAATTAGTTTATATGGTTTGGTGTGCTTACAGTTATGGCTTAGTCACTAAGTTAAGAAAACAAAATACACTATAACTTAGTTATATATTATTATAATTATATAAGTTATATATTATTATACTTAGTATACAAATAAGTTAGTGTGTTTCATTTTAAATTATCTTTTTCAAACAAATCTCAATGTCACTTTACAAAATATGGTAAGGTTTTACTAATTAACGCTGCCATATCTAAACTTTACAAATTATTTATAGGTACATAAATGTTTTACCTTTTATATAAGTTATATAATTAATAATATATTACTTATATTATAAATACTGTAACTGATATTATATGTTATAATATAAGGTTTTATATGAAAAAATTTTAAAACTTTTTAAAAACTACATGTACAGTAGTGTGACATTGTTTGGAATGAATATACATTTGAAGGATTTTTTACATAAACTTCATTTGGTACCTCAATGGTAGTTTATTTTTATTTTGATTTATCTGTTGATTAGTAGAATAATATTTACTAGTAATAATATTTATATATGGTAAAGCGTGTATGTTATTCATACAATATGATTTCAATAGTCAATTTTTTAATAGTTTAATGGCAGCATGTATTGTCATCAATACATGCTGCCATTGTCACAATGTAGTAATGTTTAAAAGTTATCTATGTATAACTTTTTTGTAGTTTTTTTTTTTTATAAGTTTTTGAGCTATTTTTTTTTCTTATTTTGTTTTTTTCTTTTAAAATTTTCTTTCCTTCTTACTATTTTTCTTCTTCTAAATACACATTAATATTCATTACCCTATACTATATTATAATATATTATATTAACTAAAGTCAATCGCTTCGAACTAACTATATAGTAACTAAATATATAGTGTTTTTATTTTTATTTTTATTGCTCGTATCTATATTTATATATAAATATACGACTATATTATAAATAAACCTTTATTATTCGAAGATTTGATTTGCGCTTATATAATTTAAGTAACAAGTTTTTAACTTGTTTTTTGAAAACCTATTTAAATTATTTCATTTTTATTTTATTTTAAAAGTTTTTCAACTTTCTTCGTAGTTTCTTAATCTGTTTGTTGTTTTCGGATTAATTTTTGAACATAAAAATAATTTGTGTGTGTGATTGTGACAAACGTTAATAATATATATATAATTATATATACGGAAAAACTGTTGCTATATATAAATACATATAAGTATTGTTTATATATATACAAAAATTATATAAAATATCCGTTCAACTATCCACCAACTTAATAACCAAATTTGTTATCCAACCACAACACTTATTCGAAGCATAAACCTCAAATCCAATATTCAGTCATCTAATTAGATCCTCAACATTCCAAAATGTCCGCCAACGAATTGTATGAAACATCGTCCATTTCACCTTCTTTAAACCCAATAGACCTGCTTGAAAATTGGCCGGGTCCTGGAAAAGGCAAGGCTGTTTATTTACCTAAAAGATGTGACGCCATGATCCGCTCTCTAGCTACAACAGTCAAATTACTGCTTGAAAAAGTAGCAACCCTCGAAAAAACCAACACCAACTTGCAAATACAACTCACTAACTGCCAACCACCGGCAGTTTATCCTTCCGTTTCTCAACCAATCCTAAAATCTTTTGCTTCGCAACTTACCAAACCCGGATCAGCCACAAACAATGCCATCTTAAATGCCGTGAACATAAACGCCAAGCTTCAACAGTCAAAAGCTAAGAGAGCCATAATCACCGGAATTCCCAACGCAGCCAGTACCGATGCTTCCGTCGTCGATCAATCGGTAAAGGATATATTACAATACGTACATTACTCTGCTTCCTTCAAAGTTGTAGGACGCATTCCTGCCGCTATTTCTAACAAAAATAACAAATCGCCGCCATACACTAGCATATCTACTTCTTTTACTGTCACTGCCCCCACTCAACCAGCTCCACCGTCTCTTATCATCGAATTCCCAACCAATGAAACTCGCAACGGTCTTCTAGCAATCGCAAAAAACCTTGCCACCAATGAATCATACAAAAGTGTCTTCATACGGCCAGACAGAACTCCTTCAGAGCAAGATCTTTTTAACAAGTTGAACAACGAAAATTTTAAGCTCAACAATGGCCTTTAAGCAAACGGTAAACTTGATCAGCCCTTTCGTTTTGTCATCCGCAGCGACAGAGTCAAATGCATCGACGTTAGCAAAAAAGTCAACATCAATGGCTTGGAAAAACACCCGTTCATCAACTGGAAAGGAGCGCTTGCGGCGGCCCAAACCAACCAATGAGAAGTCGCAACATTCAACTCATGACCGTTTTCATATAATTAAAAATTTGTCTTCTCCCACTTCACAAAGCAATGCTTCTAAATTTTTACTAAACTGCTTCTATGCAAACGCCACATCTCTAAATCCTAATAAACTCACCGAACTTGAATTAGCAACGTCCCTCTATGATTATGACACCATTTTTATCACTGAAACATGGTTTAACGAATCCTCTGCACCAGCTATTCCCAACTACAATCTCTTTAGAAAAGATCGCTCTAGTCGTGGAGGAGGAGTAGCCATATATGTCAAGAACAGCATTATTGCCAACGAAATTGACTACTCTTAACTTCACATCGGTTTTTAATGTAATTTCTCAGAACAGATCTGGCTCGAACTTTAACTCCCACAAGAATCTCTCCTAATCGGCTGCATCTATCGCCCACCTACCAATAATGTTTTGGCCTTTAACGAAATAGTAAAAGCTATCTCCTACGCGAAATCGGCCGTAGAAAACAAAAAGTTTAATGGTCTAATAATCACCGGTGACTTCAACTTTCCCGACGTCATATGGCACGACGACTGGACCAATACCACCGGCGCTGAAACTAGTTTTGGCACTAAATTTGCCAAAACCATTTTTGACCTACATCTACACCAGCACGTTATCAATCCCACCTTCATCCAAGCCAACGGTCTGTTCAAAAATACACTAGACCTTGTAATTACCGAAACAACCGAACGATTAACCCATATTACTATCGGTCCTCCTCTTGGTAGCGCCTTGCAAGGTCACTGCACTATGACATGACAACACCAGCTAGCCAAAAATGTCTGCAACTCTCCCCGTTTTAACATCTCAAAATTTATATACAGGAGAGGTAATTACGCGAATCTAAACGAGAAACTCTCCCAAGTTGATTGGGTTAGTTTATTTAAAGACCGATATGCCGACGAATGTTATCAAATATTCTGCGACAACTATATCAAATTATATGACAAATTTATTCCGAGTGTCACCTCTAAACCGGCCAAACACAGGCAGCCTTGGCTAACCAGCGAACTTTTTTTACTAATTAAACGTAAGAAAAAACTTTGGTACCTCAACCGCAACAGCAAATGGCGAATCATTCCTCTTGTCAAAGAGTATAACCAAACTCGAAACCTTGTCAAAAAAACTTCCTGCACTGCAATTAGAGCGTTTGAACACAAATTAGCTAGCGACAAATGGAACCCTAAGCGTCTATACGCTTATGTAAACAACAAACGCGCCGTCAGTAACCAGATAACTTCTATGTGCTTACCCGCTGGGGAAATAAGTAGCGACCACGCATCCATAGCCAATATACTTAACAGCCAGTTCCAGTCAGTATTCACAATCGAACCATCAGATCAACAACTACCTCCCTTTGTTAAACGTACAACCGCCTTAATCTCCTCCGTCACCTTCTGCTATGATTCCCTTCACAAACACCTATCTGCTCTCAACGCCAATAAATCAACTGGAGGTGACGGTACCAGTCCATTTGTGCTTAAAGCATGCGCTGATGCGGGGGCTACCCCGCTTGCCATCATTTTTCAGAAATCGATGGATCAAGGTGTAGTCGCAAAAGCGTGGCTCTCGGCAAACGTGACGCCACTGTTCAAAAAAGGCTCCAGACTCGACCCAGAAAACTATAGGCCTGTCTCCATCACCTCAGTACCATGCAAAATAATGAAAAATTGTTAAAGAAAAGATCATGCAGCACCTTGTAGCTCATAAACTTATTGCCGATTGCCAGCACGGCTTCGTCAATAACTGCGTCACGAATCTGCTTGAGGCCATGGACTTTCTGACCTACAACGTTTCTCGCAAGCTTCCTGTAGATGTTTTTTTTCTTGACTTCGCCAAAGCCTTCGATAAAGTCCCTCACAGAAGATTACTTCAAAAACTTGAATCCTACGGAATCGAAGGTAACGTTCTTAACTGGATAAAAGCTTTCCTTTCAAATAGATCACAGCGTGTCATATTAGGTAATACGTCATCCACCTGGGTAAAGGTTACCAGTGGCGTTCCGCAAGGTTCAGTGCTAGGTCCTACGCTGTTCATAATATTTATTAATGACTTACCCGAACACACCAATAGCGAAAACTTATGTAAAATGTATGCAGACGATACTAAAATCCTGAGTGTTGTCAAAACAACTGAAGACAAAGCTCGTCTGCAATCCGATATAGATAGCGTTGTTACCTGGACTCGAACCTGGTTAATGGAACTCAACATCAAGAAATGCAAAGTCATGCATTTCAGTAAGTACAATGTTTCCCCACACATTTATTTAATGAACAAGTACGACGCTAACGGTAGCGTCACTAGAACAGTAATCGAGTCTTCAACATCCGAAAAAGATCTAGGCGTTCAAATTTCCAACGACTTAAAATACGAGAGGCAAGCACAAATAGCCGCTGCCAAAGCTAATCAAGTCCTCGGGACATTGAAAAACACGTTTATAAGCAGAGATACCAAAATATGGAAAAAAACTTTACACCTCTTATATACGCCCACTTTTCGAGTTTGCAGTTACTGCCTGGTGCCCGCATCTTGAAAAAGACATAAATGCCATAGAACGTGTTCAGCACCGGGTTACCAAAGTACCGCCATAAATAAAGCGCTTCGATTACGAGACAAGATGCATCAAACTCGGTCTCACGTCTCTATTAAATAGACGTTTACGCGGCGACCTCATTCAAAAATATGAATTCGAAAACAGTATCGACTCAACTAGCTGGCATATAGATCCACCTAACATCCCACCTAGCTACGGTCATCGCAAGCGTTTTCATCGTGAAATGGATAACAACTGCCTCGTTCGCTATAATTCCTTCAACAACCACGTCGCTCACCCATGGAACGCATTACCTAACGTAGTAGTCAGTGCTACCAGTGTCGATCGCTTCAAAGCAAAATTCGATCAGCTTTAATAATTACTACAGCGCATCATCTTCCGTGCAATTTCGCACGAGCTAGCACGGCTAGCTGTTGATGGGCTTACGGAACACGCCCGCTCCGTGTAATTTACTTAACTAATTAACTATGTGAGAATCGATCTGAAAAATTGATTAAACGCATAGCGAGTTTCTGACGGTGGTAAAGACGTTTTAACTTAACTAACTAATGATTTTTTAAACCAATTTAATAGGGTGTTGTATATTTTTTAGAATCTACTGTGAAATAAATTTAATATATAATCACAAAACGTAGCTCAAAGACAACATCAAGTTAAGCAATAAATTTTGGTCCATGATAATTAAAATACGTTATGTTTGACTTATCATGAATATAAGTATTATATATATTAATATAAGTACTCTACGCTTGTTTATAATTTTGAATTTTCATTGTAAATATAATTTTAATACAAAATTTATTGTGGTCAAAACTACAATTGTTTTTAATTTTTTTCAATATATTTAAGTTGTAACAAATAGTTATTTTCAAGTAATAATGAAACTTAAAAAGCTTATTGTTTAATTAGATATAATCAAAATTATAGTGATATTGATTATTTTTGCATTTATTAAATAATATAAAAGATATTAAACCAATATAATAAAAGATATTAAACCAATGATATAAAAGATATTAAACCAATTTAAGGGTTTGATGTCATGTTAACTTGAATCAAGGGTTTTATGTTATGTTAACTTGAATCAAGACTTTAAATTTCAAATGGTAACATAGTAGTCATGTTATATTATTGTTATTTACAAGTCTATTTATATCATGCCTTATTAACAACATCAAACATTTACCGTAAAATGACTTTGTTTTAGATTCCCTGCAGGATGCCTGTTGCAAAGAAAAACTGAAGAAACTTTAAAACTAGATGATGGCAACTGAAGAAGTTGAAACACCGTTATTCATGGTGTCATGTCGAGGCTTCAGTTCTCCAGTATTTATTTTTGTATTTTATTATTTATGTTATGTTTATTTTAATTTTAATTTTTGTTATTTTTGTAACAATAAGTATAGTACTCATACTATGAGTATTATACTTGTCCTGCCCTGGTCCTCTACTTCAATCTGGCTATGGTTATCTTAGATATAACACGTATATCGATTTATTTACTGTATTGAGTTAGCTTGTGATTTTGTACGTGTTTTTGTTTGTCCAGTGTTTGTTAGTTATATGCAAGATATGGCATGGTATGGCACACTGCATGATATGCCCTAAATAATATTATCAATAAATATTTTTATCTGAACTTTGTAAATATATATGCTATAAATTATTATATTATTCAAATGTTTATTTTTAATTTATAAAATTAGTGTAAAAAAGGATGAAAGCACTAAAGAAGCAAAACGATAAACTTTAAAGCAGAATTTTGTCATGTGATTATGGTGGCGATATGAGAGAACTAATGTGGTAGAATATTACTATCGTAGAACAGTTTTGCATCAAATCATTGTACTAGTTTTTTGTTGCTTAAAAATTTTATGAAATTCGAATATGTTTTTTCAATTTATTCGTAAAAATTATGTCAGACCAAATATTCATTTGCCTAATAAATTTTTTCGCCCTGACAGCGAATTTAGATAATATAAATAACCTTTACTTTTTAATTGTATATAAAAAATGCGACGCTTTTTAATCAAAAAATTGTCACATAATCGAGATACAAAAAATCTGTGAAAAACAAACTAAAAATTGAGAAAACCCGCGGTAAATGAAAAAAAATATCTGGGTTCAATATGGGATTTCCCGTCAAAAACCCAGACTAATCCCAAATGGGACCCAGTTGGATTCCACTGACAGAATCGCAATGGGTCCCAGCATTTTCCCCAGTTGGGTCCCAGCTGGAATGGTTAACTGGGTTTTCGGAGAAGGTAAGGAAGAAGGCGTGAATTTCCTGGTTAAATGCACCGCGGAGGTGCATTTAACAAGGAAGTTCACGCCTTCTTCCTTACCGTGACGGGAAAAAATGTTTAGAGCTCGTTTCGAACCTGGAACTCTTTTCGATGAGCGTAGCTTGGTAGGATGTTAAGTGGAACAATATACTAGCTAGATGAGATTGCTGCATAAACGTTTATCGAGTAGTGAGGTGAGTCCGAGTTTGATGCATCTCGTCTTGTAGTAGAAGTGCTTTTTTTTCGTGTGGTACTTTGGTAACCCGATGCTGGATGCGTTCAATGGTATTTATGTCTTTTTTGAGGTACGGGCACCAGGCGGTAACAGCAAACTCAACATAAAATAATACAAATGTAAAACAACATAAAATAATACAAATTCATATAAAACTCAAATTTTTTTAGCCAATCGTTATCGTAATAATTTAGATTTTTCTATATTTATGAACGGTAATGTACTCGATGAGTCATCTACCCTTCATCTTCTAGGATTAACTCTTACTTCTAATCTTTCTTGGAAACCATATATCAAATCCGTTGCAAAATAAGCATCTGTTAAGGTTAAATCTCTTTATCGAGCTCGACACTCACTCACTCCGTATTCTATTCTCTATCTCTATAAATGTCAAATCCGGCCTTGTATGGAATACTGTTGCCATATCTGGGGCGGATCTTCTAATGATGCCCTTTCATTTTTAGACAAGGCTCAAAAACGCATTGTAAATAAAGTTGCAGCCAACTTCCAACCATTATCATATCATCGTAATGTTGCTTACCTTTCTCTTTTTTACAAATATTATAATGGGCACTGCTCTAAAGAGCTAGCGTCTCTTGTGCCATCTACTAAATTTCATTCTCGTGTTACTCGTCATTCAATTATGTCTCATCCTTTTACTGCGACTGTTCCTAAGTGCTCCAAAAACTCTTTTTCGTCTAGTTTTTTTCCTCAAACATAAGTTTTTTGGAATTCGCTTCTTTCATCTTGCTTTCTTGATTCATATAATTTTCAATCTTTAAAGTTGTCTGCCAATCGTCATCTAGCTCTACAATCTTCATTTTTTCTCTTTCAGTAAATTCTAACTCTAATTAAAGGTTGCTTGCAGCATTATTGGAAGCGAAGATGTTAAAAAAAAAATTAGAAAAAAATAAAAAAACTTGAAATTTTCAATATGTTTTCATATATATTAGTTCTTATACATCATGCAACTTTAAATTTTATGTAATGAAGTTTAAATTTTAAAATAGTTTTCCTGAAATTGATGTGTTATTAAGATAATTGCTATAAATATTAAAGTATAATTTTGTATAAAATGATTTAAATGTTGATATCCATGCTACTTAACGCTATTGGAAATTTTCTTCTCTATTTAAAGTTGTCATTAAAAAGTGCCTAGACTATGCTACTTTCGGCCATTATGGATTGGTAATATTTAATTTTTAACAATTTTTAAAAAAACAATTTTACTAAAAAGATGTTGTTTTTATCAAAGTAATTGATTAGAAGTGAGGCAAGATGCCTCCCTGCCTCACTTCTATTTGACTACGCTACTTTTTCATATCTTTCATAAAACAATTATTAAACAAAATGGTATTTTGAAATTACTTAATTGAAAAACTATCGAGTTACCTTTTTCCCCCACTTTGCGCTCTAGGCTTACTAAAATTAATATTTACATTTAAAACTAAAACCTAAACAAAATTTTGTACGTGATATTTTATCATATATACAATACTTTGATGACTTGAATTTAAACACCAAAAAAATTTTATTCCAATATGATTATGATTTATATATAAGGGTAAGAATATGAAATGATTAGTTAATTATTTTAAAGATAAATAAAGGCTTAACTAATATATATTTTTAGCCTTAAATTATTGGCCTTAATATGTTTACTAAATCAAAATTCAATGAAATATTATAAAAAACTAGAGTTTCCTATGTTTGTAGAAGTGTCCTAGTGTATCATGTCCTTTAACATTAAAAAATTTTTTTTCGCTTTTAAGAAAAGCAATTAAACTTGATTTGCTGCTTAAATAATTAAAATGCCTAAATATTTTTCAAACTTTTATTAAAAAACTACAAATACGAAGAGGAAAGTTGTTTTTTCTTAAATTTGTGTAAATAACTAAATAAGTTAAGGTATGTATTGAACTTCAAGTATTCCATATACTAGCGATTATGAAATAAATTTATAGTTAAATATATCTATACAGGGGCTATTCTAAACCGCTTTCGACAGAGCCGACCGTATTTGGGCGTCGCCAAAATTTTTTTATTACGGCAAATACCGATTTTTTTTCACATACTCACCGCTAATTTTCTTACGGAAAGATACCGGTACGGGTTTACCGCCGCCCAATTTATTTTCCTAGAATAGCCTCTTCTATATGAAAATATTTTTCAAATACTTAAGTCTTGTAAAGACTTTTTTTAATTTTTTAATAAGAAACAAAAAAAAAAAAATTTTCTTTAAAAAGATTTAATAAATTTATTTAGTAAATTAAATTCCACTTTCATCCCCACCATAAGTATCTTGAGTTACATTTTCAGATGAAAGATCTAAAACGCAATCATTTTCTATACTCAGCATAAATTCTTTGTACTCCTTGGATCTCCACCAGGATCTCACACTATCACCTAATAAGCTTATATCTTTAAATTTTAATTTTGAACATTCTTTTTCAAGATCTTCTAACATAGCATAACCAGCAGCCCAGTTATTTTCATTAAAAACAACTTCTGCTTTTACAAGATTAAGCAAACAAAAGGTCCTGGCAGACATTTTATGTAAACTAATCATTTCTACCATTTTTATACATTCTTTTACATCAGAAATATCGTTGCAAATTGGACATAATTCAGATAAACTAATTGATGGAATTTTGATTTTTCTAGAAATTGCATATAATGATAAACGTATGATGTTTAGTATAATTTTGCATCGTTGATTTAACATAGATGGTGAAGATTGATCAAAGCTATTTAGAGAATTAATAAACGCTTCATAACTTTCTTTCCATAAACTTGAAGAAAAAGCTTGCAAAGATTTTCCAAAATTCATTAAAATAATTCCATATAGATAATAAAAAAAAGCAGCATCATCAAAAGGTGTACCATTTTTTTTGTCAACTTGTAAAACATTTAAACATTCTTCAGCTGTACCATAATTTCCTTCAATAATGTGCACATTTGTTAAAACAAGATATGCTTTATTTAATAAAAAAATTTTATTCGGACTCTTCGGTACACTTTTTTCTACTGTTGTTTGTAGAAGGTGTTTTGCTTCAGCAAGCTTCCCTTGCATGGCTAAAAAAAGAGCTTTCTCGCTGCTTAAAAAATGATTAAGTTCAATATTATCTTGATTTTTTATTGTCAAGTCTCCTGAGAATTTTGAATACATTTCTTCAAACAAATCAAACTTGCCATTTTCTAAACATTCACGCAATGAAGTTGACATAAGGATGTAGAGTTCACGAGAACAAAAAGATGGAAAACTGTTACTAATATTTATATTTGAACTATTCATCATGGTTCGAGAAGCTGATAATGCATTATTCTTTTTTTGTTTTTTTTTTGCTCTGCTTACACCAGTATTTAAAATATTTATACAAATTTCTCCAATTTTCATTAGTCCATCTGTTCGTGATTTTATATTTTCAGATATATCTCTCCATAATGACACTATAAACTTAAACTTTCTTTGTGGACCAAAAATCCGAACCCAATATCCAGACACTCCAGCAGGAAGACATTCTCCAGCAATTGCATGCTCACGAACGTCTGCTATGAGAAAGTTTTTTAATATGTCATCATAGTTTATTTGAGTATCATTACTATCATCAATTTGAATAATATCAAGACTTATAAAATATTGACATTCGTCATCATCTAAAGTCACTCTCTGCTTAAATACAGCTGGATTAGCATTTATTGTTCTTTGATGTTTACAATGACAGAGATATAACATATTTTCAGTAAAAGGGTCTAAACAAGCCAATAAAATTGACCTAAATAAATTTCATAAATAAAAAATTTAAGATAAAAAAATATCTCAAAGATATATATTAATAAAATAAAATAATGTATTCATAAAAAAATTATTCAATTCATTTTATAGTTTAGGATTACGCACACCAACCACTAACAATACAATTAAATCATTATATTAGGTTTTGAAAACATAATATAAATTTTATTTAAAGGGTTTAGCTTATAGACATTTAATAAGGCACAACACAATAAATTATTTTTACTTACTTTTCAATAATCTTTATGTTAACTTTTAGATATACATTATATTCAACTGTAAGATTTCAATTTCAAAATAAAACAAGAATTTGTTTAAGAGGGTCAATAAAACGTTTGTTAGACTACATTTTGATACAACCTTATTGCATTTAGTGTTGAATTGTAATGTAAATGTAGATACAAGCTCTAATAATTGCAAATAAAAACTTGCTTTTTAATAAACCATTAAATTAATAATTAAACTTAAATGTTATATATATATTTTTTGTGATCAGCTAATTTTTGTATTGTAATTGGTCTAATTTATTATTACCATACCTTTTTATATCAAAATAGCGATTGATGTAAAAAAATTATAAATATGATAAATATAAAAAATTAAATAAAAAAATAATTCAAGATATAAACAATAATACTAATTTTGTTACCGATCTCGAACAGGATCAGGAAACCTTCTTCTATTTCTTCCATTTACTATAACTAATTCTTCTGCTTTTGTGAGCAAAACAAGTGACGGCCATTTGTTTTTCTTAGCGGTTTGATTAGTTTGTAAAGTTCTTTTAGAAAAAGATTTGCTTGAGCTAGAAGAGTTTCTAAAATTAGAAAATTCAGAGGAATTTATCTGCATGCACGAACCAAACAATCCCAATGACATCTTTCGTTTGCTTAATGGATCATAAAACATGCCATAATCAAACTTAGCGTTTCAAACATTATTTATTACCCTCATTTGCGCTTAATCGAATTTTAAAAAAATAAACAAGAAGCAATCAATAACATGTTGTTAGTAACTCAACAACAAAAAAGCGCAAACAAACCCAAGAAAAAAAATAACACTTTTTTTTACTATACGACCACCTTCAAGTTGTATAAATTTATTCTATGCTCTAATAAAGTATGCATATAATTCTTTAAATTATAAATATAAAATTTAAAATCAATAATGCGTTAAGAAGAACTAGTATGTGATGTCAGAATTATTGACGACAATATGAAGAATTCCAAAAGCAATAACCATAATATACTTATATGTTAATTATCAAAATCGTAATCATGATATTTTTATTAACGTTGCAATTTTTACAAATTTTTTAATGATACAAATTTTAGCGTTAATGTACTTGGAATTCTTCAAGTTGTTAAATTTTATATAATTGATGGAATCTTATGTTAATACAACAAATATATTTTAATATATCAGACTCAATTGTTTTTATTTTAAGTTTTATTTTGTTCCTTAATATCGTAACTTCGTAATTACATAATAAAGATTTGTTAACAGTGAATATACAAATAAAAATACAAAGTGATTTCACAAAAATAATAAATAAAGTTCACTGCAACACAGTAAAAAGAACTAAAGAAACTTGCAGAAGATCAAATCAAGAACCACTTTATATTGTCATACATACAAAAACACATTCACAAAAGTTTAACGTTAAATCATTTCATTATAATGGCAATAAAATGTTAGATAACAAGTTTACAAATATGTTTATCGTATTTTTCTTTTAAATATTTACACATTCGTTAATAATGCAATGTTTAAAATATATTTATATATACTAAAAAATATATACTATAGATTCAATAAATTTTTTATAGTAGAACTAATTTAAATAATAAATTAAAACAATTTAACAAAAATTTTATAGTTTTAAGTTGTGATTAAACTTTCTTTGTCTCAAAATATCTCGTCAACAAGATTTTTTATGCTAATATTCAACGGTTCACATAGTAAGATTTAGTGAAGCTTGGACAAAAAAACTGTTTTGATCTACAAAATAATCTTTTAAAAATAATTTTCGTTTCTGGACATAGGAATTAGTTGTTTTCAACTTATCATAGCCTACATAGATATTTCCATTTACCAATAGAATTACAAAAATGTTTTTCAAAATTTTTTATAACTATTAGGATTATATAGACACGACACAACACGACACGATTTTCGCAAACTATTAATAGTGAGATATTTCTGATAACTAACTTATTGTTTATACTTTGGTTTTTGTAATTGTTAATGATTTGGGTAAGGAGATTCTATTTTATGAGTCATTTTCTGTTTTACAATTACTCTTGTTTGCATTTATAATTTTGGGCTTTAATCTTTTGTTACAAAGTTGTTTTACCTGTCTTATCTTATTTATTTTTTTTAACAAACGTTCTATAAATATCAGTGGTAGATCCAGACCACCATGTAAAGGGGCAATTTTTAAATTCAATAGTTTGTACAGGCAAGCTCACAAATCAGAATATAAGTTAAATATAAAAATACACTAAAAATTTTTTTTTTGACAGAATCCCCCATGGATTCGCCCCTGTATATATTAGGCCCCTGCAAAGCTTCAATATTTCAAATCGAGTCTAATCAGAAAAGTGATTCGATATTTAATTTTAAAAATCTCCTTTCATTTGAATTGAAACGAAGCTTTTTCATTATAAACTATTTATTAGTAAAGGTAACTTTAACATAAACTTTCCAAAAATAATTTTATAATAATTTCTAATTATTAAAATTACACTTTTTAACCTTATTATTATTTTACTACTCTAATAGTCGTATCCGTTAAAGAAATTTCAGTTGTTCAAAACAACCCAGTGGATATATATATATATATATATATATATATATATATATATATATATATATATATATATATATATATATATATATATATATATATATATACACACACACACACACACACACATGTGTGTGTGTGTGTGTGTGTGTGTGTGTGTGTGTGTGTGTGTGTGTGTGTGTGTGTGTGTGTGTGTGTGTGTGTGTATATATATATATATATATATATATATATATATATATATATATGTATATATATATATATAAAGAGAGAGAGATGACCAGCAAGAAAAGATTTTCCAAAGATTTTATGTGCCTGTATTAGGATTTGCGTTTTTTTCCAACAAAATCAGCATGTCTGAATGTGCGTTTTTGATAAATGAGTATCAAAAACCGCATATTGATCCAATCGGTCTTGCAGTTAACCAAATTCTTTACTTTTTTTTGTTAATTATTTTGATGCATTAAGAATTTTTCATGGTTTTATCACAGAGCACTACAGAAAAGTATTTAACTAGGAATTTCACATCCACTTCCTTACTCGTAATACATATATAGCCAGAGGCAGCTTCAAACAACAGACCCCAGTTCTTAATCCAGAACTTTAACCAAAACACTATGGCTGCATATAAAAAAATTCAAACTCTCAATGTTCGCGTTCTAAAATTTGAACGCTTTCCTATCCACGTTTACTCCACTTATTATCTATACTTATCCACATATTAACTATTACTCACATTATCTACATATTACTTATAGAATTGTATCAAGAAGCGACTAATATATCTTATTAAGGAATATCATAATAATGGCCAATACTTATATTGGCCATCATTATGACCAAAATAAGATCTGGTTAGTGGGCACAAGACGTGTATATGACGTCTAAATTACATTTTATAAACTAGATTTATAATTTTATAAACTAATTTTATAAAACTTATAAAACATGCGCCCATTGTGTGAAATGGTTGCAAAAAGAGAGGAAATTTAACATTGAAATTAAGAAAGGAACATACTCTATATAAGACATTTTTGTTGAACTTTTTAAGCTGTAAAATAAGCAAGAAATTGTAATTTTTGATTTTCACGTATTTTTATTGAAACTTCTTTTTGCTTTTATTTTTGTTATGGTTCACTAACTGAATAATTAGGTTTTAAAGTAATTTAGGAAACAACTTATTTTTTTCAGTACTATTTTTTTTTTCAGTATTAACTGCCCTGCAGTTAGCAGCTCGTTTAATACTAAAAAAAATAAGGCAGCAAATCCACATCGTGATTCTATAGAAAAAACAAGAAATTATTTTGACCCTTTTATTTTCAAATTTGGGTTTTTCAATTTTTTTCCTAGATATCCAACGGGTCAAAAGGATAGAAACATATTTTTTTAAATTTATTTTTTTATAAGTGAGAACATCTTTTTAAATGCTAAGTGAGAATTTTTTTTTTTTTGAATGCTTTAAATATCTATCAAATAAACATCTACCAAAATATTTTATTTATTCTAAAAAATAAGCTCGGACTTGCCCCAACTCATTTTACTAATAACATTTTTCAAACCAACGCCAATAGATATATAACACGAAGAACGTTGCCCATGAAAAAAACAAAGTTTTTGAGATTTTCAGTTGATGAAAAGACTTCTTTTAGTATTCTGCGAGTTTCCTTACAAATACATACTATTACCGGTTTTTACATCCATTTAAAACAACCATGACAACCATTTAAAACAATCATGACAACCATTTAAAACAATCATGACAACCATTTAAAACAATCATGACAACCATTTAAAACACAGCGACAATCAATTAAAACAATGTGATTTTTAATTAAAACAATCGTGATTTTCAATTAAAACAATCGTGATTTTCATTTAAAACATTTAACGCTTGCGAAATCTCAACATTCTATATTATTTTAAAAAAATAGGTCTTCTTTATATATTTATCTATCTAATATTATAAAAATTTATTTTTTATTAATATTATATTAATTTATTTTAATTTAATGGAATTTATTTTAAATTTGAATGGATGTCACGTTTGTTTTAAATGGATGCAAAACCATATTTTTTATACACATACTGTATTGGCAAAACAACCATGATGTTCAATTAAAACATGATGATAATTAATCATGATGTTCAATTAAACATGATTCAATTAAACATGATGTTCAATTAAAACATGATGATAATTAAAACAACCATGATTTCCTATTGAAATATTTAGCGCATGAAGATATTAGATTTTCATTAAAACATGAAGCGAAATTCTGCAGTCGTATTCTCATCTCTCCGTTAAGCTTAACGGAGCGTTAGTAGAAAATTTCTTTTTAACTACATTAATAAAAAAAGTTCTTTAAAAATATAATTTTTTAAAAATAAATGTTTTATTTTAGTATTAGTTTTATATTAAAAAATTTAAACAAAGTTTTTGTCATTTCTTCACTTAGAAATATTGTAATGAAATTTCAGACAAAAGTTCCGTTAAGCTTAACGGAGAGATGAGAATACGGCTGCTGTTTGCCAGAATAAGCGAAAATTTGTTTTGAGATTGGTCGTTGATTAAAGAAAAATTCAATCTGAAACTTCATTGCTACGAAAAAATCAATCTGAATCTTCATACCGCGAAATTCTGTTTCCCAAAACATGCGAGATCTTGTTGTAAATCTAGTCGTTGATCAAGGAAAAAATTAATCTGAAGCTTCATCGTTAACAGGAGTTAATCGAAACAGAATACAATCAATTTTAAGAAGGTACGATCGAACGAATTCAATACTTCCTGGTTCTAGAGGTGGCGCTCGTCACGTTATTTATAATGAAGAGATTAGAAGAAGAATTGAAGAGCTTATAAACGATAACACAACGACAACTATAATTGAAATTAAATATGCTTTAAATGTAAATGCATCAATTAAAACTGTCTGGAGATGGGTGACCAATCTTGGATACACATATAAAATTACTCGACCAATTTATGAAAGAAGAAACAACAATGATGTAAAAAATCTTCGTATTGAATATGTTAGGTGGTATACTTCAATCTCGCCTATTAATCGCTATCGAAATATTGTTTTTATTTATGAAAGTTCATTTAATTTACACATGTTTCGCAGTCATTCATGGGCAAGAAGAGGAGTAACACCAAACCCGATCATTCATCCTAGGCAACGTAACGTTTCGATGATATTGGCCGTCAATGGTTTAAATATTATTCACTGCGAAGCTGTCAGTGTGTTAGTCAACACAGTTTTGTTTCAAGAATATAATGATGAAGTTGTACGAGTTTTGGGGACAGAGGAAGAATTCACCCTGGTGATGGATAATCTCAGAATCCATCATAATGTTGAGATGAGGGCTCAAAACATTCAAATAAAATATTTGCCACCATATTCACCATTCTTGAATCCGTGTGAAGAGATTTTTTTTTTATCTTAAGAATAACGTGCGAAGAAATACGGACCCAGCTGGTAGAAATGAACTAATTTCAAGATTGCGTGAGGCATGCTTATCTATTCCAAATGTTAACTTATCAAACTATTACACACACTGCGAAAGCTTTTTCGAAGCGTGTCTTAGGTCAGATGACATACCTCGACAGTAATTGGAAAATAAACATGTTTTAAATAAAATAAAATTTTAAATTTTTAAAAAAAATCGAATAAAAAAAATATAAAGACCTATTTTTTTAAGATAATATAGAATGTAGAGATTGCGCATGCGTTAAATGTTTTAAATGAAAATCACGATTGTTTTAATTGAAAATCACAATTGTTTTACTTAAAAATCACATTGTTTTAATTGATTGTCGCGGTGTTTTAAATGAATGTCATGGTTGTTTTAAATGGTTGTCATGATTGTTTTAAATGGATGTAAAAACCGGTATCATAATATATTAATACATATTTTCAACGACAACCACAAGCAAGTTTCCAGTAGCCCTGTCGTGCATTGGATTTGCGCATATTTTTTAGTATTTACTTTATATTATAAACACTTTATATTATAAACGACGAATTTTTGATATTACTATTTGAACTCAATGTCAAACGCGCATGCGTAAAACAGCATTGTTAACGCTCTTTAGATATTGCAAATATATGTGGTAGACATTTATATAAACTGGAGACATGTAAATATTATCTTTTTTTTGAAATATATAATGATGATTGTTGTAAATATATATATATATATATATATATATATATATATATATATATATATATATATATATATATATATATATATATATATATATATATATATATATATATATATATATATATATATATATATATATATATATATATATATATATATATATATATATATATATATATATATATATATATATACGGACATGCTCCGTTTTTGCAGTAAATAAGATTTGAAATAAAAAAGACCTGCTAAAATTTAGAAATATTTTTATTTTTACAACGCTATTGAAATAAACTTTGTTATTTTAATTAGGGTTGTTAACCGGAGGATTTCGTGCAATTCCGGAAAAACAACATTCTTTTGTGAGGAGATTGAGAACACGGAATTACATTTTTTCGTACCGAATGTTACAAAACATTTAAAATCGCCGATGTTCATTTCGCAAAAGCCACTTCCAAAATTAAGCATTTCGCAAGTTGACATACGAAACAAAACTATTTTCAACATACGAAAGTAGCGGTTTCGGAAGTCGCACTTGCGAAACAAACATTTTCGACAAACGACGTTTTGAAGTCTATAAAGAAAATTTATTTGCCAGACTGATTTTAATTGTAAAAATTAACATCTTTAAATCCCAAAATGTTTATAATGAATTTTTATTTTCAGTATAATAACTATTAAATTTTTATGGTTTTATTTTTAGAAATATTAATAAAAAATAAAATTTCTTTCGAAACGAAAGTAATTCGGATCACAACATACGAAAGAATTCTTAACGGAAATAAACTTACGAAACGTGCCATAATAAATATATACAACGATGTTTTTTGAACTCATTACGTATATTAAAAATAAGAATGATGGGTAGGAATATACATGTTTTTTTTTTAAAGCATATGAAATTTTTGAAACAGGTTCGAATATGCTTAAGCAAATAGTAAAAAGAGGCTCAAATATATGCTTTAGCTTAAGCATATTTCTGATAAAATATACCTATTTCAATAATTTCTAAAAGTGTGCACGTTACTAAAGTTCTAGCAGATTTTAAAGGTATGTAGAGTCCTGTTTGAATACGCTTTTCGAAGTATAGATCTTAGAAAATATTGTTTTTTAGTTTTAATAAGATATAAATTTGAGTATAGTTCAATCAGTTAGATACGTGATAATTCGCCGCAGAGATCCGGGTTCGCATCCCGCAGCCATTGTAACTTTTGTTCATCAAACTCTTTTTACTTAAGATAGCATTTTTTGACCTCCATGTTCTATATTACAGATCTTCCGTCACCTTCACAATAGTGACAACCTCTCTTCTGTTAGTTATTCTTTTAAGATTGAGTTTATTGTGCTTAATTCAACACGTTTCCCTTGCTTTACTAAGTTCTACTTAAATTATGATGAAATGTACGTAAAACAACTTTTTCAAATAATATAAATCATTTTGCTTTAAATCTTCTGCTTTTTGTACTAGACATCTGTCCTAAATACTTTGTAATAATTTCTAGCTAACTCTGAGTCTAATATAACCATTTCTGAATATAATTTCCCTGAGGCTCCTACAGCCTAATGTGTTCCATTAAAAGTAACTAGTTTTTGAGTCCAGATATTAATTACAAGCATCTAAAGGTTCACATTACTATTCATTTTCCTGATATATAGAATCCTATTTGCATTCGTATCTCTTTCTGTAAATTCTGTTTTATATAGTTTCTTAATTGTATATTAAATAAATATTACTATTCACTTAGTTGAATGAACGTATAGCTCATTCAGTTAAGACATTTGGCCGCGTAGACCCAGGTTCACATCCCGCTGTTTCACATATATTTCTTCTCTATTTACTCTTTCTGATATCATTTACCTTTAGAGAGATCTCTCGTTCTTTATAATAAAGTGTTTAATTGTTTATCACACATCCTCTTTATACTTTTTAAAAAGAAAGGCATACTGTTTATCTGTTCATTGAGAGTCCAACTTAACGGGATTTTACTGTATATATATGTATATATATATATATATATATATATATATATATATATATATATATATATGTATATATATATATATATATATATATATATATATATATATATATATATATAAATATATACATATATATACAGTAAAATCCCGTTAATGTATATATATATATATATATATATATATATATATATATATATATATATATATATATATATATATATATATATATATATATATATATATATATATATATATATATATATATATATATATATATATATTAGGTATATTTGTATAAACATTTGAAGAATCATTTGACAACATTTTTTTATAATTTTATTATTTATTATTTAAACTGTTAACAGTTAATATCTTGAATATATCGTAACATAAAATCTTTTGCGTCTTTTTCGTAACTGCACATTCCGGAATGCTTTTTCCGTAAGGAACTATTTCGTAAGTATTCTTACGAAATGATTTGTTTTGCAAGTTTTCTTTCGCAATGCTTTATTACGGAATTTTATTTATTTATATTTTCGTATACGGAATGTGCATTTTTGCATGTGCAACTTCCGCAATAACAATTCTATTACGGTAGATAAAGATGCGAAATTTTCGCAAGTTTTGTTTTTCGGCGAACAACCCTAGTTTTAATATCATAATATGTTGCTCAGTACTACTTTAAAGAACTTCATTTAGTTGTTTAATTGAGTAGAAACAAAAGTTACGGGCCATTACATAATTTTATTCTGAAATTAGAGCTTTCCAACCGGAATATGAGCCAAATTTTTTTTTATATCCACAACGTTTGAGGGGTTGATGAACAACACGGCTTAATAGGTTTTTTTAGTTGGTAATGCAAAGTCTCCGATAGTTATTGTGATATTTTTTATCGTATTTTATTATACGTTTGACGTCGGTCTGAGCTAATCAGGCTTAAATATCACATAAATATTATAAAATTAGTTAGTACTTAGTTTTATTTTATGTAATTATATATTAAATAAATTATCAAGAACAGCAAGAAATATCGTTGAAGTAAATGTTTTTTAGAAATACTTTTCGTTGATGCTGTAAAGATGGCACCATAAAGATGGCACTAAAGTTGAAATGTAGTTTATAAAAATTTTTTTTAATAAAATAATAATAATAATAAAAAAATATAACAATAATAAAAAAAATATAACAATAATTTTTATAAAAAAAACTTTCTAAATGATATTTACATAACTTAGTTATGCGTACTACACGTCAAGTATAAAGGTACTCGATGACAAGACTTATCTCAGTCTTTTGTGAGTTCTCTTTGACTACGTATAAGTAATACACCTATCTGATCGGAAAAAACGCTAGAAATATTGAGGTCTGGATCAAAATTGTGTGGGTAAAATAAAAATAAACTTTTACGTACTAAGGATTTTTAAGCATACATTGTGCTTTCCTTTTGTTTGAATTATTTATCCTATGATAAACTCATAATGGATTTAGATTTAATTAATAAAATGAAAGTTTATAAGTTGAAGCACTATTTGTAACTTCGAAATTTGCGTGTTTCTGGAACAAAGAGGGAATTGGTTGCTCGTGTATTTTCTGCAATGGAAAACTTTATTGAGCCTGTACTAACTGCTACCGAGGCAGTTAAAGAACTTAAAGATGAATATTAAAAAAAACTTTTAATTGACAATGTTAAATGCAGTGATCCGTTTATCTTATTAGATGGTTGGTTATTTGAAGAGGACAGTATTAAACAATGGTCAATGGTTTTGTATCCAGATATTTTTAATTACTCGATGTTTAACGCATCTGAATTAGGCAGTAATGACTTAAATAATTATAAAAATTCGAAAGCTTTTAGTTTTAATAAAACAGGCTGACTTCTAAAACTCGCATATCAGTGCATAAGTAAGGACAATCGATTTCGTGCAATAAAAAGTGAATGCAGACATTCACAACGTATTAATGACACAAGCAATAAACTGTGGTTGATTATAGAAAAAGAAAATGCAAAAATCCGATCTTGTCACATGTACATGTATGGCAGGAATGAGCCAAACATGTAACCACATGGGCTTAACAAATCCGGCTTGCACAATTTTTTTAATTTACATACATACATTTGTTGAACATCACCCATCCATCCCGAACGTACGCAAATTACACAACTTAGGACACCTAACCTCTTGCTGCATACGTAATACATGGATAACCCCTAAACATGATTGTTCTAAACACCTCTAAAATGGACACCATGGAGGTCATGACCACTTAACTAACTTATAAACATTTCAAATTATTAACTAAAACAGTGGTTTATCTAATAAAAATAAACAAAATTTAAGATTTTAGCGACTGAAGAAAATCCTTTACTACAAGTGTTAAGCCTGCTCTGAAAAGGCAGAGGAAGGGGAGGGATTCCTGACCCTAGACTTGCTGGAGAAAAAAAACGCATTCCAAACTTGTTAGTCTTTTTTTCCGAAACATATGCAATTACAAGAATGTAATGTTCATGAAGATTTGAAAAAAAATCAAAGTAGTTGTAATTTTCCATTCAATCTTTTTTCCAAGTTCTTAAAAAAAAAAATTCTAGAGAAAGAGAAAAGTGAAAAGTTATTAAAAAGGGAAGGTAAAAATAAAAAAAACGGAATTCATGCGACAGTGATCGTGTATGTTCAATGGATTTTGTAGATGGAACACCTACCATTGCTAACATAAAGCCAAGAAGGAGTTTAAATAAACTTTGTACAAAATTGAACTTTTTAGTTTTGAAAGGTAATAGTACAGATTCCTCTGCTAGCACAGGCTTGGCCGGGAAGCGGGAGCGATCGCTCTCGATTGCTGACCACGTAAATAATATTTAGTTGCGAAAAGCTGGCCAGATTTTTCAGTCGTTTTGAGAACATTTTAAAAAGCAAAAAAAAAAAAAAAGCGCTGAAGATTAATTGGACCGATGAGAGACAATTACACAAAAAAAAAAAAAAATCTTTATACGCGAAAAAACTTAAAGCTAAATAAATTACGTTTAGAACAAATATTTTCGAAACATCGCTCTTTTATAATTTTTTTTAATAAAATTAAGCGATGTTTTTTATATAAAGCAACATCTTACGATTGTTTAAAAAGGAAATAAATATTCTTTATTTAACAAAGTTTGCAAGCTTTAGTTCTATTTAAGCTAAACTATTTTATAAATGAAAAAAGTTTTTTTTTAATACATGTTTTATGTTTCGCGTAGTTTGAAAAGTTTGACATATTTAAAGCAATTCTTCTTATTAAGATAAACAAATGGAATAATTAAATCATTGAATTACTATAGAAATTAAATTAACAAGATAGAAATCAACTAAAAAGGTTAAAAATACTTTATGACGAGGAAGCGAAACTGCTTCACAATATCGCTGATGATGTTTAGTGAATGGGCTTTTTAATTTTAATTAGTATTTAAAGCAGAAAAAAGTATAACGAGTTTTAAGAATGGCAATTTAAGCGAGAATAATTAGAGTTAGTAAACCAATATCTAGAAACTTTTTTTTATATCTAATTATTTGCTATATATATATATTCGTGTTCTGTCGTGACCTCAGGCGCGGTGCTTGTTCCTCCGCGAGTTACTTTGTATGCATTGTTTGTGTTTAGTAACCAGAAACTTCTTATATGTTTGTTACATAATTAGTTTTATTAAGTTTAACACGATTATAACTTCATTGAAAACGCAATTATTTTTGTAAGTCTTTGTTTAAATCATAAAAATTGCTTTAAAAGATACATTACCATAAAAAACAAATACACAAAATTACATTTACATAAAGAATACATACTTTTTAAATAAAAAATAAAAATATACTAATAAAATCTATAATTTATAATAAACTTTTAAAATTTTGACAATTTAATTAATATATATTTAAAACATTTATTTTTGTAAACAAATAATATATATTCTTAAAACAATTTATGCTATCTCAAAATGTAACAAATCGTGAATAATACAATTTTAAAAACTTTTCAACAGAATACTCTATAACTTAATTTCGCTTAGTTAGCGTATTTTTTGAACGAATAGAATTGGTATTGTGGTTTATCCTCCTCCAGCTAATTGCCATATAGAGGCCACATTACCAAGGCCCGAAAAGACAGGTTCGGCTCCCCAAGGAGCGTCATAACCTGCTCTACGGACCAAGAGTAAAGTGAGTTTAGGAAGAACGAAGATATGTTAGAGTGAAAGACAGAAGTAGTCGTGTTAGAAAGATAGCATAAAGAAAGCGGACAGGATTGCACTCGATGTTAGGGGGTGCAATAGGTTGAAATAGGTTCTTTCCAAAAATTTATTTATTAACCTGAATTCAACTTTTATTCTTATTTTTTCTATTTGAACCAATAGAATTTGTTTGTTCGTTAATTTGGCAGGTTTTTAGTGTTCGCGAATATTCTTTTTATTCTTTCGCACCAAGATGTTTTTAAAACATTAAAGTTTTTTATGTTTCCATGTATGTCCGTAAAACAAAAATTTTTTGTTTTGTACATAAACTTAAATGTTCTCAAAACGACTAAAAACCTGGCCAGTTTTTCGTAACTAAATATAAATTCCGTGGTCAGTATTCGAGAGCGATCGCTCCTGTTTCCCGACCAAGCCTGGTGTTACTAACACATTCCTTGAATACTATTATTTATCGACTTTAAGATATATATTTACTTATATTTTCGTCTCTTGAATTATTAACCAACACAGGTTTTAAGTTACATAGTGCAGCACAAGCCCTCACAATATCATCAACATGACGCAACATTGTTAGAGGAAAAACATTCTTTAAAGTTCTATAAGTTTTCATTCTATTAATGACTCGTTCAACGTGTAATCTTAAGTTTGCTATTTTTTTAGTTTTTTGTCATTCAGATGCAATTATTTGACTTTTAAGACGAGCACCTGGAGGAATTATCAAAGTACAAAATCTTAACAAAAGTTCTTCCTGGATTTGAAATCCACTATCTGCCATGACTTCATCGTCACGCTCTAACAAGTCATAAAAACCACTGTCTTTTTTTATAAAATTATCTGAACATCGTCCACAATAACAATCAGATAAAAAAGTGATAAAATCACTAGGCGAAATTCCTACAAGAAACTTAAACGTATTGTGTTGTTTATAATCAGACCAAGTTGAGGCTTGTGCTAAGAGAGACTTAGGTCGTTCAATAAAAACTTCAGCACAATAAATAATCACACAATCTTGTAATATCCTGCATTCTTAAAAACCCTAGGCAAATTTTTCTTGATGGTTTCACATGGAAGCCACACAATAAGAGCACTACCTAACACATTGGTTATAAGTTTAATCCATGTGGAAAGTATGTTAGAAGTAGTAGGAGAAGTTCCAAATCGTTTTGCAATGTCTTCATTAAGAATACCAAGACAAAGTCGCATAAGTGTTAAAAAAAATTCGTCACGATGAGAAAGTTTTCCATATTTAGTTGATGAAATCTGAGCTTTAACTTGCTAGCATTCTGAACATGTTTTGGTCCTCGCCAGTAAATAAGCTTTTGAAGAAATGGTATAATAAGTAAGAAGATGGCATTAAATAAAGCTATAGTAGATATCCCCTGTATAAAAGTTTATTTTTTTTGTCTGTTTTAACTTTGTTGCATGAAAAAATCAATAATTTTTTAGTTTGATTAACTTGTTTTTGATTTAGTTGTTTCAAGGATATATTCAAGAAATTAACTTTTTTAACAAGAGAATCAATCAAAGATGTTTTAGAATTACATCCTTCACACACATTTAGCAATGACTGGCTAGCATATGTATGTTCGCAGCTTGGCGGTGGTAGATAAATTGCATTATCGTTATTACTACTGCACAACTCATTGGTATTATCTTCAGTTGTATTATTATTAGTGTCATTACATTCTGTTCTAACACCTTTCAAAATTAAAAAGTTCGATTTTGGACAACGTTTATTTAAACTCTTTCTTGGCTTAATATTAGTAGAATTATATCTCATATTTAAAGTAGGGTCTGGATTAGCAATGGCAGGTGTTCCATCTACAAAATGCATCGAACATACACGATCACTGTCACATGGATTCCATTTTTTCATATTTTTACTTTCCCTTTTTAATAAAATTTTCCACTTTTTTTTTCTCTAGAATTTCTTAAAGAACTTGGAAAACAATAAAGATTGAAAGGACGATTACAACCACATTATTCTTTTATCAAACCTTCATGAACATTACATTCTTGTTTTTTCCACTTCAAAAGTTTATAATGGCTATTCGAACACCCTATTACTGCACAATTACCTCTTGCCTCTTGTTGAATACAAAAGATGAGATAAATACAAATAAAATACTAATTCAAATACAAATATTTAGAAAGTTTTTTCGACTTTTACCCACACAATTAGAGTTCAGTCCCCGCCGCGCAAAATGGTAGAATTTAAGTTGGATAGGTGTATTCCAATACAACATTTTTCTTCTTTTAAAAAAAGTATAATATTTGAAACAGTTTGATAAATTAATACTTATTGAAACATATAAAATAAGAATATAGGGAGAGATTTTTCAAGAAATCCTGGATTAAAGAGTAAATTTGCTTAAAATCCCCCTGGATAAAATCCCCCTAAGGAAAAATCCCCCCGGAAAACATCCTCCCAAAAAAATTTTTTTTTTTAAATTAAAAATTATCAATAAAATAGTTATATTTATTTTAAATATTAATATAAAATACTTCATTTTTCATCAAATTATATTTTAAAGGCCAATATTTTTATGATAAAAATAATAATAAAAAAAACTCTCCAATTCTTAATTATCTATTTTAAAGCTTTATTTAAAACAAATTTTTTATTTTTTAACTGTAAAACAGAGTGTTGTTACATTGACTATCTTATAGCCTGACTCGCAACGGAGTTCTGCTACATCGACTGACAAATAGCCTGACTCGCAATGGAGTGCTGTTACATCGACTGAGGGTTTAGTTTGGGCAGGCAGTCTATCAAACAATATATATATATATATATATATATATATATATATATATATATATATATATATATATATATACTATATTAAAAATAATACTATATTAAAATATATATATATATATATATATATATATATATATATATATTTTTAATATAGTATTCGTCTAGTTTCACTTAATTCCTTTTATTTTTTTTTAAATAATTTTTTCGCCAAAAAGTCCTTAAAATATACCGCTAAGTTAACTATTTAACGGTAAATGATAAATAAAGTATTACATTATTAACAACCAATAGGACGATGGTTCGCAAAAAAGTTCACATTTTACCAGTTCGCAGTTTGTCAGAGTAAGGGTTAGGGCTAGGATTTCACAAATTTTTTTTTTAACATTTTCGCTTCCAACAAGGCTCCAAGTAAACACTAATTAGTGTTGGAAGTTACTGGAAGAGAAAAGATGAAGATTGTAGAGCAAGATAACAATTGACAGACGACTTAAATGATTGCAAATTATATGAATCAGGAAAGGAAGATGAAGGAAGCGAATTCCAAAGAAATGATGTTCGAGGAAAAAAACTAGACGAATAAGAGTTTTTGGAGCACTTAGGAACAGTAACAGAAAAAGGATGAGACTTAATTGAATGACGAGTAACACGAGAATGAATTGAATGACGAGTAACACGAGAATGAACATTCTCTACCTTTGAGGAATAGTATTTTACATAAATATTTAAAATAAATAAAAAGTAAACATAACTACATAATGATAATTTTTAAGTAAATAAAAAAATGTTTTTTTTGGAGGGATATTTTGTGGGGCGGGGTAATTTTATCCGAAGGATTTTTTCTCGGGGGGATTTTATCCGGGGGGATTTTTTCTCGGGGGATTATCTCGGGGGGATTTTTTCCTAGAACATACCGGAGAACCTGGATAAGATAAAATCTTATCATCAGTAACCTATAACAATAAAAATTGGAAATAAAAGTGTATTGTTAGAAAAAATCATGTAAAGAATCTTGATTGGCAATAAGTTCGATTATGTCGTTTTTAAATTTTTGAAAGGTATTGGCTTCTTTAAGTTTACCACTCAGGCTTGCAAAATGGTTCCATAGAGTTAGACCACGATAGGAAATGGCAAAGCTCGTAAGTTTTGATGTGTGGAAAGGTTTTTTAAATCTTCCGGTAGATCGCGAGTTGTATCGGTTTAATCAAGGCCTTCTAAGGTAGAAGGCCCTCTCATGGAATGAAAAAACTCTTGTGACGTCACTTAAGTAGTCCGCTGTTAAATTTTTTTGATTATCTATATGATTCTAATTATCTCAAGTTGCAAATATTAAAGATTTAGTTTTCATATTTTTAATGCAGTTTATTTTAAATTTCCAACCGATCCAAAGATGAAAGAATTATGGATTCGTCAAATTCCTCGAGAAAATTTTGTTTCTTCAAATAAAACTGCTGTGTGAAAAAAATATCTCATTCATACATTTATTGTTTGTGTTGATACAATGAAACAAGATGATGGTTCTGTAATATATGCTGAGAGAAAAAGACAAAAATTAGCACAAAATGCTTACCCATTATTATTTCCTAACATTCCTTTTTAATTATCAATAAAATTAATATTTACAATATTACAATACCTACTTGTTGGAGTGTTTACTTGTAATTTGAAGATAGACAGCAGTGGTGGCTAAGGTACCTAACGATGAATATAAACTTTCTTATTTGATTCAATTGTCCACTATGTTAACACAATTTTTTCCTGGTAATAAAAATAATAATAATATTTTTATTACCAGGAAAAATTTGAAGAAAATATTTGTTACTGTCTTTAACTCGTTCACATAGATTATATAAGGCTGAAAATTAAGGCCTTGTAGATGTTCATAAAACACACTAGATAACTTTTATTGAACTGATTAAATACATGATTTGAATTACATTGAATTATTAAAACATAATCTGAACTGGACATAATATTATTATGTCCAGTTCAGATTATGTTTTAATAATTCAATGTAATTCAAATCATGTATTTAATCAGTTCAATAAAAGTTATCTAGTGTGTTTTATGAACATCTACAAGGCCTTAATTTTCAGCCTTAAGGCAAAGGCAAGGCCAAAGACTAACAACTTTGACAGGAACTCATGAGTTTATTTCTTTAATTATAAAATTCAAGAAAATATTAAATGTCTCCTAGTAAAGGAATTTGAAAGCAAGATAATGATTGTAATCCTATCATTGACTTAAACAATGACTTTTTTATTTAGAAAAAAAAAAAGATTTTTTCTTTTGAATTCAAGGATAGGAAAATTTTTAACAAAAAAGCAGATATGGTTGCCTAACTAAGCAAACTATTTTTGCTTGAAAACACACTAGAAACTTTTATTGAACTGATTAAATACATGATTTGCATTTTTTCTACGTGTTGACAGGAAAATTTCAAACAAACTATTTAAAAGCACGATTTGGTTCTTATCGAAAGTTTTCAGATGGAAATTATCATATATTGCTAAAATTATCATATTTTGCTAAAGTTATTTTAATAATAAAAAGATAAGAATTTATTAGTCTTAATGAGACTTTTAATATATTTTTGTAAAAAAAAAAAAAAGTTACTTTCAAAATAAATGTAATTTTTATTATTATTATTTTTTTCATTCACTTTTTTTTGTAATCAGATAATTCAAGTTAAACGAAATATAAAAAATTTATCTTGCAAAAGTTTATTATGAAAATAAACCTTTTTAAAACAAATAGACCACTAACGTGACGTCACATTCCACATGAGCGGGCCTTTTACTTTAGAAGGCCTTGGTTTAATGATGTAGGGAAAAAAATTTCGAAAACCTTCGGTTTTTTTTTGACTGATGTTGAAACATATTGTGAATTTTGAAAATATTTAGTTCATAAATATCAAGTGTCCTCATGCTTTTTAGAAGAGGTTTAGCATTTGTGAAACGATTTTGAAAATGAATAATGCGTGCTACATGATTCTGTTGTTTAAGGAGACAATCGAGTTTAGATTTATTTGTACTACCCCAAACAATATTGCCATAAGCTAAATAACTATTTATAAATGCAAAATATAGTTGAGTTAGTGTAGATTTGTCTGAGATTTGTTTGGTTTTATATAAGATGCCAATACTTCTTGAGATTTTATTGCTATTATGTTTAATATGATCTCTCCAGAATAAGTTTTCGTCTGTTAAAATACCAACTAATTTATTTGTGAATGAGCGCTCAATTTTGATGTTATTTATATATAGCATTGGTAAAGGTTTTGAAATATATTGAAACTTTCAGAATGGAATAAGGAAAACGTTTTATCAGTGTTAAAAAAGGCTGTTAGCGATAAGCTTGTTTGATATTTGTTATAGTTCATTATATGCAACTTGAAATAGAGAGATAATATTACTGTGAGAATAGAATAAAGTGGTGTCGTCTTCAAACATAGAAGTAGTCAGAGAATTTGATGCTTTATATAGATCGTTGACATAGATTGAGAACAGCAGCGGACCTAAGATAGAGCCTTGTGGAACCCCACATGATATTTTAAGTTTGTTTGTCTGAAAGCCATCATTTCGATCAGTTAAGTAACTGGTAAACCATTTATAGTATTCGTGGTTTATTCCATTATATTTTAGTTTTTCGAAAAAAATCTGATGGTTAACGGTGTCAACTGCTTTTGGCAGGTCTAGGAATATACCTAAGGTGAATTTGTTATAAGAAGATGCTCGACTGATAACTTCAACAAGTTGCATAAGTGCATGTTCCGTAGAGTAATTTGATCGAAAACCATATTGGTTATAATAAAGAAGATTGTTATCATAAAAAATGCAAATATCCTATTATACATGATACGTTCGAGGATTTTTTTTAAAAAAAGGTAATACCGATATAGGTCAATAATTTGTAACCAGACTTTCATCTCCTGATTTAAAAATGGGTCTAATAATTGCAACTTTCATTTTATCTTGAAAAACACCTGTTTTAAGCGATTTGTTAAAAATATCTAATAAAACATCTTTAATAAGTTCATTGCAGTCTTTGATTATGCTTGCTGAAATAGAATCATAGCCTGTTGCTTTATTTATATTTAATTTTTTTATTGAATCATCTTTACTAGTGAGTTTTTTAAATGCTAAGCTTTTATTCGACTTCGATAGATAGCTCAAGAAATGTGCAGGAGTGTGTTTAATTTTGCTGGCTAAGTTTGGACCAATATTTACGAAAAACTCATTAAATTTTGTTGCCACCGATTTTACATCAGAGATCTGTGTGCCGTCTACAGTAATCACGCTTGGTAAGACTTTGTTGTGTATTTTTTATTTTTCCAAAAATCACTTTAATTGCATCCCACGTTTTTTCCAGTTACATTTTAGTTCTAACAGCTTGGTTTTGAAGTATTTAGTTCTGGCTATTTTTTTAGTTCTTTTATATAGACGTTTGTGCTCTAAGTAATTATGTTTATCACGTTCTTTCTTTAATTTGATAAAGCATATATACAGCTTTTGTTTTCGCTTCGAAGACTTTAAAAAGTTTTTAGTAAACCAAGGATTAAGAAGTCCTTTAGTTTTAATACGGCTTGTCTTATTAGGAAAATGCTTATTGTACAAAGTGAAAGACTTATCTAGGAAAAGGTTGTAGCTGTTATTAGCACATGAAAAACAAAGTTCCAATCTACAGTCGATAGCTCTAGTTTTAACATATTTTTTGCTCGGGTTGTAAAGATTCTTTTTTGAAGTACCAGTCCTTTTTTAGTATATCTTTTGGTTTTTTGAAAATTGCAAAGACTTGGAAATGGTCAGTTATGTCACTTCTAATGATGCCTGATTTAAATGTGGAATGGAAGAGTGTGTTTGTGAAAATATTGTCGATTGCAGAACAAGAGTTTTGTGTTATTCTTGTAGATTTCTTTATTATAGGCATCATTCCAAACTCATTAAAGCGATCGTAAAATTGTTGTACTTTATTATTTTTACCATATTTTAAACGACGATTATTATACCTGTACTATCTTTTATTAAACCTATTTTTTAATATTATCTTTTATTTATGTTTCAGTTAACATTTACTACATGTCGTATAATATAAACTTGGATTCTGGAAGAAGATTATACTAAATCTTATTATTTTATTAACTTTGTTACTACTATTTGTTTTAGTTTTTATACTATTTGTTATTATTATTGCTGTTGCTTTTATTGTATTATTACTATTATTGTCATCTTTATTGTAATGTTGTAGGTAATTAATTTAAGTACTTGTACTATTTGTAAAAGTCCTTGGAAATTTCAACTTATTGTTTTAGAGTTAAAGTTTCAAAATTCTTATAATTAAAATAATTGAACTTTAAATAGCCACGGCAGGAAATGCCATAAAATTTACCAAAAATATAATACATAAACAAAATTTTTTATTTTACTTTACTTCGTCCATCTCATATTTAAGTTTATTGAAAGGGAAGAATGGAGAGGGGTTAAGTAGATTAAAAGCAGTCTCATTTATGGGGGAAGAGAAAGAGTGATGGCCTTAAAAGTATGGACTGAAGCATGAGGGACAAAAGTATCGAGTTGAAATTTTATATAATTTGATTTATGTATGTTATATAAGAACGACCTATAAGAAACATAAATTCCTATAAACATGCATAGCAAACGAATCATTTCGTCTGTACAATTTCATTATAGTACCCTATATTATATGGAATTAAAACCATTTAATAAAGCTTCTTAAAACAAAACAAATTTACAAAAGTTATATCTTTCTTTATACGAAAATGTCACTACTAGAATTATGATTTTCTGACATTGGAACACTTGCATTTATTTTTGAAAAAAATGAATTATGACTATATTTTGCAATTTTTTAGTAAAACGCATTATTTTCTACGTATTGACACATTTTTAAAATTATTCCTTAAAAAATGCGTTTGCATCATTTGATTTAAAGTTTTTTTGCGTCATTTTTTTTCAGCGATCTATTTTTGTATTCACACTATATTGATTGCGCTGGGTAAACTAGGGTGCTACAGGTTATACCGTTTTTTGTGTTTAACTCGAGGGATTTAAAATGCAAAATAACAATATAAATTTATCTTATAAGATTCTACAAGCATGTTATTGTAGTGATACAACAAAATATTCAAAAGTTTCCTTGATTGGAACAATGAAGTTTTCCTTAATTAATCAGTAATAAAATCAAAGGGTTGTAAATGTAGTTCGAGTGAAATAAAATAAATACTTAGTAACAGCCATAAACCTTAAAAATAATACTTTATTTAGTGATTTTTAATCAATAAATTTATAGAACGTCGTAACAGTTGAAGATTTATACAATTTTTTGTTTATAGACTTTAAATTTATCAGGGTAATTCTAATCCTATAATAAGTTTTGAATTAACTGCTTAAATTTTCACTGTAATGTTTAAAATCATTTTTTTACAATTTTTTGTTGATTTTACTGGATTTTTTCTTTAAAAAAAATAACCTATTCTGATGAAGGAATCAAAGTGTTCCAATTTAGGGAACCAGTTGCCTTGATTGGAACAAAATGGTAACTTTAAAAAAACAAATTTATTTCCAATAACAGTGCAATCAATTAAGTCAAGTTGTGGTTAAAAGTATAGTAGAGATGTCTGTTTGTATTAATAAAATCATAAATGTTATCATAGTTAAGCCATCTTTGGTTAATAAATATTTATTCCTAAATTGTTCCAATTAAGGCAACTCTCTCCTATATAATAGGGTGCATTGAAAAACAGAAATTTTTTAAAACTGTCTTGTAATAGCTCTAAATATACGCGATATAATAAATTGTCACTGGATTTAAAAAAATTTGGGAATAAAAAATATTTTTAGAGGTGCCCCAAGTCAATTGAACATTTACACGGTCCCTAATGTTTTTGAAAAAAAGTTCTACAAAAGTAGATAAACCTGGTACTGAAATGAAGCAAAATTTTATAAAAAGTTCAAAAATAATTTTTATTTTATAAAAAATTATTGTTTTGAACTTTATTACATATGGATGGTTAAGCGCCAAACCTGCCTATACAGCAAAGTTGAAAAAATTAGTTTAGGGATCGTCCTTAAATTACGTAACGCAAAATTTAACTAATAGACAAAAGAGAAAGTGTTAAAAGTTTTCCCTCGCACAGTCTTTAATTAAAGCCGCCGCTCAAAAGAGCAAAATGTTCTCCTACTTATATTTTTAAAATAAGCTTTGCGTTGCGTAATTTGTGGACGATCCCTTATGTTAAAAAAAGATTTATGTAGTGTTTTTTTGCTAACACAAATATACTATGATTAAAACTTAGCTGCAAATACTTTTAAATTTTTTTGTTTAGTGGCTTTAGTTTAAAACTTTTAAAATTTGCGTCTAATTATCTCGTTTCAACATATTTGTTGTATAGACTGGTTCGGCGCTTAACCATCCATATTAACTATGGTTTTTAACTAAAAAAAAAAAGTTTTTAACAGTTTTTTGATAATATATATTTTTTCGATATGTTTTTTTATAAAACAATCATTAATTTTGAACTTTTTATAAAATTTCACTTCTTTTGAGTACCAGGTTGACCTACTTTTGAAGAATTTGTCCCCAGAATATTAGGGACCCTATAAATGTTCAAGGAACTTAGGGCACCTCTAAAAATATTTTTTTTTTCGAAATTTTTGTTTATTCAGTGATATTTTATTATATCGCATATATTTAAAGCTATTAGAAAACAATTAAAAAAAAAATCTGTTTTTTAATCAACCCTATATATTATAATATTTATTGCATTTCTGTAAAATAGGCCGAATATAAATTTCGTTTTTAATACACTAAGGTATTTTTTTATAAGGCGGACTCAGAGCAAAAACGTTGTGACTGAAAAAATGGCGAAAATTAAGTTTAGTGTATAATCCGATGTAGTTTTTGGGGGTAGTATCAATCTGTAAACAACTATTAATGTCTGTAGACTGATATCAAAATCTGTAGACTGATATTAACAACTGTTCTTGTGCTGAATATCAGACATCGGTAGACAAATAACAAACATTAATAACTCTTCTTGTGCTGAATATCAGAAAATCTCGGATTTGCATCAATTTATAAGACTTTCTTCGTTTTGAAAAAATGTCCGTCTTTTGCTCTGAGCCTTCTATATATAAGAAACGTAAACATTTTAACTATATATCCTATTCGGTTTAGCCATGTTCATATATTTTTAAAATCGTTAAATAAAAAAAAAGTCATTATTACACTGAACACGCTTAACCTCTTTACAGAATGAGATATTTTAATTTTACCGAACATGTTATTTTAATTTTACCGAACAAATTATTACAATTTTATATCTATTACTCAACAGTTACTTTCAAATAAATGGATTGCATGTGAAAAGTGTTTTTCTAAAAGAGAGCTAAATAAATGGATATATCACATGTGAAAAGTGTTTTTCTAAAAGAGAGCTAAACGGATATATTGCATGTAAAAAGTTTTTTTCTAAAAGAGAGCTAAATTCCTTTTTGTTCAGAGTTTATTCAAGATTCGGATTCTTTATTAAAAAAAGGTGCAAACCTACCCAGAGCCGTGGCTAGGCTCCCCCACGCCCCCCAATTAGGGTGGGCCCAGCATTTTTAGGGTCTTTTTTCAAAATTTTGCATTTTTGAGAATAAAAATATTTAATATATACCTAAATATATGCAAGCGTAAAAAAAGCAATAACGTTTTTAATGCAAAAAAAAAAAAAAAAAAAAAATAGCACTCCCGAGGTCCAAATTTTATTATAAAACACAAGCTTTATAAATTTATCATCTTTATTTTGCAATTTCGAATTGATTTTTTTATTATTATTATGCGTTGTTAGTTTTTTATATCATAAAAAACAAACAATGAAGAAGGTTCACAAAATTTATATTTATTTTTCGTTAGTTTTTTACGATATAAATATTGGTATGAAAAAAGTGAAAAGTGGTGCCACTAAGAGAAGAGAAAAAGCTGCAGCCAGGGAGAAAATCACAAAATACCCCAAACTAACAAATTTTTTGAAACCAGCAGTTTGAAACCAGCAATTCTGATTGTCATTATTGAATACTAGAAACAGATATTTGACATGTGAGTCTGCATCAAATGGCAAAACAATTCCGCCTATTTTTCTCAGTGATGATCCTTCTGAGTTGCCTGATGATGTTTTTGACGCACAGAGGTGTGACATTGTTAAACATACTTTTAAATAGATTGAAATTGATTTTCCAGACTATTTAGAAAGAAGACGATTTTCACTGAATTATTATAACAGCAAGATGAAGAATGGAGAAATCTTTGAACGGACATGGCTCGTATATTCTTTGAATAGCAATAAAGTGTTTTGTTTTTGTTGCAAACTTTTTGGGATATCTTCTTCGCCATTCCGACAAATAATGAACTTATCAAAAAAACTTAAAGAACACAAAACATGCAGTGGACATTTTAAGTGCTTTGAACAGTGCTTTAGATGTGCTTTTAGGATGTTTTAACTTTCCTGGGGTGTTTGAATTACTGGCTAAGTAAAATACCGTTATCAATGAGCTTATGCAAAGAATTCAGGACAAACAAATCAATGAGCACTATTTGAGAATGACACACAGAATGAGGTTTAAGGAGATTGAATCCAAAAACCTATCTAGGGTAAAAAAAGCAAAATACTATATTATTATTTTAGATTGTACGCCATTTCGCACAAAGAAAAAATAAGCATAGGTCATCTATCAGTGTAATTTCTTTTTTTGGTGTTCTTTCAAGGTTATATACACTCTTTTCATTGTCTCCTCCTCGATGGTAAAATCTAAAAGTGTGCCTGGCTATTTCTGTCAAACCACAATCAGATACCAGATGGGAAAGTATAATAAACTGTGTTAAACCACTCCACTGTAATTTAAAATAAATCTTAGAGGCACTCGAAAGTTTGAGAGAACATGACTTAGAGAACAGAGATGGGGCTACAGCCGCAGAAGTATGATCGCTCACGAGATATATTAGAACATGGTCTTTCTTATCAATCATTATTTGGTATGATATTTTATTACAAATAAACAAATCAAGTAAGCTCTGCAACCTCTCTCGACATATTAACTAGTGAAATTAAGGCAGCAAATGCATTTCTTTATGAGTATCGCAAAAATGGATTTTCCGACGCGCGTATTAAGGCATCAGAAATCACAGAAGTATTGAAAAAGTTTTTCCAATAATACAATTACGAATAAAAAAAAGTCGATTTATTCATACAAGTGTGTTGATCACACTCAGCAACCTGAACATCAGTATAAAGCAGATTTTTGGCTATAATTGATATGTCAATTGCATCAGTAAAAGAGCGTTTTGAACAGATCAGCATTGTCACAAAGCTTTATGACTTTCTTTACCTATCTGAGAGTCTTATCAAAGCCTGTAATAAAAGTTCATTGTCTATATATTGCAAATGAAGCTTGGTGATTTTGATAGATTTTGAGGATTTAGTAATGGAATTAAAACGATTTGTCATAGTTAAGAAGGAAAAAAATGCCTCAAAGAAGAGCTACAAGAAACTTATCCCAATATAGTTGTTGCGTTACATTCTTACTTTACCAATTATTGTTGCAAGTGGAGAGCGTAGCTTTAGCAAGTTAAAACTAATTAAAACTTTTCATAGGTTAGTATAAATAATACTTGCTTCATTATACATAAATACATGTAGCTATATTTCTTTGTATCTTTAAATAGGTCAATAATGGTCGATGAACGTTTGTCTTCTTTAGCAACGCTGTCGATTGAAATCGAGGTTGCTAGGAAATTAAGTTATGAAGGCATAATAAATGAGTTTGCAAGCATGAAAACACGTCGCAAACTCTTTTTTTTTTGTTAGTTTGCGACGTACTTGTGTTATCTGCGTAATACATTAACAGTATTTAAAAAAACTCTTTGCTAGTAAACTCTATATCAATTTAACAACTATAAAATATATTTAATTGAATTTAAGCGTTAATTTGATTATTTTTAGTCTTATGAACTGCGACGTTAATATATGTCAGGTACCCTGCTTTTTGGGGTAATCTGTAAATTTTATCCACTTCTTAAAGAAAGAAAAAAAAATTTGGGGTCCAAATGGCTAGTTTTTTTTTTTTTTTTGGGGGGGGGGGGGGGCAGACTCATTTGCCACGGCACTGAATCTAACAATATTAGTATAAATAAAAAAATTGTCCATCATTCTTATTTACGATTACCAAATTATTGAGATTCAAAAAAATTATTTTTTTGATAATTAGTTTTACTTTTCTCAAAACAATAAAAAATGTAATTTAGCTCCTTTTAGAAATACGTCTTCATATATCCATGGTTATAATTGTGAAAATGATGATTTGCAAACGCAACATCCTGTTTAACAATAATAAAATTACGACTCGTTCAAAAAACATGCTACAGTTTCAAAATAAAACGGAGACCCAGAACGAATATCAACATTAGAAGGCACACTGTTACTGTATTTCATATCATTTAACTCGTTAGTAGGAAGGGTTAAGTTATTAGAAGTCTCTCCAAATTCACGAAGGGATTCATACGTAGAAATTTCCAAGTTAGTTTCAAGCATACTGTAGCAATTTTCCGTTCTTAGTACCTTACAAAAAACAAAAACAAAAAAAAAATTAATACCCAAAAAAATAATGGTATGTTGGTTGGCAGAAAGAAAATTAATGCAACTTATACTTTTTTTGTGACTGCAAAATTTGTATTTGTTCCCAATAACTTTCCTTTATTCTACTTCTATTAATCTTAATGGTTGCACCTTTTTTTAATGTTATTTTTATAAAATATTAAAAAAGTATAGTTTTTATAAAGATCTAAACTTCGAAGTAGATTTTTTTTGTTTATATAATAAAAGGTAATGATCTAAAAAATACTTTTCAGATTAAACCTTGTTAAAAGATTTTAATCTGAAAAGTATTGTAATTGCTTTGTTGTACTAGGGTTGCAAGGTGGCAGTGGGAGTGTTGGTATTTGGGGCTGCCTTATTATTTAAGGGATCTAGTGTGCGTAACATTTAACAAGAGCAAATCAACCAACACGCATAGAGAAGCTAAAGAACTGCATGCTTCCATCAGCAGACATGACGGTTGATCAAAAATAATGGTGAAAGTTTCAACAAGATGTGGCGCATGCCAAGGGCAGTTAATCTACCCAATAAGGTAGATTAACTGCCTTTTCTTATAATAGGGAAGTTCGAAAGATTTGAATTAAATTGAATCTATTTAGGCTTGGATGGAGCAAACATTTGCTAAGGTAATTGAGACCTATAAAGTTTTGCTAAGGTAATTGAGACCTATAAAGGTTTGATGAGGTAATGCAGATCTATAGATAGCCTAAGGCGAGTACAGGATACAGTTTGGAGAAGAGTTCCAACCAAATTTTGCAACAACCTTGCAAAAAGTAAATATAGATGTTACAAAAAAGTACATGGGAATATTTCAAATAAAAAGTTTAGATGTTTATTTTTGTTGCACTAATTTTGATTTTCTTTTCTATTTTATGAAAAACTTTGTTATTAAATGCTTTAAAACAAGCTTTTAATAACAAAGTTTTTTTTTTGAAAGCACTGTTTACAATTATATTAATAAATTTTGAAAACACTTTATACAATTATAGTAATAAGTGTTAATTACTAAAATATAACTTTAAAAGATTTTAAAAATACCCTCAAATGATTCTATTTGAATCATTTGAAGGTATTTTTCATGTGAAAACTTACCTTAGGTAAAGGAAGTGTATTCCTATGAAGAACCTCATTGTAGTCATTTGTTTCACTATTTTTAGTTTCTTGAACAGGTTGTAAATAAATATCATTATCCATGTCTGTTTTTTCATTCTGTAAACTTTGACAAGGTGGTTTATTATGATCAAAACCAGAAAACAAACCCAACTTTTTTGGAAGCAAAGTTTTTGATTTTGTTGTCAACAGGTTTGAACCTAATGTTGAATTTTGTGAGTTTTGTTTCTCATCCATTTTTAAATATTGTGATGTCCATTGCCCTTTATGAGGTGCTAAAGACAAAATTATTTATTACACAAAATACAAATAAAATATACTATAATACAAAATCACAACTAAATCAAATTACTTTGTTTACTATAACACTGTCATTGCTACATAGTTCATTAAAGTTTTTAAAAATTACCAAACAAAGGTTTCTAATGATGAGTCATTATTAGGTTGCCATTATCTTGGTCTTTTTTAATTCACTTTTCAATTCACAGAGTTAGTTGAAACTGAGAAATTGGTATGTTGGATGTAAGGTTTTGACAAGTTTATTAGATGGACTTTAATAAACTTGAACATATACAATCTATATATATAAGGGTATCCCAAAAACAACATTTTTGAAAAATATATGCTACTACCCTTAATGCACCTTTAATAGACCCTTGAATATTTAACGAGTTCCTAATATTATGAAAAAAAATTAGTTTAAAAGTGTTGGGTCTCAAATTAACCGAAATTATATGAAAATTTCAAAAATGATAATTATATTATAAAAAACTTATTAAATGAAAATTATTGTCAAAAAAAATTTGATAAAAACGCACTTTTTTCATTTTTAGTTAATAAAATTTATTTTTCTTCCTGTTAAATTTAACATATTTTTATATAACATAATTATCATTTTTAAAATTTTCATAAAATTTTGCTTCATTTAAAACATTATATACTTTTGAAAAACTTATTTTGTGATAAAATTAAGTACTTGTGAAATGTTTAAGGATCTGGATTCAAAAATTTTTTGAAGCCAGTATTTTTTTATCATTTAGAACTCATTAGGGGTGGCAGCATATATTTTTCAGAAATGTTGCGTTTTGGGACACCCTAATATATATATATATATATATATATATATATATATATATATATATATATATATATATATATATATATATATATATATATATATATATATATATATATATATATACATATATATATATATATATATATATATATATATATATATATATATATATATATATATATATATATATATATATATATATATATATATATATATATATATATATATATATATATATATATATATATATATATATATATATATATATGATGTACACTCCTAATGGCGTCATTGATGTAAATCAATAACGCCATGTACTGAAACTCTTAGAAATAAAACACATTTGAATAAATTACCAAGTCTGTAGATTGTGGTGTTGAGCATTTTTTCACTTATATATTACACTTATTGAAGGATAAAAATCATTGATGTCAAAAACTAGAAATTGATAAAGATGCTTCCTCCTTTAGTTTCACAAATCATATAGTAACCATGGTGTTTTGCAATTGCTTAGAAATAATTTACTTTTGATTTCATTATTAATTGTAGATAAAATAACTTTGCTTACTCTTCCTACCTAACTTTTATCTGGATTCAAAGGTCAAACTGCATGTTTATTAGCAAAGTTGTCTTTGTGATCTTTCAATGTAAAAAAACATTCAGCCAATCTGTTTATTTCAACTTTATTAAAAACATCATGTTTATGATGTTTTAATATCATGCATTTTCTTTCTTGTTTTATTTTATCTCTAAATTAAATTGGAATTGCTTTTTTTGCAGGTAGTGTATGCATTTGTTTTTTTGCAGGTAGTGTATGCATTTGTTTTTTTGCAGGCAGTGTATGCATTTGTTAAAAAGTGATTTATTCTTTTTGGGATAACTTTAACATATTTTTTTTAACTTTTATTTGATATTTTGCCTACTTTTAGAGTTTTATTTAAAATTTGTAATTATATTACATCAAATTTTATATTATTTGGGAATGTGTTATTGACTTTTAATATCTCCTAATGAGGATACAGCATTAAAACTCAGTTTTATGGTTTTGAGGCCCGCTGGTAGTCAGGATTCACGAAATATGTTGTAGCTCTAAGAGAGACTGATTCCATCAACAGTTGCAATATATCAGAGTACTAACAGTGTCATATTACACATGAATGGTGTCCCCTGTTTGTAATTTTGATGTGCATTGTCGAGGCAACATTTGGAGCCCTTTTTCACAGCTTAGGGTTTATTAATAGTAATGAGGCAATTGCTTGAACTATTAGAAAATGTTCTGAGTTATATTTGTGGTTTGAGTCAAGTTCTTTAACCAATTTAAAAAAGTATCGAAAAACTAACGAAAAACACATAAAAACATTGCCATCACCGCATACAGACCGTACCATCACCAAGTTCTTTAAATCTAACATTAACTAATATTCGTGGTCTTTGAAGTAACTTTTCATCATTTGAGTCTTACCTGTTGCCAAGTTCACCATTTGTTCACCTACTTGCTTTTTGTGAGACTAATTTAAGTTCAGCTGTCTCATCTTGTGATCTTAGTGTTGATGATTATCTTTCTTTAATTCGTATAAATTTCCTTAATTTTAAAAAAAGAATCCAATAGTCACATGCTTCGCCTGAGCATTTATATTTGTAAAAATTCACTGAATTGTTGGGAAACTAGGTTTGAAGCCAGACTATTCTTCTGTGTCCTTTTGTTTAGCACCACTTCACTTTATCATCTTTCTCTTTGTTCTATATTGCTCTCCTTCATCTCAAGACTGCACTCTTTTCGATGTTATTTCTGATCAAATTGACCAAGCACTTTCTCTTTATTTTTTAGCCAATATCATTTTTGTTGGTAACTTTAATGCTCATCACACTGAATAGATTGGATCTTATGTCAGTGACTCTGCAGGTGTTAAGGCCCACGACTTTTGTCTTTCTCAATCTCTAACACAAAAGGGTAAACTCCAACTCCTAGATCCCTTTCAAGATAATCTGAATCATTTACTTCTACTCAACTTAAGTCTTGTTACTTCCAACTCTAATACTGGTTGCTTGCAGCCTTAGAAGTAAAGATGTTTAAATATATATATATATATATATATATATATATATATATATATATATATATATATATATATATATATATATATATATATATAAATATATATTGTTATATCGTTGTCGAAAGAGACTTTTATGGTAAAAAGTCTCTTTTGACTACAATTATGCTACCTCAACTCTTAAGCTGTATTTTATTGTTGTCGAAATGTCAAAGCAATTAAACTAATGTCGAAGTATATTAAATTTTATTGTTTTTTAAAAAAACCGCAATAATAATGACTAGAAAGTTTTTTTAAATTAATGGTGTTTTTGTTGTTGTTTTATTAAAATATATTTTCAAAACATGCGGGGAGCATTGCTACATCAACTATCTTATAGCCTGACTCGCAACGGAGTGCTGCTATATTGACTGACAAATAGCCTGACTTGCAAGGCAGTGCTGCTACATCGACTGAGGGTTTGGTTTGAGCAGGCAGTCTATCATTAAGTTTAAAAGCTTAAATATTTAAAAAAAAAAAAAAAAATATTTAGGCTTTTCAACTTTTTCTGGTCTGGTTTATTAACGCGCTCTTTAAAACTACTTTATATATATATATATATATATATATATATATATATATATATATATATATATATATATATATATATATATATATATATATATATATATATATATATATATATATATATATATATATATATATATATATATATATATATATACAGGGCTCGAATTAAGTGATCACGAATTGTGATTTCTGGAAATGCTTCCGGTCTTTAAAATTTTAGTTTTTTAAAAATCGTAAAACTGTTTTATCACTAAACTCAATAGATATCATTTAATAAAAAATATTTACGTCGATTATGATATAAAATCTTAATTTAAAACCATATTATCACTATTATTTTAACTATTATTAAAGATTATAATTTAAACTTTAATATTTTAATTTATTTTATAAATCATCAGATAAAACTAGAAAAATAAAGCACGATAAAGTACGATATAAATATATTAAAAAAATAAGCGCTAATCACAACAATCTAAGGGACTTTAAAAGTGATCGAATATTTTAAATAAATATTGTTAATTAAGATATAAAATACTTTTATAAGTTGTTTAAATCTTATTCAACATTTTCTTATAAATTTTTCGCTTGTAACACTTTAGCTGATACGAATATAAAATTAAAAAGACGGAGGAGTTAATATATAAAAACTAATTTAATTTTTTCAATAGTTACTTTAAAACAAAAAAAAAAGAAACTCTAATAACATATTTAAAAAATATATATTTTATAATTTTTTTTCTTATTAAATAGTTAAATTCTAATTCAAAACATTTAAATTTTTAAATAAATAATTCCATAAATTTTTTCCCCTAAATAAAAATCTATTTTAATGTTTTATATAATGCGCAAGTAGCTTTAGCATAATTTTTTATTGGTTGTTTTTTTTCTACAAAGTTTTATACAATGCGCAAATAGCTTAAACATAGTTTTTAATAAGTTGATTTTTAAATTATCACGAAAGTTTTTTGAACCTTTAGTAATAATAATTTTTGTCTTGCAACTTTTTTTTATTTATAATCCTTAAGTTACATATTATTAATTATTGTTTAAAAAAACAATAACTAATAATATGTAAATTTTGACTGTTATTATTTTTGCAGTAGTAAATTTATTGTTTTGCTTTTTCATTAATTTTTGCAATAATGAAACTGATCGTTTTATTAAAACAGAGTTTATGGTTTTTAAAAAAACTAAGAATTTAATGACCACAGATATTACCGGATATTTGCAATTCGCTGATATATATATATATATATATATATATATATATCAGCGAATTATTTGCAATTCGCTGATATATATATATATATCAGCGAATTATTTGCAATTCGCTGATATATATATATATATATATATATATATATATATATATATATATATATATATATATATATAATACTTGTTACTTGCAACCTTATTGGAAGTGAAGATGTTCAAATATATATATATATATATATATATATATATATATATATAAAAGAATAAAATTAAAAATACATTATGTGCTAAACCAATAGCACACACAACATATTAGCAGGTTTTAGAGATTACTAAGACGTAGAAACGAACCTAATAGTCAATCTTTTTACCTTTCTTCATAATAACCTGAATGCAACGTTTAGACATGGAGGAAATGAGCGTTTCAAGCAAAGATTGGGGGGTTTTGTTCCATTCCATCTAGATGGCCATTTTTAGTTTTGTGAGGTTACTGTATTGTTTTCTGTTTTCATACACGTGACAAGAAAAGTAACCCCAAATGTTTTCAATTGGATTTAAGTCGGGTGATCAAACAACTAGATGTCATATTGGATGATCAAACAACTAGATGTCATATTCCGTTACAAACTCCATAACAGTCTTTGCCGCATGTAATGATGCGTTATCTTGCAAAAAGACAAACGTATGTTTTGTGTTTATGCAAGATAACGCATGCCCATATAGCATTAAGTAATCAGAGAGCGTAATAATATAGTCTTTAGCTGTTTGTTTGCCTTCAAAGAACTTCAATTCAGATGATCCAGCCTTAAAAAATGCACCTCAAATCATGAGGCCACCACCACCATATTGTCTGGACAAGACAGTCTAGGACTCTTTTTGTAAGTTATGCTAATAATATTGATATCCATCTGGACCAACAAAATTAAATTTCTTTTCATAAGACCAAATAATTGAGCCCCAATCAGGTGAATAAGATAAATGTTTATTTGCAAATGCCATACGTTTCTCCATGATATGTTTCTGCATCGCTGGCGTTGACATATGCTTCTAATACCTCAGATGTTTGGCTTCATGTAACTTTCTTACGTAATGAAAGTTGTACGTAATGACAAATCAATACCCAGTTGGGTGTGTATTAATTGCGCACTACAACTGTTGTTTGAAGCCACTTGTAGTAGGTTGCGCTTGTCACGCTTGGTTAATTTCGAAGCATTTTGTTTGGATTTTGTTTTCAAATATGTATCAGAATTTTTAAGTATGTATCAGAATCGCTGTATGTTTCGATATCTCAGACATTGATATATTGGCAGCCTTAAATGCCTTGATCATAGTGACTTCTTCAGCATGTAACTTAGTTCCATGTCCCATAGTAGTCCTGTGTAAAACATATGATTAGTTCATATATGATGGGCATTTGGTCTACATTATTATATGTGGTCTACATTATTATATGTATTATTTGGTCTATATTAATATATGTGTCAATTACCTAGCAGTAGCAATTCATCTGTTGCAGTCAAATGATAAATGACTGACGCGTGCTATCCATTTGTCACCAGAAAATATCATATTATCTGACATATTTTGACATGATAAAATATTTTGCACCAAAAACGATAAACTTTTTATTACTTTTCTGATTATGACTATTTTTAGATATTTTAATGTTTAAAACAGCATAAAAGTGATTACCCGGTAAGTGTTCAAAGGTCTTGTGCTCCCCCTAAATCCAATAAAATTTAAAAAAAATTTAACCAAGTTGCTTGTGAGAACCAATAGAAATTTTTAAGAATATGAACAAATCTTTTTAAGAATATAAGGGGCGGCTGGGACAAACTAATATACATATATACATACATATATATATATATATATATATATATATATATATATATATATATATATATATATATATATATATATATATATATATATATACATATACATATATATATATATATATATATATATATATATACATATACATATATATATATATATATATATATATATATATATATATATATATATATATATATATATATATATATATATATATATATATATATATATATATATATATATATATATATATATATATATATGTGTGTATATATATATATATATATATATATATAGAAAAATAACATTATTAATATACTTTAAGTTAAATATTTATTGCTCTATTATAGTAATATTGAGCACTGTTTTACTGTTTTAATTTTATCATTTTTGTATTATTTTAAGATAACATAATACATAAACAACTAATCAATATATATATATATATATATATATATATATATATATATATATATATATATATATATATATATATATATATATATATATATATATATATTAAAATATCAATAAAAGTTATTTTTGGAAAAACTTTCTTTAAACAAATTTAATCTCAACTGTGGCAGCATGGTTATTAAATTTATCTTTTGCCTAGTATAAAATTTTTAATATTATTTAATTTACCTAATATAGAGTTTTTAATAACCATATTTAATATACCTAATATAGAGTTTTTAATAACCATATTTAATTTACCTAATATAGAGTTTTTAATAACCATATTTAATTTACCTAATATAGAGTTTTTAACAACCATCTTTATTTAATTTATCTAATATAGAGTTTTTAATAACCGTATTTAATTTACCTAATATAGAGTCTTTAATAACCATATTTAATTTACCTAATATAAAGTTTTTAATAACCATATTCAATTTACCTAATATAGAGTTTTTAATAACCATATTCAATTTACATAAATAGAGTTTTAAATAACCATATTCAATTTACCTAATATAGAGCTTTTAATAAATTTGTTTAGTGCGTCTTGTGTTATAATACAACACTAAGCAAATATGTTTTTTTCTTTTTCTGACAAACAAATTATTTATCTAAATATTTTGAAGTTACAATGATAGTCACTAAACTACAATAGAATTTTATACCAGAAGTAGAAGAACCAACATCAGCATAAATGTTTTCAGCAACGTTACTTGTGTTGCTTTTTCTTCTGTTTACCTAAAATAATATATAAACTTGATAGCAAAAATCATGGATGCAGAGTCCCAAAAAGAATTTTGACTTAAAATTGCTACTTTTTTATGGTCAAGTGTGTCCAGAAGCTCTAAAAATATTGAGTTACTTATGATCTGCAATAAAAATGTTGCTTAATGACTTAAAACCTATTAATTTCTAGCTCTGGAATGCTTGCCAACATTATACATTAGAACCTCTGGTTAAAGTTGGTGTTCTTCCGCCCTAAAAGTCTTTTTTTTTTTCACCTAAAAGAACTTCATAAGCCTCTTTGCATTTTTGGAGCTTCTGGATACCAAACACTAGGAAGAAGAGATCATATTATGACTTTCAAATATAGATTTCTTATTGGGACTTCATATCCTGGTGAAAATAATTTCTTAAAAAGATCATAAACTACAATTTTAAGCTTCTTTTATTTAAAAAATATAGTTTAACAAATGTCTGAAAACTTTTTTTAGCAAATTTTAAAGGAAATAAATGTGAATTTAAAAATTAGCTTTTCTATGGTTAACTAGCAAGGACAGCTTTTTATGGATTACCCAAAGTATTTAATGTTATATTTATTTCTTAATTATCTTTTAGCATTACTTTAAAATATAATAAAAATATTTCAACAATTCTTGTTGTTACTTAATAATATTTCTTACTCAAGTAGAAAAAATTAAAAAAAATTAAAAAAATGAATGTCTCAGGACACCTAAACTAGATGTTAAGATAGAGGAAACATTTATCTACTGATAAATGTTTCATCATATCATATTTAAAAATTTTTGAAATTATATCTTAAATAAAACCTATAATAATAACAAATATTTATCTATTAATTTATTAAACATAAGGCGAATTCCAAATAAGGAATTTTTTACTATTAAATATTGATCACAAAATTAGGATTTGGCAAAAAATCATAAAGATTAGAGCTAATCACAATAAAGTATTGATCCCAACCAAGTTCATCAACAAATTTCAAATAAAAAAAAAATTATTTAAGAGGAATAAGTATAATAAATGGTTTGCAACAATGTACCCAGTGTGGTGTTTGAGTTTAAAACATAAAGCAAACTCCTAATTTGTATATGTTTAAATTATTTATGCTTAACTTACGTATATTAATATATTCAGATTTCAAAGTTCATCTAATAAAAACCAGTCAATTTGATCAGAAAAACAACTTTTGAACATTAAAAAACTACTAAATAAAGTTTAAAAACTGTTGATAAGTATGATATTTAATGTGGAATAGTAAGTAAAAAAACTTGTGTTTTTAAACAACAGATGGCTATGCTGTTCATAAATCCGAATTTCAGACTTAACAATTAAAATTAATTATTTTTATATGAATTTTAAAAAAGCTGTTAACCTTAAAGTAACTTCAAAATTTATGGTATTGGTAAACAGTAAATTTTAATATAAAATTTCAAAAATAACTAATTTCATACTAAAATCATTTTATTAAACAAAATGTGTATATATTTATTTTATACTGTGTATACACATGATTTACAAAAAGTATTGTAAACACCTTATTTAGGTTTTTTACATGCAATCATTAATATATAGAGATATATATTCTATACACAAAAATATACAATATACAATACAGATAAATAAAATATACATACAGTACAATAAACATAAAATATTGTAAACAAAATAATACATCTATATTTTAAACTAATCTCTATTTAATATTGAGAGTATTCTCAACAGATTTATCTACTGTTCTTTTAATGATGCTGATAAAGTTGAACCTTCTAAAGTAACATTATTTTGCATAAGTTTCAAACATTGAATACCCTTAAAACATCAAGATTTAAACAATGTAAACCTTTAAAATGATTGAAGGATAGGTTTTTAATTAAACCCCTATGAACTTTAAACAAAGATTATTTAGCATCTTGTTTTTCTACTGAAAAGAATGAAAGTTGAAACAGAAATTTTTATTTAGTTAATTATTTAATGGTTCATTTTTTCTTTCTTTTTTTCTTTAATTCTATTTCACTTCCAACAAGGCTGCAAGCAACCACTATTAAGTTACTGCAAGCAACCACTATTAAGTTACTGCAAGCAACTACTATTAAATTAGGAGTTTCTAGTAAATAAAATATAAAATTAAAGTGCAAGGAAACAAAAGACTTAAGAAGCTGCAGATTGTATGAGTCAGTGAAAACATGTAGATGGGAGAGGGTTTCAAAAAAAAGGAGCTTTGTTTATACCTTGCTATTTAGACATAATGTTCTACAATCATCATAAGAGGACCTGATCATTCCAATAGTTTAACTGAACATACTTTAATTATGCTCTATTTGTCATTTAGCAACTTATTTTAACTTTTCAAACCAATTTCAACCAAATATTAAAAATTTTGGGTAGAAAATCTAATTTAACTATTGTAGAGTGTTCTAAAATAAACACTCTCCACAAAGAAAGTAACAATATTTTTAATTTTTGTAATATTTAAGTTCGAAAAAGTACTGTTCAAGATACTGTCTAACGAAAGAAACTAGTAGTTCTGCAAATAAAAATAGAAAAATTACCGCTCAATTTGATGAAAGTCATTCATAGACAATATTTGTAAATACAACAAAACAACGTCTTAGAGAAGCAGGGCTTTTTGTTCATGTTGCTGTAAAGAAACCTCTGCTTAGGCAACCAAACAATAAAAAAAGGTAGGAGTAGGCCCAAAAACACAAGTTGTGGATCAAAAAAGATTGTGAGAAAAACAGAAAAAAAAGAAGATGGATCCACAGTGTGATTGAACAACGAAAAAAAAAAGATGGATCCACAGTAGATTGAACAATGAAACATGGAGGTAGGTCTGTGATAGCATGGGGATGTTTTTCTTCAACTAGCATTGGAGATATTATGAAAATTAAAAGTTCTAGATTATGTTACAACTATATTCATAAACAAGAAGCCAGTGGAATTTTTAAAAATATGAACTGACCAGCTCAATCTCCTGATTTAATCAAGTTACTACGGGAGAAACTTGATGGAAATATTGGAAAAAAATGTCCAACACCTAAAAATCAGTTATGAAATATTTTAAAGAAGTCATAAGGTGCAATTTCTGCAAAATTCACTCAAAAATTAATCAATGAACTGCCAATAAAATAATATTTATAAACAATATATATAAATTACTAATATAATTTTTTTAAACAGAACCTTTAAAAACTTTTATATAAATTTTGATTCTCAACTTAGATTCCTTATGTTGTTGATTGATCTATTACCAGTTTTCTCTCAAAATCTTTTTAAAAAAAAACAAAAAACAAAAACAACTAAATTGATAACTGTTTTTAAATAACTCAATGTCTGACAGAAAAAATTGTAAACAGTTGGGTAAAAATGTTTGACTGCAAAATTTTTTGTTTGTTTATGTTATTATCAAAAACTTATCAAAAATTATTATGTAAACTATAATTACACAAAATAAACATATGCACACTATTGAAATTAAAAGGTAATTATTAAACTTATATACACACAACTATACTTTAATTATATACACACAACTATACTATTAGTTGGTAAATTATTTACAACTACAACCCTTTTTATAAAAATAAACTTACATTTGTTAAATTTT
>NC_061157.1:72235924-72348424 GCF_022113875.1 Hydra vulgaris
TTTTAGGATTAAACTAACTTTGTTTAAGATTGGTTTAAATCAACAAGAGGTGAATAGTTTAGTTACAATACTTTATAAACAAAATTATAAACAATTATTATAGACTCCTTGCAAAAATTTAAAAAATTATTTTTAACAATAAAAAAAAATAATTTTTTAAAAAAAGGTCTATCTTTAAACAAGACAGAAATTCAAGTAGAATGAATGAATGAAATTCAAGTAGCATATTATAAATAAATAGTTGTCTGATTTTCTCATTGAGTTAAAAATATAAGATAAAGCTATAGGATACAAGCACATACAAATAAAGAATACATTTAGAATAAATAAATAAAAGTTCTTACATAATCAAGAAAGTAACCAGTTTAATTAAAGTTTTTAAAATCTTTACACAATTTATTGCTCATTATACTAACTAGTTATTCATGATGATTCAAGAAACTCAGATATGATATAACAGTTTAGGTATTTGCCAAAATTAGTTTGATCTATGCATAATTGATATAAATCAAAAAAAAAAATGATTTAACAGAGAATGTTTATGAGTCATTTAGAACATAGTAATTTAGAAGTTGAACTCTTTTTGCTTTAAGCCACTCTCATAAGAAACTCCAACTCTTATGAGAATTACATGAAGTTTTAAAAGAAACTAAACAATTCAAACAAACTTATTCTAACCAATTCAAACAAACTAAACATAAGCAAAACCTTATGACAAAGCTTGTGTCATATTGTATTGTTTGTTAATTATCATATCTACAATTATATGATTTTGAAGAAATTACCAAAATTCTTTCTTTCTCAACACTGCTAAACACAAACCTTGACAAACAAGGTTGTTAAGCATGGTTGCTGTGCAAGGAAAAAGGTTAAATGCAGTACTACCAGGGACATCACAGAAAAAATTCTCAGCACTTCAACGACTTCACTACTTCTGCACTTCCAGTCAAAATGTCATGCACAATATTCTCTAAAACAATAGAACAATTAAAAACGAAAATACTTCTACATTTACAACGAAGTTATACAACCTCTAAAACTTCCAATATTCTAATAAACCAATATTCTTAGGAATACTTCAATTCGGTAAAGTAATCATGATTAATAAAACTTATAAATAAAAAAAACAATTATAACACTTTAACAAAAAAAACTCTTTTTTTATAGCTTACATACATGATTTTATCTTTTCAGTTTGTTTATATGATTAATAAAATTAAAAAAAATTTTTTTTTTGCAGCAGTTAACAATAAATTATTTTTTCCAGAAGATATAAAAATAACATAGAAAAAATAACTATAAAAAATATTGGTTAGAACAATTAATTCAACTTAATAACAAAAATCTATAACAAAAAGGGAAGGTCCCTTTTTGTTAAAGATTTACATATTTTTTATTTTTTTTAATTTGCTAAGCATTTATTTTCTGAAACTCAGTTTAATTTACTTATATCCTTCTGTTGCAATGTCTTTTGCTAAAGCAAAAAAACCTTCAATGCCATGCATAAAATAAAATGCTAAACAAATGCTTAAAATAATAGTAATCATCTAAAGAATACTGTTTGTTGCAATTTAAAAAAAGTTAATTGGTTTATTTAAAAGGTTGGTACAATGGAAACCATAAAATAAATTAATAAAAAATATATAAATTTCTGTTTGTTTTTTTCTTATGTTTCTTTTTTTTTTTATTTTCTTTCTTTTTTTTATGTATCTCTTTTTTTTATGTTCCAACCAGGGCTATGGCCTCAGAGTCGCGGATTTGCAACATTTTTAGCAAAGTCAGAGTCGCTAAATAAAATTGCGACTCCGACTCCAATAGTAAAACTTCTGGGTATTGCAGGTGCATGTACAAAACATTCAATTAACCTTATGTTCATACTAAACCTCAAAGAACATTTCATAAATTTGACAAAAAAATTTTTTTAACTTATCACGTAATATTTTTTTCACACTTGCCAGTTATACTAATTTAAATTGCTCTTAACTAAGAAAACAAAATATACAAAACTTAAGCATGTAACTATAAAAAGTACAACAAATTGTTAAAAAGCATAAAATTTTTAGAAATGTAACTATAAAAAACATAGAATAATTAAAAATTGCTTTAGTTTTTGCAAAAAAATATTTCACAGAAAAAAAAAAATGTTCAGACAATGATAATCTTATCATCACTCTTAAATAAAAATTTATCTATCTAATAAAACTAAAAAGTGATCAACTAATATCCAATAGCTCCATTCTTAAAAAGTTTTTATTGCAAGCAAAAAAAATTTATTGCAAGCTTAAAAAATTTTTATTGGCACCACTGTGATTAATATTCTATGGATTTCTAAATATTATATTTGATTAAGGCTACATTTCTTTCTTTTTAACTTTTTTTGTTTTTTTTTGTTTTGTTGATCAACAGATAGGTATAGTTACAACTAACAAGTTATTTTGCTTTTCTAAATTCGCATTAATTTTAACATTTTTAGTTTTTAACACTTTGTGTATAACAATGTTTGAGGTATTGATAGAATAACTTATAAAATCAACTTACTTACACTCTGCTGTTCCATCCACTTTGAAGAGAAAACAATTGACTTTGGATTTTTTTTTTGAATTTTGAAATATTACTTTAAATAGTCTGCCTTGAAGTTCTTTTTGAAAGTTCATGTTCAACCCAGAAACTTTAATCTATTAAAAATTAATAATATATTAGCATTGTTAGTTAATGATAAACAAAACTCATTTAAGATTTTTTAAAGCAAATTTAGGTCTTTTCAGGAGCTAAAGATATATATATATATCAACTGTTGAATTAATGAGAGGGCATGTAGCATTTATATTTGATTTGATTTCTTGATTTGCAACATAATGGCAAAAAAATTTATTTTTCATTGAAGTTTTTTTTAAATTTTAACCCTGGAGCCAATGCTATAAACATTAAAAACGAAAATTTTTCCATAAAACACAGAGTTTTTCGTGTAAAAAGCAAAAGAAAAAAAAAAAAAAAAAAAAAAAAAAATACATTGCTAAAAAAATACAAAAAAATCTGTTTTTGAAATTAATTCAATGCTATAAGAGAACAAGGGATTTTTAAGATAAAAATCTTCTGAGAGAATTTGATCTCAATAATACATATTTTTCTCGTGAATTTTAGCTCCATTCTTGTAACAACATTAGCACATTAAAATCATTATACATTATTTGTTTGTGTTTTTATGTGGATAATTTATAAATGAAACTAAAAAGCATCATTGCTATGAGGTTTATTCATCCCAAAGATATGTAAAAGGATAGTAGACATTTTTTTGAGCAGTATTCACTTTAGTTTTGGATTAAAAAAAGTCACAATTGATAAGTCTTTTAACTCGACATCCCACAGAAAAAGCAATTTTAGGCATTAACTTTCCTTAAAGTAATTGACACAACTTTTTTTAAAGATTACCTTCGTTATATTAGTCAACTTACTAATAATCAAAATTCTATATTACATTTTACACAGTTCGCTGTTATGTGTTAGAAACAATTCTGTCTAAAGAACTTAAAGTGGTACTAACAATGAAGATCCGAAATAACTAAGCTGTTCTTCGAAATAAACTTAATATATTTTAATTAGCAAATTATTTTAAAAATATATTATAAATATAGCAACTATTTAATCATGAAATACTGAAACAGAATTTGAGAGGACATAATGTCTAGTTGCTATGCAAAAACATTAAAATAAAGTTTGAGAGGACATGTCTAGTTGCTATGCAATGACATTAAAATAGAATTTGAGAGGACATAATGTCTAGTTTAAACACTCTAGGGGCATAAACTAAAAATATCAATCATCTAAGTAGTAGAGAGTGAGGGATTGCAAAAAGCCACAGTACAAATGCTGGCTAAAAGTCTAAAAATAGGTATAACTATAAAAAGAATAAATTATATATTTATAAAAAAAACTTTTTCTGACCACAATTTCAGCAATATGTAAAACTCCATTTTTTAAATAAAAATACAAAAATTTGTGAAAAAATATGTATTACAGGAATAATAAATTATATATTTTTTAACTGGGACTTGGAAAGATCTTTTTTAAGTTTCTTTCTATTGCCCCTGGCCACCAACATTAAATTATTGCATATTGCCAGATTTGTATCCACCTACAAAGTCCTGAATAAGGCGTATGCTTTTCTCTGCACAATCGCTGACGCAAAGTCAAGTTTTTTGAATAAACCTATTGACTTCAGAGTTTTTTCTTTCCTCCACAGCTCTACTTCACCATTAGGGACTTCTGCAATTTTTAAAAGGAGCCAATTTTCTGGACACCTACCAGTTTCCAAAGCTCAGTGGACGCTGATAAGATTAGTAGCTGTACTAATCTATCGATTATACTGTACTAATCTATCCAACATCTATTTCTTCACTTCCTGCTCTATGTCTTCATCAGCCAGAGATAGCAGCACCAACTGCTCAGTCAAGTACTAGTTATGTTGTTGCATAGCAACCAATGCCAAACTAAGATTAGGATATTTAACTTCAATGCAAAAACCTTTTTGAAAGCAGCAAGATCATTTAAGGGTAGATTTACAACCAAATACAACTTTAGAAACCAAGGTGCATACCAGACAGATGTAAAAAAGGCTGCTGTCTCTATTATAATTATGGCATAATTGTGTCATAATCATGGTGATCTTATCCATTATTCTCATGGTAAGAATGTATTAAGCATCAGCCATAAACCTAAAGAGTTAGATTTCGTCACCATTAATATTTATTTATTATACTTTTTTATCTATATTTTTATCTAATAAACAGATAGCTTTTTTCCTTTGGAGTAGTTATAATTTCTTGCCTGAACTTATCTCCTAATATCTCAATCGTCTTGAATCAGTTCTATGGACTGTACTTGTTAATAGATTATTATCATCTAGATTTACACCAACTTTATTGCAAATAGCAGCTACTAATGAAGTTTGTGAGGAAATACCTAATCTGTATTAGGCAGAAACTGCAGTGTACAGTCAACTAGATCTTCAGCACTAAAGATTAAGTAAGAGGTAAATCTTCATCCATTAAAGAAACCAAGTTCTGATTCAGAATCATTTTCAGATGAATGAAAAGAAACCTCAAGTTTATTGGATTTTACTGCATTCATTGGTTTCTACCTGTACCTCCGTTCTCTTGAGCCAAGTATTTTTATTTTTAACTGGATTTTGTAATACTTCATCCAATTCTTTTGTTATATACATGTTTCGCTTTCCTTTTAGATTTAGATAGAACTAAATATCTTCCTTTTTGCCATTTTCAGAACAAAAACAATCCTGATTTATTTTTTGTTCAAACTTGACAATGAAATATCAAAGAGTGTATTACTCTTTTTTTTTAAATTATTCTTTATCTTAGAGAAGTTGCCATTGCTAAAGTTCTATCATTGCTAAAGGCTACTATCAACTTAGTCGACTGAAATCTTATTGATCTAAAATAAAAAAAGACAAGTATTTTTCATTACAGTTTTTTTGTTTTTACATAATTTTTTGCCTCATTGTGTCACAATTTAAACAGTTATGAAAGGAAGAGGGGGGGGGGCAGGGATCATAGATTAAATAAAATAGACCATTGCATAAAATAGACCGTTTTTAAAATTTGTCATTGCTTTATAGTATATTTATGTATATAAAAAAAATTATTTGTTTTACCTGGTAGATTTTAGAAACTAGATGTATCTTAGAATATTTCCAATGGTAGCCAGCTGGTTTATTTAAAGCTCATTGATTGTGTACTTTAGGAAAAACAGCAGCCTCCTTGGATTTGTTGACACACTGTAATTACTCTTCTCAGCCTCCTTTTTTTTGATTTTTTAAGAACAACCCATTTCAGCTTTTAAAAAAAGGTTGCTCAACAAGTCATCATTATCGACTGTGTGATTCGACCTGCTCTGTGAATCGACCTGCTCTGTGAATCGACCTGCTCTGTGAATCGACCTGCTCTGTGAATCGACCTGCTCTGTGAATCAGGCTTCCATGAACCTTCTGTACCAAATAGATAGACTGATTTTAATAGTCTAAAAACATTGGCTTTCCAAATTTTCTAGAGAGTTAAGGCATAAAAAATGTAAAACTGCTGGGTTCACATCATAAAAAAATATAAGAAAATCTCAGGTTTTATCAAAAATGAGGATTTTGAGATTTTACATATAGCTGAAATTGACCTCAGAAAAAACTTTTAGTCATACATATAAACTCAGCAGACTTAATGGAATGTCTTTAATGGAATGGGAAAAACTTTAATGAAACAGAAACAAGCTAAATAACTATTTTACAATAAAGATTTCATGCACAGCTTATTTTAATCTTTAATTAAAATACTAGAGTAACTAAAAACTAAATATTAATGAAACATTCTTACTTATAAATAACTAGAGAACATTTAAGAAATGCAAAAGTTTGCAATATTCAATATAAGCAAATATAATATTCAATATTATATTCAATATAATACAATATTCAATATAAGCAAACTTAAGTTTCTAAAAGCTATACATTAAAGGATGGAGGATGAAGATACATCAAGAAATCCGCAGGGATTAGTACTTCTCCAATACTATAGTGTTTGCATTTTGTATCATTATCACATACAGTGCATGTCAGCCTTCTCATATACAATGTTTCTTTTTTAGTGGAACTCCAAACCCCCTCATGAATTTGTAAAGTCCCCTTGAAAGTGGTTAGGTTTTCCAGTACACATTTCTCATAGAGATTAAAATCTGTGTTATTAATAGTATAGATGGTTATACTTAGACACTTTTCTTTTATTTCTTCTACCAAATAAATAATATCAAGAATATCTTTCCCTTGTCCAATCAATCTGTCTGCGGTTCTTTTGATATAACCCCCTATTTCATCAATGGCACCTTTTTCGTGCCCCTTTTCTGTGAAATGTCACCTTATAGTTTTAGCTCCAAACTCTTTTTGAAAAAAAAATACCAACCAAATAGAACATAAACTTGTTTTGGTACTGTTGAGAAATTCTATCACTAAGGAAATGAACTGTTTCATTGACATGCAGCTTTTCTTTTAAGTCATTAACAACAGGCTTTAAAAGCGCACAGATTCCAACAAAGTCATGACGCCTGTTATCTGAAATTGTACAGTAAGATTTTGCCTTTATTTTGTTTTCAGAAATACTACAATAGTATGCCATAACTATGTGGATTGACACTTAGTTTCTTGATCCGCCAAAGTGGAGGGATTGGATTTCTTTTGAGTATTTGCAATTGTAATTTTCTGAAAAGTCACAATGAATGAAAATATCCCTAGGCCCTAAGTTATTTTTTATTTCTGATATAGCTTTGTACTGGTGTTTTATATTGCATACATCCTACATAAACTTTTCCAGTAAGTTGTTAATAAAATGCAAAAACGGCTTTTTTTTAGTTAATGTTAACTCTTCTTTTACAGTTTTAAAACATGTCTTCATTTTATCTTTTACCACAAGTTCAACACTTTTTTTAGACCATTGTGGAAATGTTACTTTTTCATTCATACCATTCTCAAATTCTTAACAAACTATTTTTTTGTTTAAAAGACAAACTCCACATTTCCTTTCCAGGCATGATTCTCTCAGCTCGCCGTCACATGTTATACTTTTTAGCAAGTCAGAACGATATTTATATGCCAAAATCTTAAAACTATACAACTTTTCAAGAATCAAAGAAAAATTCTCATGGTCAACACATAGACAAGTATCTCGTTTACGAAAGTCTGGTTGAACAACCCAAAAGGGTCTTAATTTGCAAAATGTGCTATAAGACGTTGACTTGAGCTCAGTTGTTTGTTTGAACTCATTCTACAAATTCAACATTGTATCATTTTGTATCATTGTATCATTGTCTTTTTAGTTTTTTTCATTTTGTTTCTGAGAAAAAAAGAAACAATAACAATATTGTTTCTTTTTTTCCCATCTTTTTTTTAAAAGTTCCTAACTTCCATTTCAAGTTTTTGTTGTTTCAGTACATTCGAGGGCTGATTCAAGTTGTATGGTAAGATATATCTTGAAGTAAGATTGTTGAGGCTTCTTTGAAGTCTGTACTTCTTTATCATCTTTCCGCATAATACCCTGAAAAATTTGATTGTATTTGTGTCTTTAACACTTCGCTAAAAAGCAAGCTTTTCTTTACTTCCTTCGAGCATTTCGTACCATTGGTCATTTTTTTAACCACCTTTTTAGGAGTATTATCTTTTGCATATCGCAGTCTGTAGAATTTTTGTTTGTATTTATCACCTCTTTGCTTTAATAAATTGTTTTTTTCTTCTAATTTTTGCCTTTTTTCTTCAACCTATCTCTATATTTTCTACGAACTTTTAGCCCGCTTCTTCTTCTGGAACTAGATTACTGACTGCGATCAGGAAGTATATTTATGTCTATTTTGTTTTCAATAGGAGTATTTACAGTTGGACTTTCAGGTGGTGTAGATAAATTTTCAATAAGTTGCTGTCTCTTCTTTTTCATTTCCCGACTTCTCTTAGTCCTTTCTTTCCAACCTTTTCTTACTGATCCCTTTCGGAAAGTTCATGAATTTTCTTTTGTGTTGCTTTTTTTCTTTCTCTGCCTTTCTGTTTTTGTTCTTCATATTTGTCCGGGTTTTCAACTTTCATCTTCTCCCTCACTTTCCGCATACTTAATTTTTTCAATTCTCATGTTTTTTCTATCTTTCCCATTTTTTTTAACTGTAAGTAAAGAAAAAATTATAACTATTTGGATAGAAACATTTACCTTTTCAATAATAATTAATTAGCTATATGAGCAAAGTTTTAAAATGTTAAAAATGCTAAAAGTAGGCATTAAAAAATTCAGGTACAGGTAAAATTGTCATTTGTTGTCACATCCGTTCCATGTGTCATGTCTGTTGCATTCTGTACTCCACAGAGTACAGAAAGCAACAGACGTGACTCCACGTGACATCCACAGACATGACAAAATGAAGGAAAAACCCTAAAGGAGTGCAATGTTTTGAGGCTTGGACTCTGTTCCCCTTGGAGTAAATATGCCTAGGTAATTGCTATTAAACAAAAGTATCACTTATAAAAAAGTAAAATTATTTACCCTGTGTATGTTTGCCACAGCTGTGACACACTAAGACTAACAAATTCAACTTTTAAAACTTCAACACTTATCAGCACTAAACAACTACACCAAAAATTCCCCCACTATTACTCATTAATAAAAATGTCTGATAGTTTAGCAAGAACAGCAACATAGAGAACTACTGCTGCCTCCTACAGCTTTTTTTAGGAATTAATAACTCTATCCAAAGACATGACATTTAAGGTGGTGACAAGAGTTTCAATTACATAAAAGTTACTTTAAAAATATGTTTTGAGGAAAATATTATGTCAACTCTAATTTTTAATGTATTCTTGATTATTTATTATATATTAAAATAAAAGTAAAGTACCAGCAACAAGGTTTAAACTTCTTGGGATTAGAAAAAAGTCTGGGTGGTGACATTCCACGGACATGACTTGTCACAGTCTGTGGAACATTATTTATTCACTGAAAATACTATTTTGGATTGGTTTTCATCAGTTTAACATTGTATAAGCTGTATATTTGTTATTTGCACCGGTTAAAAGTGAAAGTAGTATTAACTTGAAAAAAAAATTAGTGGGGACAGTATATTGCTACTTTTTTGGAGAATGATCCATATATATTATATGTATATATTTTTTAGTTAGTAGTTAAACTGTAACTGGACGAATCCAGGGAGTGTGGTTTATCACACTTTGACAGCATTAATCCAAATATATCTTTAAAAATGTTTAGTTAAAATTTCTTCCATTATACTTATCTAATCTATTCTTAAATTGATTGACAGTTTTTGAAGTAAAAGCAGTTTCCGGTAAAGCGTTCCATAAATTGGCTGTACGATTTAATAAAAATGATGCCGAGGTAAATAGTTCACAATTTCTCTTTCATATTTAAAATTGTGACCTCGAGTAATTGAATCAATTCAGTTCATTAATTAAATAAATTTCCTTGAATCTGTTTAGCAATTTAAACACTTGTATTAAATCCCCACGTTCCCTCCGTGTGTTCGATGTAAATATATCTAATATTTCCAATCTCTTTTCATAATTAATTTTCCTTAATGATGAAACTAATCTAGTCATCCTGTGTTGAACTTTTTCCAAAAGTGATATGTCTCCTTTAAAATAAGGTGACCAACAGGTACTGCAAACTCAATAAGAGGTCTAATAAATACCTTATACAATGTTTTAACCAATTTTGCATCAATTCGTGAAAATATCATCTTTAACATACCCATCATTGAATTTGCTTTAGAAGTACTTGACATAATTTGTTTTTTCCATTTCAAGTTTGTTGAAAAATATACACCTAAATCTCTCTCGCATTCAGAATCTTTCAGTTCAATACCATTTAAAGTATATTTCAATTGCGGATTATTTAAACCATAATGTAATATAACACATTTACTAGAATTAAAACCCAAGAGCCATTTTTTAGACCATTCCTCTGCACTATCCAGATCTTTTTGCAAGCTGTTTTCAACATTTATTTCATTCACTTTTGAAAGAATATTTGTATCATCTGCATACAACTCTGACTTATTTTTAAATATATTTGATATATCATTAATAAAAATAACAAATAATAAGGGCCCTATTACGGATCCTTGCGGAGCACCACTGAAAACTCTTTGAATTCTGTTTTTTAAAAAAACTTCAATCCATTTTAATAATAAACCACTAATTCCATATGAAGATAGTTTAATCAATAGTCTTTTGTTAGCAACAGCAAAAGCGTTAACAAAATCTAAAAGTGCTTCATCTACCGAAATACCAATAGAGAAATTAAATGAAATATAATCCAACACCTCTAATAAGTTTGTTGTACAAGAGTTCCCTTTAACAAAACCATGTTGTGACTTCGACATAAATTTATATTTCATTAAATATGATTGTATGCAGTCTCTGACTATAACTTCCATAATTTTACAAGTAATTGACGTCAATGACACTGGTCTATAATTTGCAGCTTCTAATTTATCTCCCTTTTTGAATAGTGGTGTAATATTTACTGCTCTCCATTGAATTGGTAGTTCACTTTTAACAAAAGATTCTTTTAAAATTAAAGTTAATGGCAATGCTACGGAATCCGCACAATTTTTCAAAATCAACGGATGTATAGAATCAACTCCATATGTTTTATTGATATCAACATGTTTCAATCTACTTAAAACATCAAAATAATTTATATTAACTGCATCAATAAAAATATCCCCTAAATTCTCGATTTGTGAACGCTCTTCTGTAGAGTTTTCGATGGCAAACACACCTTGAAATTGTTTATTTAAAATTTTAACAATTTCATTTTGATCATTTGTTACATAACCAGTTTGATCTATTAATGCTTTAATTACTTGTTTAATCGTTTTTTGACTATTCACGCATTACTATAGCAGTTTTGGATTTATCTTTGATTTTTCAACAAAATCATTTTCATAGTTACATCTTGCTTTACACAATTCTATTATCACAGTTTTGCAAATATTTTTATATTTCATTACTTTACTCAAATCTTTCCAGTTCGACGATAAATTTTGATTGACTAATTTTTTCAATAAACAGATCATACATAAATTGAACTGATAACCCATCAAATAAATAATTCCAGTCAATTTTATCCATACTTAGACTTATTTGTGGATAGTCACATTTACTGTAATCAAATTTATACTTTGGATGATTTTCCATTGCAATAGCACCAAGGTTAAATTTACAAGTTAACACCATATGTCCATGATTTATATTTCCTAGAACTGGGTTAGACTCAAGTTGATAAACTCGTTCATTGTTTTTTGTAAAAATAAGATCCAAGGTATTTTTTGTAACATATTGTGCATTTTGAAAGGTTGGGATTGAAACGTGTTGGTACAAAAAACATTCATATATAATATTAATAAATTCATTTTCAACAGAATCTTCACCTACTAAAATATCACTAACGTATCCATTTGACCATTTTACATTTGGAAAATTAAAATCACCAATAATTGACAAATCAGCAAAATTATTTTTATTTACTAATTTACAAGCTTCTGTGAATATTTGACTCATTTCAAGCATATCTACTTGTTCGTTTGGTCTGTACACGCAACCAATTAAATATTTTTTATCATTTGCAACTATAATGATCCATATTTACTCACTTTTACTTCTATTTAATATACCTTCATTTACCTTATAAGATATTATTTTGCTATCTATATATAGTACAACCCCTACTCCTCTATGTCCATCACCCTTATTTCATTTCTACAAAAAATATCCTTCTAAATAAATTTCTGATGTCTCCTTAAACCAGGTTTCTGTAATAGCAATTATTTGAGGATTTTTAAAACTGCATAAGATTTTAAATTCTTCAACTTTGTTTACTAAAGATGTTGCATTCGTATATAAAACATTAAATGATAATAAACCTACTAATTTTTTATGTTGTTGTGTTAAGCTGTATTTTAAATTTGTTAAGCTGTATTTTAAATTTGTTAAGCTGTATTTTAAATTTTTTATGTTGTTGTGTTAAGCTGTATTTTAAATTTGACAATTCCATTTCCATGGATTGCATATCTAAATAGCAAATTTGCTATTCTTTCACCATTCATTTTGTCACGCTTCTTTTTAAGCTCATAACTTTCCATTATCTCTGCTTCAGTTAAATCAGGCAAAATAAAAACTTCCTTGTAATCTTGCTTTTCTCTTAACAATTTAGATTTTGCTAAAATTGGATTTCTCTCAAAATCTTTAATTAAAATCACTAATACTGGTCCCGGTTTTCCAGTTTATTTCGTATTTAGCCTTTTTTGAAATGTTGGGACAATTTCTACATTTATTTCATGAAAAAGTTTACTAATTTGTTCTTTATCCTCTTCATGTTGTTATTGCAATGTAGCTTTTTTAGATGCAGGAAGGTCATAGAAATAATGTTTTTTCTTCTTTTTTCTCTATTTTTTTGCACATTAATATCTGTATTTAAACAATTAATTGTTCAACTGGGGATTTCATTTTAGAAAAGGAGGTAGACCAATTTTTACTTGTTATGGCATCTGAGTACGATTGTTTTGGCAATGATTCTCGAGAATCTTTTTCATCTTCTAGTACCACAACATGTGTTTCTAACCCTTTCTGCAGACAGTCATTTTCCATTTTTAATACTTTTTTCTCAAGTGCTTTATTTTTTTCTAACTCTATCTCAAGATGTCTTAGATACTCTAATTCATTTGTCTGTATTTTGGTATTAAGAAACAACAAAACTTTTGAAATTTTACCACACCAATTATGTAAGACTTTGAAGCCCGTATGATTTCCTGGTCCTAAACTTGGCCAATTTTCCTGCTTTAAAAAATCCATTTCTATGTTAGTTTTTCTTTGTATTTATATCTTTAACAATGATGAGTTGGTCTTTGATAGGAGGGCTACCACCCTAAATACCAGTGGATTACCATCCGATCTCTGAACTTTTTGAACTTTTAACACTTTGAACTTTTAACACCTTATTAACACAAATACTGTAAAAAGTTTAAATATGTTTTTTTCCGTTTTTTTATATTTAAAATTTACATTTAATTACCCCTCGGAAAGTGTTTGAGTACATACTAGTAATAAAAGTAATTTTTCGATAATATTGAAATGTCACCACGAAAACAAATTTGTTATCTGCAACTTTAACGCCATCTAAGCTAACACTATATTGCATTTTTGTATATAATTTTTATTGCTGTTATGGTAGTTTATAACATCTGATGATCGCATTAAGCGTGAAACTCCGAGTAATGTTACAAATTTAATTGTACTTTATTATTATTCTAATATAATATAATACAATATATATATATATATATATATATATATATATATATATATATATATATATATATATATATATATATATATATATATATATATATATATATATATATATATATATATATATATATATATATATATATATATATATATATATATATATATATATAAATATATATTTTAAAAATACAACAAAAAGGAAGAGAAAACACACATCACCTCATTATTATCATTATGAAACTTCACAGCAATATTTGTGTTAGTATGCCATCCATCAATATCCCATACCATTGTCATTAATAATGAATAATTAAAACTGTTAGGTACGATAGGACCTAAAGTCCATATTTTATCATAATCATTTGAGAGGTTTATGATTAATTCTCTATCTTTTATGTGTAAACTGCAACCTTTAATAAATATACAATATACAGATATATATATATATATATTATTATTATTATTATTATTATTATTATTATTATTATTATTATTATTATTATTATTATTACTATTATTAATGTATTTAATTCAAACAACATGTACATATAAATAGGCACAAGGTCCATAGATAAAAATAAATAAAATAATAGTCAATAAAAAGAACAGATACAGTCATCTAAAATTATCCATCATTAGGACAGTCCTAATATTCTGTTAATTAAACCGAAAGTGAGGTTTCTTTTGGCACACTCAACAAGCTGTTTATTTAAATTGATCCTATAGTTAAATAAAATAGTCTCAAAAGTTGGGAGCCTTAACTCTAAAAACATCTGAGTCAGACTACAATATTTTCTATATCCAAAAAACATTTTTGAACATTTGTTATAGCAATATCGTAGGTGTGCTAATGTTCTTGTGCTAAAACTGTTCCATAGGAAAGCATTATATATACATATACAATGTGACTGGAATAGTCTCACTTTGACTAGGCTTGAACACCTGTAAAAGCGCCTTATTAGCATATTTGTTCAAGTATATAGATTTTTTATCTCTTTTTTTATATCAGTATCATCTGCTAGATCATTTCTCACAATATGACCAAGGTATTTAAAGCTGTCAGCAAATTCCAGATTGCAACCTGCTGCACTCAATTTTGGAAATGATGACACAATTTTTGATTTTTGCTTGGGCTAAAAACCATACAAACTGTCTTCTTTGTGTTAAAAGACATATTAATTAGTAAGGCCCTGTTATTAATTGCATTCAATAATTTTTGTAGAGACAACCATGATGGAGCTATAAGTAATATGTCATAGAAAAATCCCTCCTATATTGCAACCTAAATAGTAACGGTGATAAAACACCATCTTGTCGCACACCATTTCCTATACTAAAAGCAGGAGGTCTAGCTTTCTGCCAACTAATACACATTTCCTGGTTGCTGTACCAGAATGCAAGCAGACTTACAATATTTTTTGATATTCCTTGATCTAATAGGTTACAGAACAGAAGCCAGTTATCAACGTTATCAAATGCTTTATTAAAATCTATAAAAGATGAAAACATGTGACTACTTCTAGATGTGTAGTAACTAATAGCTTTCTTTAAATAATTTGTGCGTAAGGTTGTAGAATGCTTGTGTTTAAAACCAAACTGATAATCATCTAAATTGTCAGCTATATTTATTTTTTGTAACAAAATATTCTCAAATATTTTGGATATAGCTGGAGAGTGCAACTGCCCTGTAATTGTTCACATCAGTTAGGTTGGCCACTTTGCACTTCACCAAAGGAATAATCGAAGATTCACAGTATATATATATATATATATATATATATATATATATATATATATATATATATATATATATATATATATATATATATATATATATATATATATATATATATATATATATATATATGTTGGTGTCGCTCCTCCTTCACAAGGAGGAGCGACACCAACAAAAATTTGGATCAAACAGAAATTGAAAGAAGCCTCTATCATGGGTTTAGTATTTATTATAATTAACTATGTTATAAATTTTAAAATAAATCACATACTTAAAAAAAAACACATTTTAAATTTGAGTTTTTTTGATTTTTGAAAGTTGTGTTTGTTGAGTGCCTTTTTCTGTGGCCTGCCAAAGTAAGTAGCAGGTTCTGTTTTAATGCCTCATTCTGACACAGATAGTTGAAATCTTGAATCAGTTTGATTCCTATTTCTGTTATGTCATTGACAACAGTCAATCCATTGATAAACTTGTGTAGATATTTAAATACTCTGAGAAATTGTGCTAGTCCCTGAAAAACTATATTGTTAATTAACCTTGAATAAGGAAGTTTACAAGAATTACAATTACATATCTAATAAATAATAATAAAAAAAATAAAAATAATATCAAAAATAATAATAGTAGTAATAATAACAATATTAGCAATAACAATAATATTTTGGCTTATATCTTTAACTGCAGCTAACTTCTATCCAGTCTGTTTCCTTCAGATTTAGATGTTGAAAAATCATTTAACTCTGAGATCCAACCAAACTGAGCAGATTAGGAATACTATCCATGTTTAATTTAAGGAAGACAGAATTTCCAAGCTCAAATGTTTCAGGTCTGAGAAATTTTACCTTGGGCATTGCCATTTCACACATTTTTATCCAATTGACAATCTGATAGTGCAAGGACAACATTTCTTTCTGTTAGAAACAACAAGTGGTTTTAGCTCTCAATAGTTACATTTGAAACAGTTTCATTTAAATTCTAACTCTTTTTGAAGTCTTTTCACTGCTTTTGTGTACTTTCTGTCTTTTGCACCCATAACAGTTTTGCGCTCTTCCTTCTGATCTTTTAAGAATGTAACATCTGCAATGCAACATCCCCGTGCGAACTTGGAGTCATAAATACATTGCTATTTTAGATGACAATTGTTCCACCATCTTTCTTGAAAAGATAATTAATTAGATGTTAAAATGCAAAATCACATAACCTTTACTCTTCTCCACACTGAAATAGAAAATAGACTTGAGGCGGTACTAAACATTGAACTTCAGAGCTAAAATTGGGCTTAAATTATTCACAAAGGTTAACCACAGCACATGCTCCCACATACGCATTTTGATAATAGGGGGTTTAAGGTACCTGAATATATATATATATATATATATATATATATATATATATATATATATATATATATATACATACATATATATATAATGAATAAAACCAACTTTTTATGAAATTTGGATTTTTATGCCTGTTTTTATCCCACCAATCATTAGCCATAGAATATAACTCAAGTATAATTATAAATCATTATTTATTATCAATTATTATTATTATATTAATGGCTGACAGGGATGAAACTATGAGTTCCATGAAAAAGTTATATAATAATGTTAAGCTTAACAGATATTAACTTTTCAATGGATTGTATTTATAGAGTCCATGAGAGGTCAGTAGTGAATGACAATTCAAGAAGTAAGGTAAATAAAGTAAAGTGAAAATGATTTTATATTCATATATAAAACTATAAACAAATTTTATAACTTTATTGTATTTATAGAAAAGAGTATGAGATGTAACCTAACAATGATAAGACAAGGCTCAAGCTTGGCAGCTAGAGCAGGTTCAACTAAATTCTAATAAATTTTTTATTTTTTATAGAAGAGAAAGATCATTAATAGAAAAACCAGCCCAAAGAGATAAATAAAAAACAAGGAAATCGGTAAGAACAATATAAAACAATAACCTCAAGATTGCCATTCTTTGTTGTGCTTGCTTTTTTTCTTACTCTTAAATTTATCTTTCAATTCAAATTTTTTTTTGTTTAACTCTGTATTTAATTATTGTTATATTTAAGCTGGTTCTTTTATTCTCTTCCGGAAAAAAAATTTAAAATGTATTAAAATTTAGTTAAACCTGTTCTAGCTGCCAAGGTTGAGCCTTGTTCTATTATCCTAGAGATGCATCTCATACTTTTTTCGACAAGTCCTATAACTATATAGAAATATAATCATTGTAACTGCTGAAATCACCTCTTGTTCCATTAACCAAAACCTAATCTTACATGACTTGTCATTCAGCAAAGTAGCATTCTTTTATTGCATCTGTCCTTTCATGCTCTAAAAACTTTTTATAATTCATCTATTTTTTTCCTAACACATCAAAGCTTTGGAGCTTTTTATCATCTTCATATTTTATTGATTCATACAATTTACATTTTTTTAGGTCTACTGGTTTTTTACTCATAACAATACATTAAATAGCAGTTACTTGCAGTTTTGTTGGGAATAAATAGTTATAAAAAAATGTGATTATATGCAATACTTATGCAATAATAATACTGACACCACAAAAATAAACTTGTTGAAATCTATTTAATCTGGATCATATTAGCTTAATAGTTAAATATTTGATAATAATTAATATTATTACTCATATAGTTTTAACAAAGTACTGGGCGTTGACAGTCTTGCAAAAATATACAGGGAGTATTAGAATCTAGGCACCTAGACATTCCAGGGAGTAGAAATATACAGGAGTATTAGTCAATCTAGGCACCTAGACATTCCAGGTCAGCTTATATTTATGCTTTTGTTAACCTTTAAAAGTTATAATGCCTGTTGAAAATTAGATAAAATAACTTGATATATACATTCTTTCATGAGAAAATATTTTTAACTTTTCAAAAATTACTTAAATATATAAATAAAAAGATATAAAAAAATAAATTAATAAGAAACTCCTTTTCTTAGAAAAGAGATTCAATGCAAAAGTTTTATATATTTTGAAATAAGTATATTTTGAAAAATTTAAATAAAGTTTTTAATAAAAAGTTAAGTTTAGGTTTTATAATGAAGACAAATAATCTTTAATTAAACGTTTACAGATTAAAAAATAAAGGTTGATGTGTGCTGGCTGTTTTGCTGTGGAATAATCAAATTGCAATAGTGGAACTTTTTTTTGATAGATGGTTCTGTCTTAGGTTCACTTTGTGTCTATCGATAACAACGCCTTTTATATATTCTTATGAATAGCATTTAATATCTTAATCATTAACTAAAAACCAAAACACAAATTAATTAAAATACTATTTTAAAACATGTTTAATTTTTAAAGTTTTTTTTAGATCGGAGAGGGCTACCCAACATTTCCTCGGAAAAAATGGATACTCTGATGCATCTTGTAATGTAGGAAGAGGTAAAATTTTAAAATAAATAAAAAAACTGAAATTTTTTTTTTTACTAAAATTTACTATTTTAGTTATATAGGCATCTGAAAATTTTTAAAGGACCTTTAGGGTAGAAAATACAATATAGAAATTAATTTATTCAGAACATTGGTGGTCTAATATAAATAAAGATGTCTAAAATAATGTTGCCACCTTTGAATCCTGTCAAAAAAAAACTTCAAATATGGGTAAAATTTCTCCAGAGTTGCATTCAATACCAGTTCAAACAAAAGTATGAAATCTAATTGGCGTTGACCATAAACTTCCTTAAATTCCAGAAGGTCATGGAAGTATTTGTGTTGTTTATTATAACCTCAGCTTATTATATCTTCAAGCAAAATGTATGGTTGAAAGAACTGATTAAACTATACAGGGTTCAACAAACCCATCAAATAAGACCGTTTTTCTTACTCTCTACACATAGAGAAATGAGAGTAAGAAAAAAGTTGTTGCTCCCTCTTTTGCACCAGTTAGTGTTACTCAACCTCTTTCCAGGCATATATAGAAAGTACTATGCTTCATATGGCTTCACTTAAATATTATTAATATCTTTTAAAATAATTTTCTTGTTATACGATATTTATGTTTAATGAGTTTGATCAATAAGGCTGCGCATAAACTTTTTGTTTTAAATATATTTTGATATTAATATATATTTATAATATTTCGTTGACCTATAGCGGTCAGCATCGTCAGGTAGAATAAAAACTGTGTTGCCAAATTAAAATTGCAAAAAGAAGGTAAATTTTGTTTAAAAAAGGGGCTAAAAAAGCTAAAAATTTATAAAGTAAAGCTAGAAAAAAAGCTAAATATAAAATTTCAATTTATTTCATAACTGTACATTTATTTTTACTTTGCCTTACATTTATTTATTTATATAATTTAAGTAGAAAAATCTGCTGATGTCAGTGATGTGTCTGCCATCATTTGCTGGGAAATGAGTCAAATGAGTGAAATGACACCTATTTCTTCATTCAAAATGTTTTCTAGATTATCGTCACTATTGTATCTTCTTTTTGGCTGTACATCTTCATATTTCCTATTGAATTCAATACTGAAGAAGGTAATATATAATCTCTGCAGCACTTATCGTTGCATCTGAGGCCATACTTTATTGAAAGAATAGACTTTAACATGGGAAGTCCCATTCTATTTCTCATCTTCGTTTTTGCAATGTTCATGGAACTGAATACTCTTTCTGCATTTGAATTTCTGCATTAGAATTTGGTAAAATTAACATCTTAATTGGACATTCAGCAATCTCTTAAAATAGATTGACTCCAGAAGCATCTTGACATTCTTTTACCTCTGACCAGAACAGTTCAGTATTTTTTACATTTGTTATATTTGCATAGTTAATATGGTTATAAATGATAGAAAAATATGAGTTTTCTTATTTAAAAATTTACTTTATTATTCTAATACATTTTGTTTTTAACATAAACTTTAATTTAATTTTTTCACGTAAGATTACGTTAGACAACAAAAAAATTTTATCAGGATAATATTGGTTTTTTTGTATATCATTTTGGCTATTGCTGGATGGTATTGCTGGTGTTAATTCATTTCAAATTACTTGCTTATTCAATCTGCATACCTTGAAAATCTAAGAATCACCCAGATAAGTTTTGTTATGTCATAATTTCATAATTATACTTCTTCATAATTATACTTCAACGATTAAACATATAAAGCCAACCTTACAAAAAAATACAATTTTTTTTTCGGTTACCTAGACAGCCAAGATAAATCATTAGCGCAATATTTTTGGCCAGCAGGTGGACAAAATGTGAAAAAATATAGCTGATAATCTCTATAACTTATTTAATTTTGGTTTTTATACATATTAAGAGAAACTAATTAATATTACATTTATATAAATCTTTTAGTTTAAGGAGACTCTGATCATTTGAATATTTTATTAACTTATTATTAACTCTTAGCATTTGAATATATAAGTAACTTTGGTAAGATCAATGTTATGTGATATTTCAATAAGACTTTGCTGTCAAGACCAAATTGGTATATGCAATATGAGCGTATTCAGAGATTAAAAATAAAAAAAGCACACCGTTAAATAAATTTGTCATAGCATGTAACCTCAGTAACACATTAAAGTTGTATTAATATGTTTTTATATTTTATATATAATATATTATATATTAAAATATTTTACCAATTCAAAAAAAAAATCCTGGGATAATAATTTTTACGGCACCATAACTAATGAATGCATATATTGAAATTTGCTGTCTAACATTTATTTAAGGTATATGATGTTTAAATCAAGTTCCCATTGATTGCTTGTCTCAATAAATCCTCATTCTAATTTCATGTATGTTTTGATTTTGTTGCTATGATACCTACTTTTGCAAAGCAGCAACATATTTTTAATACTAACAGTTTTTATTTGGGCTATGTTTACTATATAGGCGTGTGTATTAAAATGAGATTTACACTTCTTATTTGGTTACTATTGATACCTTAGTTTGCATAGCAACAATATATTTTATGCATGTTCTTAAAGAAGATCAGTTCATTAAAAGTGAGAAAGCCTGGGTACGATTTTATTTGACGTTTGCAGATCTTCTATTGAAGTGAGTTGTATTATTGAACTAATTGTAAGGTTAAAATTATATCTGGAACAAAAAAGAGAATCATCTTTCTAATTCGACTACTTCTGTCTTTCACTCTAACATATCTTCGTTCTTCCCAAATTTACTTACTCTTGGTCCGTAGAGCGGGTTATGACGCTATATATAGTTTTATATCAGAAATGGTGATGATGTCAATGAATCAATGAACTTCTTTTTAAAAACATTCAACACAATTCTTGATCGTCATGCCCCGTACAAACAACTAACCAAAAACCAAGTTAAACTCAAATCTAAACCTTGGATTACTAATGGAGTTCTGAAGTCAATTACAATTAAAAATAAGCTCTACAAAAAGTATATAAAATCTAAAAATTGCAACACAAAAAGTCAACTATTTGATAAATTTAAATTGTACAGGAATAAAATTAGCAATTTATTAAGAATTTCCAAAAAGTCATACTACATCTCCTTCTTTAACAAAAACTTCAACAATATAAAAAATACATGGAAAGGAATAAAAGAAATTATTAATATCAAACCCTCTACACCAATTAAATCTTACACTCTTAAGTCTAACGGTTACACTATCTCTGACAGTATGGCTGTTGCTAACATTTTTAACAAATACTATGAAACAATACAACACCCACCCAAAAGTAAAATGATTTCTTCTAAAAGTATCTTCTCTGACTATTTAAAAAATGCTAATTCGAATTCTTTCTTTCCTAATCCAGTGACTGAAAATGAGGTATCTAATTTAATAAAAAATAGTTTACAAAATGGTAAAAGTTTTGGACCAAATAGTATCCCCACACACCTTCTTAAACTTACTTCTCATGTTATTTGCAAGCCTCTCTGTACCATATTAAATAATTCTTTTAATAAAGGTCTTTTTCCAGATGTTTTTAAGATAGCCAAAGTTATTCCTATCCATAAAAAGGGTTCTCTAATGGATCACAGAAACTATCGACCGATTTCTCTTCTATCTAACATTAGTAAAATATTTGAAAAAGCCATGTACAACAGACTTTATAGCTTTCTTGACAAAAACCAATGTCTTTACAAACATCAGTATGGGTTTCGTAACAAACACTCCACGACTCATGCACTTATTAAAATAACTGAAACTATTAGAAATGCTCTTGACAATAAGCTTTTTGCATGTGGAGTGTTTCTTGACTTAGAGAAAGCCTTTGATTCTGTTGATCACTCCATCCTCTTAAAAAAATTGGAACACTACGGTGTTCGAGGTAACACTCTCCAATGGTTTTCATCATATCTTTTTAATAGATCGCAATTTGTCTCCATTAATGATGCCAAATCTTTTCCAATAAAATGCTCCACTGGTGTACCCCAAGGTTCTGTATTAGGACCACTGCTTTTCCTTATTTTTATAAATGATCTTAATATCTCTCTAAAATTTTCAACGGCTTACCATTTTGCTGACGACACCAACTTACTCATAACTAACAAATCATTAAAAAAAATTAACAAACATATTAACCATGATTTATCTAACCTTCTTCAATGGCTGCGCTCTAACAAACTAAGTCTTAATACCAACAAAACTAAACTCATTATTTTCAAATCTAATCAATCTAAAATGTGTAAAAACCTAAACTTTAGACTAAGTGGACAAAATATTTTTCCCTTACTTTCATTAAAATATCTTGGAATCCAAATTGACTCAGATCTATCCTTTTCCTCTCATCTTAAAAACTTAGCAGTAAAATTGTGTAGATCAAATGGGATGCTAGCCAAAATTTGCCACTATGTCAATTATGAAACACTACTTAATATATACCATGCAATTTTTGGATCTCATCTTAGATACGCTTGTCAGGTTTGGGGACAATGCAAGTCTAATGCTTTTTTAAGGTTATGTAACCTACAAAACAAAGCTTTAAAAATAATATTCTTTCAACAGTATCATTCTAACTCTGACATCCTTTACTTTCTATCAAAAATACTCAAATTATGTGATCTTGTTTATCTATTAAATTGTCTATTTGTCTGGAATCATAAACAAGTAAACCTCCCTCCGTCATTCTCCAATTTTTTTACCACTAAAAAAAGTTCTCGTTATTACCTTCGATCTTTGAGTAACTTTAAATTATCTATCCCAAATCGCTGTTCGGTAAAATACGGTGATAATTCTATTACAAACCAATGCGTAAAATCATGGAATAATTTACCTTTTCATTTTCAATCCCTCAACACTTTTTCACAATTTAAAACCCGTCTTTTTGACTTTTTGATAGAAAAATACGCAAATTAAAATCTTAGGCTTAAAATAGATTATTATTACTATTGTTATTAGTATTATTATTATATGTGATGTTAATATTACTTACATTTTATTTGCATTTTTATTACCGCCATTATTACTTATTGGAATTGTTTAATACATGAATGTGATATTTGTTAATATTATTATTGTTGTTACTATTGTTGTTAACTTCATTACTATTATTATTATTATTATTATTGCTTTTGTTATTATAATTACTGATATAATCATTGTTATTGTCATTATTATATTTAATAGTATTATTGGTATTATTATAATCGTCTTCGTTTAATTTACATTATTATTATTGTTATTATTGCTATTATTATTATTATTATTATTATTATTATTACAATTGCTATTATTGCTATTATTATTACTATTATTATTATTGCTATTATTATTATTGCTTTTATCATTATTATTATTATTATTATATGATTGCTATTATTATTTAATTGGTGTTTACCTTTGATTAGTACTCGTACTATTAGTAAACTACCATGAAATGTAAACTATTATTTCAGAATATATTGTTATTGTTATTGTTATTGTTATATATATAGGTATTACTTATATATACGCTATATATAGGTAATACCTATATATATATAGGTATTACCTACATATATATATATATATATATATATATATATATATATATATATATATATATATATATATATATATATATATATATATATATATATATATATATATATATATATATATATATATATATATATATATAGCGGTATTTTGTATATATATATATATATATATATATATATATATATATATATATATATATATATATATATATATATATATATATATATATATATATGAGTTTGAGTTTGATATATTCAGTAATCAAATTTATACATTTAAACCGCAATAATGCTGTAACAATAATTAAAAAATATATACATATACATATGTATATATTTAAATGTTAAATTATTTATTTGATGAAGAGACTTTTCCAGGAGTCTCTATGCTGATTTAACAGTTTATCGCATCGAAATCCGATCTTTAAATGCATTTAAAGATGGAGCGTTTACCGCGTGCTGTGTGAGAGAGTTCCAATGGACCGCAACTCGGTTTGTGAAAAAGTTTGATCTCTCCTCACATCCTCTTACGAATTGACGATCAAGCTGCTTGTCATGGCCGCGTAGGTTGTACACCTCACGCCCAATTAGTTGGTGCTGTGGGACCATAAATTGAACTTCGTCATACATTGCGTCTCATTTGTGTTGCTTAAGGCCGTTTTCCACAAGACGAAAAATTCGCGCGAAGCGAATTTTTTCGTCGTTAAGCATGCGCAGATTAAACATTTTTGGCGATTATACCGCTACTGCGTTTCGCTGCAGCGAAAAAAAAAGTCGAATCCATTTCGACTTTTTGCGAATCGCCATAATAAAATTTTGAATATTATATCACGTGATGTCAACATTAAAAAAAGCAAAAACATGTTGTTTTTAAAGTAACAAAAAACAAAATTCTTAACCTGGCGTTCTTATTAATTTTATATGAACTTACTCTGAAAATTGGCTAGCATGAGTAAATTTATCAAACAAGGGACAAGACTTACATAAAAAAATGACCAGACTTATATATAAAACTAAATTAAAAATTTACAAATATAAATTTTCACACTGTCAATTACGAAAGTTACACTTCATAAGAATGTTTATCTTCAAGTGGCCACACGAAGATAAACCTTTTTGTGAAAAATTCTTTATAGAGTTAAACCTGCTGTTCGTTCTTGCAGTAATAGTTTTTAATAGAAACGTTCATATCAGAGTTTAGCATTTATTTTCTTATACTTTCTTGTAAAAAAAACCTTATATTAAACGATTATATTACAAAATAATATCACATCTTACATATAAAGGCAGAAATGTTAATATTAATGCACGGAAAGAAATTTTCACATGCTTCAAAGTAGAAAGTATGCTAAAAAAGTATTAACTGCTTTCAGTTAAATATACAGCGTAAACTTATTGCTGCCATTTTTATTGTTGACAACGAAAAAAAGTAGCGCAAAAGAAAGTAAGTGGAAATCAAAACAGCGTTTCGTCGTAGCGAAAAAATTCGCTTCGCGCGAATTTTTCGTCTTGTGGAAAACGGCCTTTAGTCGTATTTTTTTTAAATACAACTAAGCAACACAAATACAACATAGATGCATTATTAGACATTCTTTAGAAATTCAAATAAGAAAAAACGGCTTATATAAAACACTCTTTTCTTGATTTTTTACCGGCAGAATTTGTTAATATATATCATCATATGACAGAGTCTTAGCTAGCTCATTTTCCACTGAACACATCATGAGATCCGAAAAACGTTCTTGTCCCATAGTGACCCTACAATAACTCTTTATCATTTTAAGTTTACTGAAGGATTGCTCACCCTCTGCAACAGATACTAGCATTGTATTAAAGATTCGAATTAAAATGCATACATATGGAAAAATAGGCTGCAGACTCTTTGAATGGTTGAGAAGGCTCAATCAGTTTCCAGGAATAAAAAAACGAAGACTCCTTCAAACGATTAAGAAAAAATTTCTTGTATGAAGTCGTCTTCTTTGACATCATTAGCGTAGAACTGTGCTAATTCACGAGCTTTTATCTCTTGAGAATCTGGTTCTTGGTCTTTTAACCAGATGAATGAGAATCTTGAGGAAACATTCTTTACTATATCAAATCTTGAATGAACTTGATAATTAAAATGATCAAGAGCAACGTTGAAGATATTTACCCCAAATTGATGCTCGGGGCTCTCATAGCAGAAAGCTGCATTTGCAAGTTCATCGTGATACCGTTTCGCTCTCTTCTTTCGTTTTGTCAAAAATTCCGTTTTCAAAGCCTAGAGGACCTGCAACAGTTTTCGCTTCAGTCAAAATATTATTCCATGATGAGCGGATACGGCCAAGATTGCTTATTAGCTGTTGAATTAGAATAACTTCGTCATCTATTGTTAGTGAAGTTGACTGGAACAAACGGCTTACTTCATCTGCTACTTGAAGAACTTTATACCAAAAGTTCAGAAGTACAACAGTTTCAAAGGATTTAAAAAACTTTATTAAAGACTTAGCTTGATTTAGCGTGTCAAAAGTAACGTCAAGATCCTTTATAGTACGATTAAGGGCAGTAATTATTTCCCGTGGTCGTTTTGCTATTGGCTTAACAGCGGCAATCCGAGCTGACCACCTTGTATTGAAAAGCTTATGAAGAGTCAATTTTCTTATTTCACCTTTAAATAAGCAGGTTTGACATTTGAGATGCAATTGCATAGATTGACATTGAAATATGCACGTTAAAACTTACGTGAGATTTAATGCCGAAATGTAATACGTCGTCACTTTCATAATATGCATTTATACAAAAAAAGTTCTCTCTGAAAGCAAACTCACTGCACTAAACATAATAGCCGTAAACATCAAAACCGACGTTGTAAATTAAATAAACTTTTTATTTATTTCATAAAATTATACTATAAAAATAACATATAAAATCACAAAACATTTGAATTAAAAGTTAAACATCGTATAGACACTTAAGTTGGCATACGTGCCCCGGGCGCTAAAACTATAGGGGCGCAAAAAAATTATCATTTTTTTGCGCCCCTATAGTTTTAGCGCCCGGGGCACGTATGTCAACTTAAAATACAACGTTGAAACAACGTAAAATATAACGTTGTGCAAACTAAAAATAAAACGTTGGGCCAACGTATAAAATAAAACGTTGAATTAACGTAGAAAATTTTTTCAAAATATGTATTTGAAATCTAATATATCAAAGTCCATGTTTAGTAAATGCTGTTTTAAATCAGCCTTGAAACTTTTCATTGTGGAGTTTAAGACAAATTCCAGTTTATCATTAAAAATTCGAAGAATAATTTTTCCAAACAAAAGGTCCACGATATTGAATTTGGTAAGAACTTATTTTAATATGGGTTATGGGAATAATTTATGAGAAACTTCATTAAATTAAGATTGGCGATAAACACGCTTTGCTTTGAACATAAATAGCAACACTTATAAATAACCATTTTCCGACTTTAAATATACTGTTTTTTTTCAGTTGTAAAACCTTGTTTTAATGTAATTTTTAATGTAATTTTAAATTTTAAATGTTTCTACCACTATTTTTCATTTTTATTATTGTTAAATAATTTATAACCTAAATCTTTAATTGTTATTTAAAATAGATGGGTTTAAACATCTATAAAAATTTTATTCATACATCCGTTTAGGGGTCGTTCATAAATTACGTCACGCTTGAGAGGGGTGGAGGAGGGATTAGTGGTTTTGTGAGGACTCATACGGGGCTTGTTACTAAAGTGTTATAATGTCGTGACAAGGTAAGGGGGGGGAGAGGGGCAAAAACAGTCACAAAATTACGTGGCGTAATTTATGGATGACCCCTTATCCGTATGTAAGAAAGAAAGGTATCCATAGTAACTAAATAAAAATAACTATCACTTTCATAAGAAGCGCAACCTCATATTGGTAAATGCAAAATAAGGTACCCAAGCAGCATAAAACAGAAAATAGCACCTTCATAAGAAGAATATTAGTACTCATGCCAATTTACAACTGTTCGTTACAGAAAGTAGAACAATGTTTTAGAAATATGCTTTACAGAAGATGGTTCTTTTTGTTGATGTCATGGTATGTATGGGCTATTTACAGAATTGTCTCAGACGTATGTGGCATCTGGCTGGTGTTTCTTCATTCATTCATCACAGAAAAGCCCAAAAGCAATACTTTTGCATAATGGAAATCTTAAGCCATTCATCTCTATTGAATTTTCTGTTTATCTTAAACAGACATTTGATATTATGAATATAAAAATTATAACAAATAAGAGAGTCATCAATAGAACATCTGCTGAAATATTAAAGTTTTAAGTTATTGTAATGGGTACGCATGGATTTACAAAAAATATTGTTGTTTTTTTTGCCTGTGGGAAACATGGATTTACAAAAAATATTGTTGTTTTTTTTGCCTGTGGGAAAGTTGTGCCAAAATAAAACAACACAACAAATGCGACTGGGCACTAAAGTCTAAATATGTTCCAGAAACAAGCAGTGCTTAATCTTTTTAGCTTATTCTCAAAAGATCTTCTTACCACCATTCCATACTAAACATAAGCAAAGTCAATTCACTTGTGTTCCAAAACCTTTCTGAAAAATTAGAAATGTATTGAAACGAGAAAATGTGGAAGAAAAAGTCCGATGCATATAAGGATAAAGTTAAAAAACTCATCAACTGTTATTAAGAAATGAATTGTTAAATATCTTTGAAAATGTACTTCCCGCTTTTTGATTTAGATTTCTTTCGTGAAAACCTTGGTGTAGTGAGTGACAAGCAAGACGCTTTAATCAAGACAAAAAAGTTGTGGAATTACGCTACCAAGGATTTGGGAACGAATACACGATGGGTTGTTGTTTTTTGATATTCCATCGTGAAATTCTAGACCAAACGTTTAAAAAAAAAAAGTATACTCTCAACGCTCTGAAGGTTTTGTATTGCGTATACTTTTATTTTACAAGTGTGTTCAATATTATCTTTAATGTAAATGAGTTGCTTGCAGAAGGTGAATGAAAGAAAGCACAATTAATGTTATTATGAAAAAATAATAGGTAAATATTGTTTACAAACATGATAATCTAATGTGAATACGCTAAAGAGATTGTTTATATTTGAGAAAAAGAAGAAGTCCGAGATTCGCTCTATTGCGATTACTTAAATAACATTAAAACATTTAAATCCACTTTAAAATATTTCCAGTTATTCCGTAAGGTTTGATTTTTCTCATAAGAATTTTTTTTCGGTTTTTTCAAACGACTCAATAATACTATGTGTTAACTTGAGAGTTGTGTGTTCTGTAGATGCATCTTAAATTGTAAATATAGGCACACATTTTATTATTAAACTATTTATTTCTTTTCAAGTAAGCTAATGAAGATATTTGGACGAGGAACCAATGATCTTATACTTCAAGTCTTATACTTCAAGTTTTTGTGAAATAGTTTTATATAAATAAAAAATAATTTATTCCATACTTTTTATGCCTAATATTATTTTCTTACTTTATATTATTTTCATACTTAACATTATTTTCATACTTTACATTATTTTCATACTTTATATTATTTATGTTGATAAGCATTATTTGAAATCATTATTTGAATAACTTTTTTTTTTTTTTTTTAATTTTTTTGATAAAATTTTTTTATTTAGTTATTTAATTTTATTTCTTTTTTTCACTTTTCAACTTCATTTTTTGTAGCGATCTCATCGTCTGAAACAAATTCATCATTTGTAATGTCTTGTAGACCAATAAAAAAAATATTCTTTTGATATTATAGTTACAATGCACACTAATTTATCTTTACTGTTCGTGCTCAGACCTCCACAAACATACGTCACTACTCACATTCAACCTAAGATTTAATTCTGGAGAAACTGCTGAATTACAAAATAAATATAAATTTTTGAAGTTCTTACCAATATTAGAACCATATCCACCAAAACAACCAAACGTGCCATTATCTAACGAATAAAACGTTTCTCCTGTATGGCAAGAACACAATCTAGTTTTACCGTCCCATATCGCTAACGGAGCATAGTAAGAACATGTTGCATGATCAGGTAACTTCAATGCATCTCCTAACCAACTTCGCTCAATGGTATCGTAACAAAACACAAAACAAATCCAGTTTAGAGTTAAAAGATTGAAAATTCTTGGCATTTCAACATTTGCATATTGCTATTCAAAATTTAACACCAACTTTATTTGAATTTTTTTAGACAAATATCAAGTGACAAATGTTTGCCTAAAATGGAATTTGACGAAGAATGATAACGTTTGTTTAAGAAATTAAAGTGTTATCTACGCACGAAATGTATTTTAAAAATTTGAGTGTTATCTGGGCGCAATAATGTTAAAAAAAATATATCAAAAAGTATTCAACGTTTTTTTTTTTTATTTGGGTTTTTATTTTATTTTTTCTTAAAAAGATAAAAAATATTAACCAGTGTGAGGAATATAGTTTTTTTTTTTTTAAAGTAAACGAATAAAAAATTTTTAAAAAATTGCATTTGCTATATTTGATATATAACAAACTTAACATACCGTTAGCAAATTATTTGTTGTTTCCGTGAAGTTTTTATTAAGAAAAATACCGAGAAATGATAAAACGGAATTTTTTTCAATTCGATCAATCAAAAGGTGAGGCCTATATCCTGTAGAAGTTTTTTTTTTCCTGAGAAAATCAAAAATATCCGCATTTTTTTTTAATATTCAAAGTTAATTTACTACATTTGAATCAGCCTGAATTTAATTTCGTGTTCATTTTATGATTATGTAAGAATTATTTTTGTAGAATTTATAACAAACATAAATAACAAACGTTATACTTTATATTAGTTTTTTATTTGCACATAAATTAAAATATTTTTTGGAAAATAAATAAAATAAAAACGAATTTTTTTTGGTTTGACTAACATATTTTATTGATATTAATTGTAAAACTGAAATTAAAAAACGGGGCAAATTGACTATATTCTTCTGCTTGCTCCACTCAATTTTTTTTTAACACTTTTTTTTAAGATAAAAAGTGGTGCGAAGATAAAACTTTTAATATAAATTTGTTTTATTGTTTTTTGTGATTTAAGCAAGACTGACTTATTAAAAAATTAAATATAGTCCTTAAATAGGTTAATAATTTCATAAAATTTGGTCAAACTATTTACCTTCAATATGATCCAATATATTGGCCCAGGGGTTTCCAACCTTTTTGTACTCTAGAGCACATTCTAAAATATCTGTAGGGTAGTGGGCACCACCTATTTTTACTCGGGACGGTACGAACACGTGACTATTTCAGGTTTTCTGAGTGTACAAGAAGTGATGTGCGAATAGCACTTCCCGTTCCAGGCTAGCGTCTGGCTCGCAACTATACAAGTTGCGACAAGTACTATCAGCAAAGGAAACACTCATACATACAATATCGCAAACATATGAACGTATTTAGTAAACCTAGGTACTCAAAAAAATAAAAACTCTAACAAATAAATAAAAATATTTAACATTTTAAATAAATATTAATGAAATTTTTTTTTCAGTTAAATAGTGGCGGGCATATGCAAATCGTTCCGCGAACGCGATGGTGCCGCGAGCACAGGGTTGGGAACCCCTGTATTAGCTTAATAATTATTATTGTTAAAAATCTGTTCCGCTCATATGACAAAACAACCCTATAAGAACAAGTATGCACAAAAATTTTTGTTACAATTGTGTACATATTTAGATACGTTGGCCGGGGGTCTTTCAAATTTTCGGTGTTTTTGGCACCAGCTACAGGTGCCATTTTACAAAATTGTTGTTACAAAACATTTAAAACAATTGTTACAAAAATTAAAAAAAAAATTGTTGTCTTTTTCAGTTAATTTTGTTATTTACTTTATCTATATGAAGTTAAATTTATAAAATATTGATATTTACTCAAAAAAATACTTTCAGGGGTTTTCCACCTTAAGTGAATTAATGCTCTTTTCTTAAATACAATATAATTTAAAAAAAAAATCTAGTACTCCTATAAAAAAAAAACAGAAATAGTTTACATTATTTAAATAGCTCAAAATTTGCAACACTAAATTTTCTTTCGATTGAAATATTTATTTCGTCGTTTTTATTGCATCGCATTCTGTAAATGTTTTAGGTTGACTCGGCAGTTTTCCTTTTATCTGTAAACACAAATAGTTGTTAGTTTACTTAACAAAACTAATATGTACAAATCTGTTTACGAAAATTAAAAAATATATTTTGTAAACCGTCGAGGATAGTGCAAGCTTGCGTAACTAGCATTGGATAATAAAACTAAAATCTGACAAATTTAGCCATTAATAATGCCATTAATAAAACCAATTAGTAATGAGCATATAAATTAATAACTTTAACACCTAATATATATTGTTGAAATTAGAGAGAACATGAATAAAACTCTCTATGAAATTTTGAAATATTGAAAAAAGAAATAAAGGTTTATCCTTCTACTGTAATCTGTATTTGTGGATACGCTGTATTATCCAATGCTAGATAACGCGGATTTGCACTATCCCTGACGAAATAATAAAACAATACATGCCAGAAAAAAAAACAAAAAACCGTACATAAAACATACCTGTACATAATTAGCGGGTATAAGACCTTTCTTTTTATCAATTGAGGCCAGTAGCCATCCTCTTACATGTGGTTGACAAGCTTTAGGCGCAATTCTTATTATATCTCCTTTACGAAAAGATAGTTCATCTCTATTTCCAGCTTGAAAGTTATACTTTGCTTCAGCCAAAAAATGTTCACCAACACCTAAAACAAAAAAACAAAGAACCTTTACCAAAAAAAATAATTTTGAAATATTATCCATCAATACAATATAAAGTTCAGTAATTTTAGATTTCTAAAAATTGAAGAAAAAACAAAAAAAAAAACAATCGTCATTGTTTAATCACAACTGTTTTATAAATTATCACAACTAAATTATAACAAAATTATAACAAAAGATATCGTCACTGTTTTATAGAGCATACACATAAATGAGGTGCGTGTGTGTGTGTGCGCGCGTGTAGTTCTAGTATTTATAGGTGCATATGTTTTTATATACTTACATAAGCTTTATAGTTTTTTTTCCTTAGACAGTTATATACTTTAACTTTTTTTTTTTACTGATATTTATTAAGAAGTTTTAGGTAGTGAGGTAGTTATTAAGCATAGATGTTTCAGGTAGTGAGGTTGTTATTAAGCATAGATGTCTCAGATAGTGAGGTAGTTATTAAGCATAGATGTTTCAGGTAGGTGATGCATGACTATTCAGGTGCTTTCTATTAAATAACCTGTTTGGAACCTTTTTTCTTTACTTCCCTTACTTGGAGCCTTTTTTCTCAGTTTTTTCTTTACTTCCCTTACTCTAATCTTTTAATGCAAATATTTGCATTTTTACGATACATAATATGTGCTTGTTTAACAAATGCAAAAGTAAAACTTAAGGAAAATAAGTAAAATAATTTAAGAACATAAAACATCAAAAAATTTTATATTTGTTTAATAAGTTTTTAAATTTTTATTAAGAGTTTTCTTTGAGATTCGTGTCTCTAAATTTTTATTAAGAGTTTTCTTTGAGATTCGTGTCTCTAAATTTTTATTAAAAGTTTTATTTGAGATTCGTGTCTCTAAATTTTTATTAAGAGTTTTCTTTGAGATTTGTGTCTCTAAATTTTTACTTTGAGATTCTTGCTATCCAAAACACGACTACAGTCACTGCAGAGGAAGATGTCTCTGGAATACGCTTGGACTAGTTTTTAGAACCAGAAGTCAATAATAAATCCATGCATAGGTGTTAAATCCAACATGGTTTTCTAGAGTATGGAATTTTTATGCTATATTATCTTACATTCATTACTCAGCTTTGTTTTCATTTTCACATGCACAAATTTTGTTTTTTTTATTATTCCTATTATTATTCCGAATATTTCTTATATCCTTCACTACATGTTTAAATTTTTGTGGGTGACATTTTTGATGGCTTTTGTGCAACGTTTGCTATCATAAGATCATTTGATTATTGTAATTATTTTGGGTTGTGCAGGTTGCTTATTTTACACTTTTAATTGGTTAACATAATTTGATTGAGGTATCTATGACAGCGTTAGAGTTCATTGAAGACTTTATTGTGTTTTGCTGATTTTTTTTTTTTTTAATTTTAACAAGGTATACTGCTTTCTGATTAAAAATATTGGTGCTTTACAAATTTGGGAATTGTTGGGTTTTGGCTATTTGTAGTGAGTCCTTTTTTAGTGATGGAATAGGTGTAAGTTGCAGGGTAAAGCATAAGTGACATTTGTCTGACAGGATAAACTAGTTATTAACACTGATCTCATCAAAACGCCAGTAATAATAGACACAACTCTGAGATGTTTATTACTTAATCACTACACAAATTCTGTTTACACCTTAGCATTAATGTTTTTTTTTTTCCATTCTTAGGCCTCACATTGATTTATGCATACTTTTTATTTTGTAGCTAATATTTTGTTTGTATGTTGTTGTTTGGTGATAATTTGTTGTATATCTTTGTTTATCTTAAGTTTTAATAAAACATTTAGTGTTTATTTTTTATTTTTGTATGTATTGTTTAGGTGTATTGCCTGTTTTATTTTTATCATCATATGAGTACATTTTTAAATATTCTTATATTAATCTTTATTTTTTTCTCGACAACTGTCAAAATATGTTTTGTTCGAAAAATAATTCTCCTCTATTCTAATGTACTTCGTTTTTCCGTTCACTGCTCGTGTGTGACCAATCAACAAATTTATAAGCTAAAGTTTTTAAGTTAGATATAAAAAACATTTCAGAAAATGCATATAGATGTTAAGATATATAAACATCTTGTTTCAGAAAATGCATATAAATGTTAAGATATATTCTAATGTACTTCGTTTTTCCGTTCACTGCTCATGTGTGACCAATCAACAAATTTATAAGCTAAAGTTTTTAAGTTAGATATAAAAAACATTTCAGAAAATGCATATAGATGTTAAGATATATAAACATCTTGTTTCAGAAAATGCATATAAATGTTAAAGATATATAAACATCTTGTTTCAGAAAATGCATATAGATGTTAAGATATAAAAACATCTTGTTTCAGAAAATGCATATAGATGTTAAGATATATAAAAATCTTGTTTCAGAAAATGCTTGTAGATGTTAAGATATAAAAATATCATGTTTCAAAAAATGGGTAGACAGATTACCTGAAAAATATAAATTGTATAAACCAGGAAAAGGATTCCAGATCATTGATGCTTGAGTAAAAAAACAGAGCTTTTTTCAGCATGAAAAAACAGTTACAGTAAAAGAGTGCAACTTTGCGGAATAATGATTCATTCAAGATTTTGTTTAGTAGAACAAGAGATTTGAGCAGCAGCTATGTAGATGTAGCAGGTATGTAGATACAACTACTTTAGTTCTACATATCTTGTTTTGATACAACTACATTTACAATGCATTTTTTTGAACTTGTCTAGAATAGAAAAGATATAAATAGAGGATAAAATATGAACACAACACTCCAAGGACAGAGGTTTCTAGAGGTAAAAAATGAAACCAGAAGTATAAAAAATGGCAAGTGTTATATCATAACTTTTAATGAGAGGTCAATAATAAAAGATAGTTCAAAATAAAATAGAGAATTTAGGAAAAATGAACCATTTATCAATATAGAAAAATTAACAATTGTTTAACAATTATCAGCGGTAAACAACTTTTATTTACCAACCACTCCCAGTAAAGTTACCTAATGACACTAATGACACTATTAAAGATTTTCCTAAAGTCTCCAAAACCTAACTTTTGAAATCTAAAAATAATGAACCTTAACATTAGATAATATCTGCTAAGCTGCTAAGCCTCTTTCCCATTGTCAGAAAGTTGCATCTCTTTTTCTTTTCTATAAATACTACCATGGTCACTGCTCAAAGGAGTTATCATCTCTAGTTCCATAAACTAAAACTCATTCTTGCTAGACTCGTCATGCAGCAAAGTCTCATTATTTTACTGTATCTGTCCGTGTATGCTCTAAAAACTTTTATTTGTCTAAAAACTATTATTATGACTCATACAACCTTTAACTTTTTTAGTCTTCTGTCAACCGTTTCCTTGCCCTATAACTCTATTTTTCTTTTCTTCTAGTAACTCCCAACTTAATAGTAGTTACTTGCAGCCTTGTTGGGAGTGAATCAGAACAAAAAAAAAAAAAAAAACTTTTTGGATAAATTTTTTACAATGATAAAAAGATGTTGGTTCCCAGGATATATGTTATAGTAAAAAAGATGAGTTGATTAAAATAAAAAAATATCAGTTGTACAAGGAGAAGAGGGTAGAGTAAGGCTTGATCTATAACTCTCAAGAAAACCAAAAGCTTCCATCCAAAGATTACACAGGAAGCAATTTTTTAAAAAAAGACATTATCCTAAAAATTAAAATAACAAACAAAAATCTCATTAAACTTCAAGGTGGCAGTAAGAAGTTCGATAATAGGGTGCAGTCTTTCACAAGAAGACGTGTGATCATATGTCTTTATATGACCATGCAAAAAATAATTTGTTTTGACCACAATTTGATCACAGCTTTTGACATATTTTCAAAATATAAAAATGCGCTACAAAAACTTACCTTATATATACCTTATATATATATATATATATATATATATATATATATATATATATATATATATATATATATATATATATATATATATATATATATATATATATATATATATATATATATATATATATATATATATATATATATAACCCAACTAAAGCAAAACTCATCAAACTAAAATCTTTAGTCTACTTAATTTACGCATTAAAAAACCATTTCATTCTTTGTTTTAACAGTTTATTAATACTTATTTTATTTATTTTAAGTTCCTTCATTGAAAAGTGTTTTGATAATATAAAAGCATTTAAGATCAAACTTATTTAATTGTAACTGCTTTCTAAAACATTTTTTTTTTTTTCAAAGAAACTTTGTTTATCTTTTTAAATGTATTAACTTTAATTATTCTTATATTAAAATTCTTTAAAGAGACTTTCATTGTTGTAGAATGTCATTGTTTAAAAAAACAAAACAATTTTTTATTTTTTAATAATGTTTATTATAGCAATGCATACTTGAACAATTTATAGATTATAAATTAAAAAAATATATACAACTGCCAATTATATTTAAAAAAATAACCATTATCAGTAAATCGCTACTATATTTAAACGCGTTTTGCTAATATAAAAACATTTGTTAAGAAGTTTTGATGTAATTTATTTCACTTATTCAGAATATTTTTCATTTAGCATGTTTTTAAAATGTTTTTTAAAACAGCCGCAGTCAAACTGTCATAGCAAAATGCAATTTGCCTGGTCATATAAAGACATGTGATCGCACGTCTTCCTATAAAAGACTGGGGTAAATCTGATGTAGAAAAAGTATGAGATAAAAAAAATTAGTAAAATAATAGCATTGTCTGAACCAACTGAAAGAACTCAGTAGAATGGAGAAAAAATGGATTTTAAATTGTTTGGAAAACAAATTTCAAAATTAACTCTCAAGATAAACAATTGAAAGAGATAAATCTTTGAACTTTTTTGCTAGCAGGACCGGTGGTATATCTAAATAACAACCTGATGGCAACCTCTAAAAGATTGAGGTCGGCAATAATTTGCCGACTTCAATCTTTTAGAGGTCCGCAAAAAATTACCATAAAACATCGAAACAAGATCAGCAAGTTCTTACCGACCTCAAACACTTTTAGGTTGGCAGTTAGGTCAACATTGCCAAATGCTGACCCTAATTCCAAGGGTTGTAGAATATATATATTCAAAACCAATAGCAATAAACATGGATTTCCCTCAGACATAACCAATCCTTTTAAAGTTTTTCAAAAAATTAATTAAGCTAATTTGGGGAATGCATTCAATTAAAGATTAAATTTAATTGGAAAAAGATACTATTGTTTAATAACTATTAAAATTACCTAAAAATTTTCAAACTCTTTTCTTATAAAGATTTTCCTATAGAATTCAAATTGTATGTTCAAACCATGAGTTTAAATGTGGCTATTAGTTTTTTAATGTGTTGTATGTAATTGCAGTTATATCGGCATAACTACTTGCCATCTCAAGATGTAGATATCTAAACATTACAGAAAAGACAAAAAGTCTATAAAAATCTCTGTGCTAACAGTATTCTTGCAATTTAATGACAATTATTTTTCTATTTTAGATTCAAGTTTGAAACCAGTTTAAGTTAAAACTAAAAAGAAGTATGATAGCAAAAAGTATGATAGCAAAACCTGGGATAAAAATACAGGTTAATCAAAATGAAAGATAAAAATTCAAGTTTTTTTTTTTTTTTTTTTTTTTTTTTTTTTTTTTTTTTTTTTTTTTTATATCTTCACTTCCAACAAGGCTGCAAGCAACCACTATAAGAGTTGGAAGTTACTGGAAGAGAAAAGACTAAATCTGTAGAGCAAGATAACGATTGAAACGATTTAAGTTATGTCATAACCTGTATTTTCTTATATTCCTGTTTAGTTTTTTACTTTCTTTATATATATATATATATAAAGTTGCATCTCTTTCTCTTTTCTACTATTATGGTCGCTACTCAAAGGAGCTATCATCTTTATTTCCATCAACTAAAACTCAATCTCGCTTGACTTGTCATTCAGCAAAGTCTCATTCTTTTACTGTATCTGTCCCTGCATGCTCTAAAAACTTTTATTTATCTAGTTTTTCCTCCCACACTTCAATGCTTTGGAACTCTCCCCCAACTTTGTGTTTTCCTGACTCATACAACTTTCAACTTTTAAAGTCTTTTGTCAACTATTTCCTTGCTCTATAACTCTATTCTTTTTTTCTGGTAATTCATAACTTAATAGTGGTTGCTTGCAGCCTTGTTGGAAGTGAATCAGAACATAAAAAAAATAATAATAATTTACAAGTGACTATCAAAAAAACATTTGAAAAACTTTGACAGAATCAAGAGGTATTTTATTAATGTCCAGCAAAAATTGCAAAAAGTTGACATTAAAAAAACAAAATTTTGTTTGAAAATTGGTACCATTAATTATAATTTAGAAGTTTCATCAAGCCGTTTGTGTGACTAATGTAATTATATAATTCAAGATGATAATTTGTTAATTTTTTTTTTCTTTTTTGCCTGGTTTGCTATTGGATACTTTATTTATATACTATAGTCAGGGGCTATTCTAGATTGCGCAGACCCTATTTGGACGCCGCCCAAATTAAAATTTGAGTACCTTTTCTTTTTCTTTAACATTTTTTTTACGTTTTTACAGCAACAACTGTTATTTTCACGGAAAAAAAACACAGATTTTCCAAAAGTCCGCTGAAACGAGGGGGTACTGCCGCCCAAATATTTTTTCTAGAATAGGCCCTGATAGTGTATATAATTCAGCAACTGCTCACCTATTTTTCTTATCATTATAGCTTTTTTAGAAATTTTTTAATTATCTGTACAATTTTTTTAGAAAAAGAAGAAAAAAAAACAAACAAAAACAAAGAATGAAAGAAAAGATTGCTGCCCCATCCCAAACCCACAGCTGATGTACTGGCACACCTTGGGCAGGTTATAAAATGTATGTGCTGAAACATGCGTTTATACTTTATGACTCCAAAGTTTTACACATATTTGACAACTGCCTTAGGTGTGAAGCTCAGTCATGTTTCTTTAATTACCAGATTAAAGTTTCTAATTTTAACTAACCTTTTTGCCAATCATCAACATTATCACAGCTAGACAAATTTTGTAAAAATTTCCAAAGCAACCAAGGTCCGCCTAACATAATACCAAAAAAAATTAGAAGAGGCCAGTGTTTGGTTCCAATTGTCTCAGATGAAGATATTGCTGCATTTTGATCTAAAATATTTTTTTAACAAAATTTTTAATCTTTATTTAAAAATCAAAAATATATTTACATTTTTTTAAATTTAAACTTTATTTATACTTTTATATATTTAACATCATTTTTAAAATTTTAAAAGTAAAATTTTAAAAGTAAAAATTCTTAATTATATGATTTCAATAAATCAAAAGATACCCCATATTTCTTCTGGAGTAAGTCCTTTTTGAAGTCTAACTGTAACTAGCAGCTTGCGTAGCAAAGTATTTATTGTTCTTATAAAAGAATAAGCGCTGTTAAATAGATGTTCTCGTAGACCACTAATTTGGTCAGCAACACCTGATGTAAAATTTTTGTTGTAAAGATTTTTAATGTTTTAAATTTTCATATTGATATTTTTTTTAAAAAAAGAACATTTTCATAACATATTGTATACACAAAAACATGAATAAAAATGACTAACTAGCAATAGCTCTTATTGAGTTTTGAGCAGCAAAAAGAGTTGACTCTAGCATCATGCTAACTGAACTAAAAGCCTGAACAACAGATTCCACTGATTGAAAAGCATTACGAGTTACATTTTCAACTCCATTTAATACTGAGCCATCTCCTGCAATATTTCCACGATAACTGTATGCTTTAAACCAAAAAAATATATACTTTTATAAAAAATTTAGTTTATTTCATTTTTACTTTTATAAAAAAATATTATGAGGATGTCTTATTATTATTTCTTCTTGTTTGAGTCAATAATTAATATCAGTGAATTTTTTTCCATTGTTAGCATTATTTGCACCAAATAAAGTCTAGCCCAGATGGTTCATTTGATTCAATAAACTTTTTAAAATAATATTTTCTTCATTTTTTTCTTTAATGAAAAAAAAAAATTGCTATTAAATTATTTTATTAAGTGAAAAAAATATTACAGGGGTGGGACCGCAAAATGTGAACGTTTTTGTTTTATTATAACTATTTTCTCGTTAGATGTAGTTGAGTTTATTTGATAAAAAACGAAAGACAAAGTACTAATGAATATGTAAACAAAGTAAAATATAATATGTAAAAAAACAAAAATTGAACATTTAAAATAGTTCATATTTAACAGAAAATTAATTATTACAATCAGAAAAGTGTTCACATTTTGCGGTCCCACCCCTGTATTTACAAAAATTTATTGAATCAAGTGAACAATTTGAACTGGAAAACAATCTGTCCTTAAACGATGGAAACTTTTATTTCTAAATCTAGGACTACCAGATGCATTTTTTGGTAGTGTTTAAAGAGTTTTTTAGCTAGCTTTAATTTAACCTCATGTAACCATTTTATTAATTTTGAAAATAGAAAACCATCTTTAGAAACTTTGTAAAAACACAATTGCAGAGAAATGTTATTCACAAATTTCATATGTGAATAACATTTCATAGGTGAAAAACATTTCATATGTGAAAAACATTTTAAATGTGAATAACCCTCAGAAAACAAGTCAATTTTCATGATGATTTTAAGAATATGTCTTTTTTTCATTTTATCAAACCTAAACTTAATTTTACCATAGCATCATTAGCAAATAATATTCATAAATATCAATCACTGTTATAACAGTTACCTGTCATTGGATTATACATTCCACCATAACCATTATACATTCCACTATTATATCCTTAGAAAAAAAAAAGAAAAAAATTCATGAAAAAAAAAGTTAATCATTTTCAAATTATTATATAATTGAGTATGTAGGTTATTAGTATTGGAATAATATTATTCATGTATACAACCCTTGAAATTATGGTCAGCATTCGGCAATGCCGACTTAAAAGCAGGGTTGGCATTAAATAATCTGCCTAATAAAACCCAAAAAAATCTGTTTAAAAAAACCCAAAAAACCCTGGAAATTCTGGGTTTTATTGGGATTTTTTAAAGATATTTAATAAGTTTATGAACTATTATAACCAACTTTAACATTATAACTATAATATTATTAACTAAAATAATTAACTATTATTATTAAATAAATTATTATTAACTATTATTATTAACTATTATAACCAACAATAACAGCTATCAGAGCAGGTTTACTATTATTTGAATCATTCAAGGTTGGCAAAAACCCGGGTTTTTTTAAAAAAACCCGGCCCAGTGGGTTTTTTTGGGCTTTATTGGGTAAATTTGGGTTTTTTTGGGTTTAGTTTTTATTTTGTCTCTGTAAAAAATTTTTTTGTGTCTTTGTTTAATAATATTGAAAATTAGTTTTTTTCTACTTTAACTTTATTTAAAATATATTTTATATATTGTTGTTTAATTATTTATAACAAGAATTTTTCGAATTATTTTGAAAATGATTTTTAAATATAATTTAAAAATGTAACAGAAAAAAAAAATTTCACGCTTAATCTATATCTATTGATTTATTTTAAATTTAAAAGTATTATTCTATATAACTAAAAATGTCAATGAGAAAATGTGAAAAAGAAGGCTTGAGAATGGGAGGTAGTAACTGAAGTTTCAATTAAACTTTGAACTTGAAATTCAAATGAACAAACTTGTTCCTCTGCGCAGCGGCCTTGTTTATAAAGATTCATGTTTAGGAGTTAAAGAGTTTTTGTTTTTTTTAATCAATTCACCTCCTCAAAGGCCTTAAGGCCACTACTGTCGTTTTGTCACTATAGATGAAACCTGGGTACACCCAGGTTTCATCCATAGTGACAAAACGACATAAAAAATCTTTTTTATTTTTTTGAAAAAACTCCAAATTTGTGAAAAAGCTCCAAAAAGATTCACTCAAAGTCGTTTTTGATCAGAATTTAAGAAATGTGGCACGCACTGTGCACAAAGCTTTCTGAGGCCTAGCACATTTTTCAAAGTATGAAGTACTCACTCAAAGTTAAAGTTCTGTCATTCATAACCATATCATGAATGGTTATGAATGACAGAACTTTAATAATCATTTCTTCAGAAGTCGCACTTTTTGGACGTCCTGAACGAAGGTTAGTGTGATAGCGTTTAAATTTAATGCCCACTTCTAGGTTAGTGTGATGGCGTTTAAATTTAATGCCCACTTACGGACCATTGTTTTAGACAGAGCAGCATCCCCTAATATATATATATATATATATATATATATATATATATATATACAACCCTTGGAATTAGGAAAATTGAGGTTGGCAACCTTTGATACAAAGGTCTTACCATAAACATCAAAACAAGATGGGCAATTTTATACTGATCTTGTTTTTTTACACTTTTAAGGAGGGTTGGCAAATACCCGGGTTTTTTTAAAAAAAACCGGCCCAGTGGGTTTTTTTTGGGTTTTATTGGGTAAATTTGAGTTTTTTGGGTTTAATTTTTATTTTGTCCCTGTAAAAAATTTTTGTGTGTTTTTGTTTAATGATATTGAAAATTAGTTTTATTTTCTACTTTAACTTTATTTAAAATATATTTTATATATTGTTATTTAATTATTTATAACAAGAATTTTTCAAATTATTTTGAAAAAGATTTTTAAATATAATTTAAAACTGTAAAAGAAAAAAAATTTCACACTTAATCTATATCTATTGATTTATTTTAAATTCTTTTTTTTTCCTAGTAACTCCCAACTTAATAGTGGTTGCTTGCAACCTTGTTGGGAGTGAATGCAAATAAAAAAAAAAAATTTAAAAGTATTTTTCTATATAATTAAAAATGTCAATGAGAAAATGGGAAAAAGAAGGCTTGAGAATGGGAGGTAGTAACTGAAGTTTCAATTAAACTTTGAACTTGAAATTCAAATGAACAAACTTGTTCTGCTGCGCAGCGGCCTTGTTTATAAAGATTCGTGTTTAGAAGTTAAAGAGTTAAGAAAGGATTGTAACCACAACAAAGTAGCCTCCTCGACTGTTGCGTTGGCTTCTCTGTTCACTGCTACTCATTTAAATTCAACTTGGGAGGTGAATAACATAAAGTAATAAAAATCTCAATCGATAAAAATATTTGAATAAAAATTGTAATAATGTATTTCCAAGTAATGATTCCAGGGTTGGCATTAAAAAAACCCGCCCAATAAAACCCAAAAAAACCCGCCTAAAAAAACCCAATAAAACCCTGGAAAATCTGGGTTTTATTGTTTTTTTTTAAAAGATATTTAATAAATTTATGAACTATTATAACCAACTTTAACATTATAACTATAATATTATTTACTAAAATAATTATTAACTATTATTATTAACTTAATTATTATTAACTATTATTATTAACTATTATAACCAACAATAACAGCTATCAGAGCAGGTTTACTATTATTTGAATCATTTGGAAATACATTATTACAATTTTTATTTAAATATTTTTCGAGTTCGATCCCCACCACGTCCCTGGCAGTACCGCGCTCTTTTTCTCCTTTCTCCGAAAAATATTTTCGGAGAAAGGAGAAAAAGATATTTCTCCTTTCTCCGCGCAAAAAATATTTCTCCTTTCTCCGCGCAGCGGCCTTGTTTGTCAAGGTTCGTGTTTCGGAGTTATAATTCCAAGCTGCGACAACAAACCTCAGAGTGGACTTAACCTATTTGTTCAGCCCCAAAATGACCAAAAAGGTCTAAATCATCTAAAAAGATTACGGCATCTGTTTTCTGGGATGCAAAGGACATTTTGTTGATTGATTATCTTCAAACCGGTAAAACCATAGTAGGAGAGTATTATTCAAATCTGTTGGATAAGTTAAATACAAAAATGAAGAAATTTATCTTTTTCCATCAAGACAACGCACCAAATTGAACAACTTACGGTATGAATTGATCAAGCATCCACTTTACTCTCCCAATCTAACCGCTTTAGACTTTTTTTTAAAAAAACATCTTCGCTTCCAACAAGGCTGCAAGCAACCACTAATTAGTATTGGAAGTTACTCGAAGAGAAAAGATGAAGATTGTAGAGCAAGATAACAATTGACAGACAACTTAAAAGACTGCTACTTATATGAATCAGGAAAGCAAGATGAAGGAAGCGAATTCCAAAGAACTGATGTTCAAGCAAAAAACTAGAGGAATAAGAGTTTTTGGAGCACTTAGAACAGTCACAGAAAAAGGATGAGACTTAATTAAATGATGAGTAACACGAGAATGAATTTTAGTAGATGGCTAGAGACGCTAGCTCTTTAGTGCAGTGCTCATTATAGTATTTGTAGAAAAGAGAGAGAAGCAACATTACAACAATGTGATAATGGTTGAAGTTTGGCTGCAAAAACAGGTCCACCTATGTTTACAACGCGTTTTTGTCTAAAAGAGAATGGGCATCATTAGAAGATCCGCCCCAGATATGGCAACAGTATTCCATACAAGACCGGATTTGAGTATTATAGAGATAGATAATAGAGTCCAGAGTAAGGAAGAGTCTTAAAAAAATTTCCTTGTGGAAAGTTTTTCTTCAAATGAAGAAGTTATAGCGACTGTTAACCAATATTTTGACAAGTTTCCAGAAAAACATTTTAGAGATGATATAACTGAATTGGAAAATCGTTGGAGAATGTATGTATTAAAGTTAAGGGAGAATACACTTAAATGTATTAAAGTTAAGGGAGAATACACTGAAGTTTTGCTTTTTTTTATCCCGGCTCCGCGAACTTTTAACTAAGGGACCATCCATAAAGTATGTACGCAGGTATGGGGGGAGGGAGTTTGCCATATGAACGCATACAAGGGGGAGGGGGTGTTAAAGACATTGAGTACATACACGTTTTGACTATCTCTCCTAAACTTGATTTTATTTTTTTTTAAAAACATTCCATGTGTGTTACAAATTAAAATTATTCTTTTTTCTGACTTCAGTCACAGTTTTTTTTTAAATTTCTTTATAAATAATGAGGAGAGAAAAAAGAAATGTTAAAAAGTTAATGTTAAAAAAAAAAAAAGCATACTTATACGGAGGAGGAAGGGGGGGGGGGGGGGGGCTGGGCTTTGAAGACGTACAGGTTCATACAAGGGGGGAGGGGGTTACAAATCAGTGATTTTACTGTGTACGTACTTTTTTTTTTTTAATGTCAATTCACCTCCTCAAGGCTGAGAAGGCCACTACAGTTGAGGAGGCTACTTAATTGTGGTTATAACCCTCTCTTAACTCTATAACTCCAAAACACGAACCTTGTCAAACAAGGCCGCTGCGCGGAGAAACAAGTTGAGCGCGGTACTACCAGGGACGTGGTGGGGATTGAACTTGGAACCTCTTGCCTATAAAGCCAGTGCTTTACCACTACACCACTACCACATACCACTACTTTATGGATGCCCCCTAACCTAGTGTGTATATATATATATATATATATATATATATATATATATATATATATATATATATATATATATATATATATATATATATATATATATATATATATATACAACGCTTGAAATAATTATTCGAAGGTTGCCGATCAACATTGATCGGCTGAAATAAAAAACTTAAAAACCAGACGATCAAATAATTTTTTAGACGATCAGTTTTTTATTAAATTTTACTAAAATTTACAATGCATTTTTTTGATCCTACCTTGCTTGATTTTTGTTTTGCAATTATTATTTTATAACTTATAATTAATTATTATTTAATTTATTCTCTTTAGAATTTAAGTAAATCGTTTGTTTTGTCGTTTTTCTTTTTATATTATTTTGAGTATATATGAAACATTGCTGTTTTTATTTTAATTATTTTATTTAGAGTTTATATATATCGTCTGTTTTGCCGTATTTCTTTTTAATTGTTTTAATTTGAGTATAAATAAAACATCACCATTTTTATTTTTATTATTTTGTTTGGAATTTAAATAAATATTAGTTTTGCCATATTTATTTTAGTTATTTTATTCAGAATTTAAGCAAATGTTCGTTTAAATTTTATTTAGAATTTAAAAAAACAATCTTTTGCTGTTTTTATTTTAGTTGATTTAATTAGAATTGAAATAAATCCAATGTCATTTTTATTTCAATTATTTTATTTAGAATTTAAATAAATTGTTTGTTTTACCGTTTTTATTTTAATTATTTTATTTTAAATCAAAATAAAACTTTGTTTTTTTTTTTGTACCTATTTTATTTAGAATATAAATATAATGATTGTTTTGCCTTTTTTTTCCTAATTATTTAACTTAAAATATAAATTAATTTTTGATGTGCCGTTTTTATTTTATTTTATTATAGAAAATAAACAAATGGTTTATTTTGCCGTTTTCATTTTATTTAGATTTATAATAAAACTTTGCCGTTTTTTTTAAATTATTTTATTCAGAATTTAAATTAGTTTGTTTGTTGCCGTTTTTACTACACTATTTTATTTAGAATATAATTCATTTTAAAATAATTATGATGCTAATTAAATTTTAACTTTCTGTGTTTAAAATGTTTTTGTATTAATTATTACGAAAGTTTGACTAGCAACTTCTGCCGATCAAATTTGATCGGCCAGATTTAATTTTAGGCAATCAAAATGTCAATTTTTATTGTTAACTAAATTAAGAGATATGTATGTCAATTATGATTAACATCTTTATGAAATAACAATATTTAAAACACTAGTTTTAACATATAATATGCAGATTATCTTGAACAGATTATCTTGAACTTTAATTTATGTTTTGCATTTAATGGGTAATACGAACTTGTAAGTATGTGACATTTTGAAAAAATACAACATTGTGGACACTTAAAAAACTTGCTGATTACTTGTAAAATGACTGTGCACAGAGTTTAAAATGAGTTTCATGGAAACCACCTATTGTAAAGATAGCATCTATGAAGTCACACCCAATCAATGTAACTTCAATGCTCAAAATACTTTTGTCTAGTTTTTTTCCTCAAACATCAGTGCTTTGTAATTTCTTCCAGTATTTATGTTATACTTTACTGCCATTTAGAAAAATACTCTAAACATATATGGTTTATAACTTTCTTTTAATCTTTATTGATGCAGCTTTTGCAGTTAGAAGAGAAGAGCTAAAGTGGTTCTGTGAATTTATCCAAGCCAAATAAAGCAAAAAATGAACATATAGAAAATATTATACTTATATATACTCTATCAGATACACTATGTGAGTCTATCTGATAGCATGCATACGGGAAAGTTAAAGTGGTTGGGTATGTAGAACAAAAGATAAAAATGATTAGCTATCAGCATGTAAGGTTTTGTTTAAAGAAAAAGTTGTAAATCTTGAATTAAGTCTTAAAAAAAGTCTTATTGCAAAAACCTCTATCAAATTTTTATATTTTTCACACACCTTAATATTACTATCAATACTTCTTGAAATCCACCAACTGTTCCAACTGTATCTCTATGACAACTGTTCCAATTGGATCTCTACGATATCAAAACCCACCAACAAGCTACATTTTTTTCACCGCTAATTATTTCAATTTCTTTTTTGATTTCTCTGTATTTAACAAAAGTACATTTTCTACACTCAAAAGTAACAATATTATTAGCCTCTTGTACACCTTTGTGAAGCCATCACTTACAAACAGTACAAACGACCTTTGCTTCAACTCCTTTCCTATGCACACCACATTTCAGTAACTTCATCAATCTAGGTTAAACCAAGTCAAATAGCAAATATTTGTTAACCTTTAGTTACAAAGTTTAACAAACATTTATTTGTATATAATATATATTATTATTATTTATATATATATATAATATATATATATATATATATATATATATATATATATATATATATATATATATATATATATATATATATATATATATATATATATATAATACGTATATAGTATATATCATTATATATTATTATTCGTATATAATATATATTATTATTAAAAACAAATAGTAGTGTTAGGTTCTCATAATGCCTCAATCAATAAATTTGTTCCAATATTTCCTAAAAGCTTAGAGTTTAAAAGTTCTGGTTTTAGTTTTTTTTTAAACAATTGCTAAACAAATAAATCCTTCTAGATATTTTTAGAGATTTGTATAATTCTTTCAAGACATTATTGTTTGAAACATTAATAATACCATTTGGATATTTTATCCGCACAAAGGAATTATTACAAAGGAATATAAATATTAAAACTTTATTCTCTTTTTATTTTTACTATTGCCTTTTATTGCAAGCATCACTTTTTAGCACTTTGTACATAATTATACATAATATTACATATATCCAAAACTGAAATTGTGTAATGTAAAACTGAATTAAACTAATCTCTATTTTTTGGGTTGAAATTAGTTTTTGTTACAAATTTGAATATCTAGGTTGATTAAAAAATTGAATAATTGAAAATTTTTTTACTACTATTGAAAACAAATTTAGTATTATTTGAAAAAAAATGTTTTCACTATTTGTTAATCAATTATTACTATTCATTTGAAAAATATTACTATTTGTTTAACGAATTAGATTATTAGGAATTCATTATAATTAGTATTTACGAATTCATTATAATTAGTATTTTCTACTTGCTCATTTTTGGCTTTTAAATGCATTACTTTGTCTTTCTTTTGTTTATACTTAACCCATTTGCTTCCATTCTATTTTTCTAAAAATGAAATCATGCATAGTCATAAGTTAGCAGCCATTCTTCAACACCTATATATCTTAAAACCCACTACATCACTTATTTTGGTACTTTGTTACAAGCTTTTTCAAGGTCCACAATATGATCTTATTTTGTCTCCAAAATTTTCTTTTAAATTGCCTAATAAAAAACAATCCATTGTTATCTATTCTACCAAAAAACAAACTGTATGTATTTCAAAAATTGCACTTTTATTTTATTTTCAAAATTTTTTTAATCTTTATTACCTGATCAAGCAATTTTATTCCTCAATAATGACCACATTCTAGTAATTCTTAACAATCCCACTTTTTTTTCCAATCATAGTATTAGTCTAGACTTCTCTAAACTGTAAATATAAAACAAATTTTATATATTATAGAGTACTTTTATGTTTTATGAGTATGTACTTTTATGTTTTATGAGTATGTACTTTTATGTTTTATGAGTATGTACTTTTATGTTTTGTTGTTTCACAAAAATCTCTAGAGAATTTAAGTCTTTTGAGTTTTTAAAAATATAAACAACCCAGTTGTTTAAGTAAACAAGCAAATCAAATTACACAAATAAAAAAGAATTTAAAAAAATGTAAGTTAATAAAAGTTCAAGTCTTTTTCTTTAGATGACTTATTTTTTTCATTTGATTTGATTTTAACAGATATGATATAAGTAAGAAATTTAAGTGCTACTAGCCCAATAATTGATATCCAATAGTTACTTTCATATGAGTTACCTAGGATACCTATCGATAAAAAGAGAAATAGCACCTGTAAAGATTTGACATTTTATAAAAAAAGTAATGGTCAACATAAAGCAAAGGTTTAAAAGGTATAGTAAAAATCTTCAATCTCTCTTTAAAATGGTTAGCCAATGTGCATATACAATTAATTGTTCGAAAATCTTTGATGATGAAAAAATCAAGTTATGCAAGACAGTTAACACAGATGAAAGTAATTTTTGGTACATCAAAAACACTTTTACTCATTGAAATAAAAAGATTTAATTTACACACATTCAATAAGTAAAGAGAAGTGAACAAATTTTAGAGTTTGTTATGACTATTTAAAATTTTTTAATGAAGTGATAAAACTTTTTATATGACATTATATCCAACAGTAAACTACTTTAATCATATTATTTACAAATAACTAATATGTGTAGCAATTATGGAAAGAAAATGATGTCAAAATTTTCAAAATACTGGAAATTAAAAAATTGTATAGTGAATTTGATAATAAATTTTTCAACTTCAACAACTTCAACCAGCGTTAACTTAGTACTTCAACAATGACTTTTTCATCTGCTTCTTTTGTATATACAAAAAGGATTAAAAAACTCTATTTTAGCTTTAAAAAATTCAGCAATGAATTTTTTAAAGCTAAAATAAATTTAAGCTTTAAAAAATTCATTGCTGTAACTAAAAGATGAATTACAAGTGTACTTAGATGAGCCATTGATAAACAAGGATTTTATATACTTGAGTGGCTAAGGAATGTTGGAATTAGATTACCAGTTATACAATTTTTAGCATAAAATGTTTTGTCCATTCCACTCTCTATTGTTGCTTTTATGTCAATCTTTAACACAGGTGATAGAGTTCTTGATAAATATTGTAGTCTTATTAAGCCAAGCACATTGGAAACCAATCATTTTATGATTGGTTATGCTTAAAAGCCATTGTTCACAAGATTGGTGAAAATCTTCAACAGCATTGTTAACAAGTGTAGGTTTAACATTCCATCTCTCATGGGACTGATCTTATTATTCCTCCCAAGAATGAAACAGAATTATTTACAAAGAATTTTTCTTATAATTCAACTCTTGAATTTTATGGCCATTCTCCTACTTCCATTCCAATTAAAAAGGTTAGACATTCAAATTACTCCAGCTTCTGTTGATAAAGTTATATCTTGATTAAACTCTTCTACAGCTTGTAGTCCAGACAACAGTCCTGTCACAGTCTTACTAAATTGTTTTCCAGAACTCTTTTCAATTTTCTCTAACCTATTTAATAAGTGCTTTACTGAGTCTTATTTTCCTCTAGGTCAGTCTCAGGTCAGTCTTCTTGCTGTTATTAAGAGAGCCTTTGAGTCTTTAATAAACAAATTTCTCACATCCCATCTTGAGTCAAATAACTTACTGGCAGACTCAATCAACTCAATTTTTTGATACTCTTGCTCTATGGCTGAATTTTTATTTATTTATTTATTTTTTTTTATTTTGTTCACCTCCCCAAGGCTGAGAAGGCTACTACAGATAAGGAGGCTACTTGTGGTTATAACCCTCTCTCAACTCTATAACTCTGAAACACGAACCTTGACGAATAAGGCCGCTGGGCAGAGAAACAAGTTGAGCGCAGTACTACCAGGGACATGGTGGAAATCGAACTCGGAACCTCAAGCTTATGAAGCGAGCGCTCAACCACTACACCACTACCGCATTTAATTGCTCTACAGCTCTTTTAATGATGCTCTTTCTCTTCTAGACAAGGTTCAAAAACGCATTGTAAACGTAGTCTGCTCTATCTGCTAAGCTTGAGCCTCTTTCCCATCCTTGTAAAGTTCTCTTTTTCTTTTCTATAAATACTATTATGGTTGCTGCTCAAAGAAGCTATTATTTCTAGTTCCATCAACTAAAACTCATTCTCACTTGACTAGTCATTCAGCATAGTCTCATTTTTTTACTGTATCTGTCCCTGCATGCTCTTAAAACTTTTGTTCGTCTAGTTTTTTTTCCTGGCACTTCAATACTTTGGAACTCTCCCATCTTTTTGTTTTCTTGACTTAGACAACCTTCAACTTTTTAAGTCTTCTGTCAACCATTTCCTTGCTCTATAACTCTATTCTTTTTTTCTAGTAACTCCAAACTTAATAGTAGTTGCTTGCAACATTGTTGGGAGTGAAAAGAATTTTAAAAAAATGTTGTTTCTTATGAGTTAATTTAAAAAAGATTTTGAAAAATGTTTTCTGATATTAATTTTTCAAAGTTTTTATTAGCCACCTTCTCAAATAATAATATAAAAAGAAGAAAAAGTGTAAACTTATTCAAAAAGCTTTACACCTTTTTTCCCCTTTAAAATCCACTAATAGTTACACATGATGCATTTTCTAATAGCTAAATTTTTTTAAATGCTCAAGATTTAAAGTAATTTTATCATTTGCATTGCTCTACTTAATGTGATGGCTAAACATATTTTCCAAAATATTTACTACTATACAAAATAAAAATTATTTTAAAATATTATTATTTTTTTGTGTTTTTGATTTTTATATTTATTTTAACATTTATTATCAATTATTTTATATTTATTTTAATAGTTAATTAATTTTAATTTTTATATTTACTTTAGTAGTTATAAACATAAAAACTATTTTAATAACTACCATATATTTCTAGGCGGCCATGGTAACACATGCACTCATTAAACCTACACCAGTCATACCAGATCAATAAGCATCTATTAAATAGGATATTAATTCAGATCTGGTTTGCTGATACCTAACCTAAACCCAAATATAAAACTTAACTAATGAATAGCCCTAGGCATGCCTCATGTTAACCTGGACAATAGGCAATATGGTAGTTTTCATTGTACGTAGAATCAACTCATGTTATCCATAAAAAGTCATACTTTCTGTGTATAATTCAGTCAATAAATATAAACTTCATTAAACACAAGGTATAAAAATATAAAATAAAATTTAGAAAATATAACAAATTGATTAAAGCAAGTTTCTTTTAGACTTTAAACTTCTTTTAAACTTTAATTATTTAACTTTTTAATCAAATACTACAGAAAAAATTGACAAAAATGAGTTGTTAACAAGGCCAAAAGTAGCAAGTCTAAGGCCAAGGCCACACCTAACAAGGCCAAGACCAAGACCAAGGCCAAAATTTACAAGACCAAGGACAAGGGCAAGAGTTTTAAGGTCAAGGCCAAGATTAGGAGTTTCAAGGCCAAGGCCTATGTAAACATTTTCAAGACCAAACACTTCAATTTTTGCCATATGTAAAGACCAATTATTAACAAAACTGTAAGTAGCAAGTATTGTGACAAAAAAAAACACATTTTGTAAAAAAAGACCAAGATTAAGCGCAGAATTCAATGAAATTAATAAGAAAATATGTATTTTTTAAAGGCCAAGGCCAAAATAATCAAAGCCAAGGCCAAAATTTTCAATGCCAAGGCCTCAATATTTGGCTTTAAGGCCAGGCCAAGGCCAATGACTAACAACTCTGACTTTAGGCAGCCACAAAGAAACAAGAATTTTATTTTGTTCTAGTGTTGTTCTAATATTGTTCTAGTCATTAAAATTACCAAACAGTTTTAATGGAAAAAAACCTAAATCTTAGCCACTTCATATAGTCAAAAATATAGTTAACAGTTAAAAAACATACAAATATAAAAATTATTACTGATTTAGCTTAACAAAGAGACATTAATTCAGAACAATATTTTAGATCAAAGCACACCAACAATTCATTGCTAACATCAATTTTTATAATATTATATATCCACAATGATGAATATAATTACCTAATGCATATGGTGATTGCATTCCAATGGTTGAACTGTAGTTGTTATGTCTAGGTGGAATTTGAGGTGGAAAAGACTGTGGATCATCTAATAATCTGTATCCAACTCTAAATTTAATTGACATAAAAATATATATATAAAAATTAAAAAATTATTTAAAACTAAAACTAAACCAATTATGCTGATAACAAAATTAAAATAAAGTAATAATAAAAAATGAATGTGTTTATTGAAAAAATTCATTATTTTACAAAGTTCAAAAATTGTGTAGACTGTACAAATTATACATATGAGGATTACAGGATTTTCTAACCACAAACCTACTTAAGCGCACAAAACAACTTTAAAATAGATAAGACACACTATTAGTTGAATGTGCTGACCTTTACATTATATTGCTTGCTTTTACATCTAAAAATACACAGATAGAGCAGTAAAGAACTTACGTAAAACTACAGCTTACAAATGCTAATTACATCAAATAATTTTTTTAAGTGAAAATAAATAAATTTGAACATTTTTTTAGAGATTTAAGATATTTATAGAGGTAGAGGATAGAATCAAAAGTAAAACGCACAATAAAGACTTTTATTTTTATTTTATTTTTTCATAAATTAGGTTCATAACATCTTTGAAACATTTTTAAAACATCTGGAACTCTTTGCCAAAAAAATGTTTTAAAATTTTTTCAAATTTCAATACTCTCATTCAGTATTCGTAAAAGAAGATTGTGCAAATATACCAAAGCTAAGAAATCAAATCAAATCAAACTATGGAGTTTAATATAGAAAAAGAAATTATGAGAAAAGTCATTGAGAAAAAATTGAAACAACTAAATACCCATAAAGCTATTGGGGTTGATAGTATTAGTCCATACATATTAAATAAATGTTATAGAAGCTAAAGTTTACCACTAGAACTAATATTCAAAAAATCTATGTATGAAAATAAAGTACCAAGTACATGGAAATTGGCCAATATAACACCACTATATAAAAAAGGAGATAAAACTGATGCTACAAATTATAGACTGATATCGTTGACTTCAGTCCCTTGTAAAATTCTTGAATCAATTATTCGTGAAAAACGTAATATCTTCAATCAAACAATATTTTAAATAAAACTAATTATCTACAACAAGTGTTAATGGGTGAACATGTATCTAACTGGATGAGTGTAGATAGTGGTGAACCACAAGGATCAGTTTTAGGACCCTTGTTATTTCTTTTATTCATTAATGACTTACCTGACAACATTGAAAAAGCTATTAAATTATATGCTGATGATAGAATGCCATTAAGAATCCAGAATATACAAAAAAACTTCAAAATGATATCAAATTATGACATGGTCTTCCGGGTGGCTTACAAAATCAAACTATAATAAATGTAAAATTATGCACATTGGTAATGATAGCCCCAAACATATAAATATGATGCATGATAAAGACATAGATTATCACCATGTATTAGAAGAGTCAAATATAGAATGTGACCTTGGTATTATGATATGTTTGAATTTAAAATGGGCTTCACAAGTAGAAATGGTAGTAGGTAAAGCAAACTCAGTACTTGGAATGATGAAACGTACATTTAAGTATTTCGACATAGATATATTCAAAAAACTCTATACAATATTTGTTCGTCCACATTTGGAATTTGCCATACAAGTATGGTCTCCTAACCTCAAGCAGGACATGAAAAAATTAGAAAAAATTCAACGATGCGCAACAAAGTTAGTTCCAGCTCTGAAGAAAGTACCATATGAAAATACAACAGTACAAAACTCTAAATGGACATGATATAGCTAATTGGATTAATCATAATAACTCTAATATTGTAAGTAACAAAAACAATTACGATCTGCGCAGTCACAAACTCAAAAAAACCTATTGTAAAAGTAAAATTTGTTTTAATTTTTATACAAATCGTATCTTTGAGGCTTGGAATGGTTTACCTCATTCGGTTATTGAAGCTGACTCAATTAATCAGTTCAAGAATAGACTAGATGCAACAAACTATTGCAATGAATTTATCTTAAGAAAAAACTTTTTAAAAACATTAACCTAAATGAATATACGCTTGAATTAAGTATCAATATAGCTGTCACAACACAATCTCTCATGTTATTATGTTCTACAATTGGTAAAACAATTGTAACAGCTTAACTTATATTATTATATATTATAAAACTGTTTTAAGGCAAATTTGACAATTTAATACAATAACAGCTGTCACAACACCTTCACATGCTCTGTATCAATGTATATGGTTGTTATAGCAAATATTATTATACTATTATAAATACTATTACAATCTTTTTAATGTTTTAAAATTTAGAATGCTTAGAAGATATTTAAAAAATTTTGAAAAAATATAATTTTTTAAAAAAATGCTGATTGAGGCAACCATTTAAGATACTAGTTTTAATATAAGTAGATATAATATTTGAGATAATAAAGAATAACAGTTAAAAAAAAAAAAAAAGATAACAATGTAAACAAATTTAGACGTGCTCTAGCAGCCAAGCTATATAACATGTTTTATCTATAAAAGTTGAGTTTCGTTCCCTGTTTTACAATTTCTGATCAAATAAGCTATTTTTTCTTGTTACCCAATCAAAAATGCATTCTTATATCACTTGTTATTTATATAATTGTTACATTGATTGTTTCTACATTTTTTAAACTTGTTTTGCCTGATTTTTTACAAATGCATCAGGGTTTTTTTTTTATTATTTTGCTTTTAGTTAGCTGCTTTAAAATTTCTAGCTTCGTTTCCTAGCTTTAATTCTTTTTTATTCTACCAGTTCTCATTTAAAATAGTGTCAGTCTACAGCCTTCTTTGGAATAAATTTGAATAAAAATGATTAGGTTAAAAAGGATAGTTCTCACCCATTCTCTGATATATCATTTGCTAAACTTGAATCATTTCTTAGCATATAGTTAAGTTCATCTTCCTTTTTTGTAGTCATTAATACCTTTAATATATATATATATATATATATATATATATATATATATATATATATATATATATATATATATATATATATATATATATATTTGTGTGTGTGTGTGTGTGTGTGTGTGTGTGTGTGTGTGTGTGTGTGTGTGTGTGTGTGTGTGTGTGTGTGTGTGTGTGTGTGTGTGTGTGTGTGTGTGTGTGTGTGTGTGTGTGTGTGTAGTCATTAATACATTATTATTATTATTATTATTATTATTATTATTTTTATTATTAATATTTTTATTATTATTTTATAAATATTATAAAATAATATAATAAAAATTATTATATAAATATATTATATATTTGACATTTTATCAAATATCAATATAATTTAAATGTTAAAACAAGAAATTATTAGGTAGGTTATTCCGAAAACGGTAACAAAAATGTTTTTTTATCGTTTTTAATATCATTTTTAAAGGCGAATCATTGATAAACAAAAACGGGAATTCATTTTTATCAGACGCCAATCAGATCCATGTGAAAAATAATACATATATATATTTTATATATATATATATATATATATATATATATATATATATATATATATATATATATATATATATATATATATATATACATATATATATATATATATATATATATATATATATATATATATATATATATATATATATATATATATATATATATATATATATATATATATATATATATATATATATATATATATATATATATATATATATATATAAATATATATATATATATATATAAATATATATATATATATATATATATATATATATATAAATATATATATATATATATATATATATATATATATATATATATATATATATATATATATATATATATATATTATATATAGAACGCCGAGAGGAGGGGGGGGGGCAAAGGGGGCATACGTGCCCCGGGCGCCAAGATTATTGGCCCGCCAAAAAATGATAACTTTTTTTTTTTTAAAGTCTCTATACGATGTTTTACTTTTAATTTAAATGTTTTGTAATTTTATATGATGTTTTTATAGTATAACTTCATGAAAAAAATAAAAAGTTTACAACTTCGGTTTTCATATTTACGGTTATTTTGTTTAGTGCAGTGAGTATGCTTTCAGAGGGAACTTTTTTTTGTATATATGCATATTATGAAAGTGACAACAGATTACATTTCAGCATTAAATCTCACGAAAGTATTAACGTGCATATTTCAATGTCAATCCATCTCAAAGGTAAAAATCTGCTTATTTAAAGGCGAAATAAGAAAAGAAAAGAAACAAAAAAAAGGAACAAATTAAAAATTATATTATAGATATAAAAATAAAAAAAAGTAAATGCAAAACAAGGTTAAAAGATTTGAATAAGTATAGATTAAAATAAAAAAAAAAAAAATAAAAACATAACACAAGCTAAAAGAAAAAACTGTTCGAAAATAGTAAATAAAAAAGGTACGGCAATCAAACAAATTCTAGAGTCTGAGGTTGCGAGGCGGCGCGCTGTATTTTGAATGTAACATTGTTTCTCTCATCACGAAACATAGCCTTTAGAGGTTAACTTTATTTTTACTTAGCTATTGATATTTATTGTATAAACAATATTTTTTAAAGATCCTGGTGTTATTAACAGGTCAAACATCTGCTCTGGGAGAGCAAGAAAGTGGCAATTTTCTAGGAGCTATAGACATGATTTCAAACCACAACAAAACGTTAAAAAACCATCTAGAAAACCTAGCTCGTCACCAAAAAGAGGGAACTTGAATGCAGGCACACTACCTCTCATGGGAATCACAGAATGAGATCATACGTGAGCGTACTATATTGGTTCAGTGTGCCCTTTTAAAGGAAGTCAGAGAAGCTGGATACTTTACAGTCATTATCGATGGAACCCCAGACGTTTCACACAATGAACAGATCACTTTTATTCTTCGCTTTGTTCATTTCAGCTTCAACAAAAAAAGCTGGGAAAAAGAGCGCTTTCTTTGCGTTGAAGACATGGAGAAAAAAAAGGAGTGGATATTGCAAAACTATTTTGTGATGTTTTAATAAAAGTAAGTCTTGACTTGCAGAAATGCCGTGGCCAAGGTTACGACAACGGCTCAAATATGGCTGGAATTTACGTTGGAGCACAAGCTTTAATTTTACAGAAAAATCTGTTAGCCCTCTATATTCATTGTGGTGCCCATAGTCTTAATTTAGCTGGAGTACATGCAGTTGAATCTTGTGCTAAGATGAAGACTTTCTTCGGTAATATCCAAGCTCTCTACGTGTTTTTCAGCTGCAGTCCGACTAGGTAAAAGATTTTGCAAGAATTGACTGGAATCTCTCTTCACAATTTTTCCAATACCAGGTGGTCAGCTCGGATTGCCGCTGTTAAGCCAATAGCAAAACAACCACGGGAAATAATTACTGCCCTAAATCGTACTATAAAGGATCTTGACGTTACTTTTGACACGCTAAATCAAGCTAAGTCTTTGATAAAGTTTTTTAAATCCTTTGAAACTGTTGTACTACTGACCTTTTGGTATAAAGCTCTTCAAGTAGCAGATGAAGTAAGCCGTTTGTTCCAGTCAACTTCACTAACAATAGATGACGAAGTTATTCTAATTCAACAGCTAATAAGCAATCTTGGCCGTATCCGCTCATCATGAAATAATATTTTGACTGAAGCGAAAACTGTTGCAGGTCCTCTAGGCTTTGAAACGGAATTTTTGACAAAACGAAAGAAGAGAGCGAAACGGTATCACGATGAACTTGCAAATGCAGCTTTCTGCTATGAGAGCCCCGAGCATCAATTTGAGGTTAACATCTTCAACGTTGCTCTTGATCATTTTAATTATCAAGTTCATTCAAGATTTGATATAGTAAAGAATGTTTCCTCAAGATTCTCATTCATCTGGTTAAAAGACCAAGAACCAGATTCTCAAGAGATAAAAGCTCGTGAATTAGCACAGTTCTACGCTAATGATGTCAAAGAAGACGACTTCATACAAGAAATTTTGTATCTTAATCGTTTGAAGGAGTCTTCGTTTTTTTATTCCTGGAAACTCATTGAGCTTTCTCAAACATTCAAAGAGTCTGCAGCTTTTTTTTCCATATGTATGCATTTTAATTCGAATTTTTAATACAATGCCAGTGTCTGTTGCAGAGGGTGAGCGATCCTTCTGTAAACTTAAATTGATAAAGAATTATTGTAGGGCCACTATGGGACAAGAACGTCTTTCGGATCTCATGATGCTTTCAGTGGAAAATGAGTTGGCTAAGACTCTGTCATATGATGATATAATAACAAAATTTGCCGGTAAAACGCAAGAAAAGAGTGTTTTATAAAAGCCGTTTTTTCTTATTTGAATTTCTAAAGAATGTCTAATAATGCATTTATGTTGTATTTGCGTTCCTTAGTTGTAATTTTTTAAAGACGCAATGTTTGAAAATATTGCCATAAAATGATTTTAACAGAAATAAACCACAATTAAGAAAATTCATTTTAAAACTCATATATATGCAAGATTACATTTGATTAAGTGTTTTTTATAAACAATGTATCTTTACGGATATATTGTAAAACTTTAATATTTACCGTTATTGCACCTCCTAATATCAAGTACAATCCTGTCCGCTTTCTCTATGCTGTCTTTCTAATACGACTACTTCTATCTTTCACTCTAACATATCTTCGTTCTTCCTAAACTCACTTTACTCTTGGTCCGTAGAGCGGGTTATGACGCTCCTTGGGGAGCCGAACCTGTCTTTGCGGGCCACTGCGACGGGGAGGGGGGGTTATTTTACCTAACTTAAAGCTGTAATATTTTTTTAAATTATTTAAATAACTTATTAGTATTGCAATAGTTACATTATATACTAATAATGTTTTACTAATATATGTTATATATTTATGTATTATATTATTTTATAATTTGTTTAAATTAAATACGTCGACTGAGCGTAGAGTAGAGCGAAGAGAGTAGAGTAAAATGTAGAAGTATAAACTAACGATAAAGCTCAGCTAATAACTACAATTCACAAAACAAAAAATTATGCTCGTTTTTAAGTCCTTGCAAATGAGTTTAGAGCCTCCTCATAAAAATGCGTCTAATTAAGTGACTATTAGTGAACTACCTAAAAAGTCTAATTTTTTAAAATGAAGTTCAACAAGAAGAAACTATCTACAACGAAAACCAACTTTTTCATCCGCCCAAACATTATGTTTTCCAAAAAACAAAAATTGGAGGTCAAGATTGTTCACGACAGCAAAGTTGGTTCAAAGATTTTCCAGGGTTGCATTATGATGAAAGGTAAGATACATACATTTTTGACTTGTCTGCCACGTTAAAAGAATCCAAATTAAATAAAAACTGTTGTTTTTAAGGTTTTTACCCTAATTCTTTGTTAAAATGATCGCATTTTATTTAGAACTGACCGAGTCTTCTGCTACTATTGTGTTATTCAAGAAAAAATAGAAAACCTGAAAGATCAAAGAAATATATTATTGATTTTCGAGATATATTGCAAGAAACTGATTTTCGAGATATATGCAAGGCACTTCAAAATATGGACAAAGAAAATATTTTTAAAGAAATATATTTTTAAAGAAAATACTCTAAAATAAATACTCTAAAATATTTTTAAAGAAAATACTCTTATTCCTACTCTATATTAATGATTTATACTTAGCATCCAAAGTTTTAAATGTTATTTTGTTTGCTGATGATTCGAATTTTTTTTACTCACACAATAATATAAAAGAACTGTTTAGAATATCTAACGAAGAATTATTAAAAATAAATGACTGGATTACAAATAATAAACTTTCATCAAATGGGAGAAAACTAAATTTATCTTGTTCCACAAACCTCGTAGGGGAGATAACCTTTCTCTAAAACTACCCAATCTCTTTATGGATAAAACAATTATTAAAAGAGAGTCAACTGTTACCTTTCTAGAAGTAATTATAGATGAAAATTTATCATGGAAATATCATATTAAATCTATTGAAAACAAAATCTCCAAAAATATTTCAATGTTATATAAAATTAAACAATTTCTTAATATTGAGTCTTTAAAAATTATATATTTTCATTTATTCATAGTTATCTTTCTTATTGCAATATTGCATGGGGAAGTACTAATTATGGGACACTTAAAAAAATCTATAGCAAACAAAAACATGCATGTAGGATTATATTTGGCGTTAACAGAACTGTTAATGGTGAATCTCTTCTAAGCGAACTTAATACACTTAATGTTAATAAAATTAATATATACCAAGTTATGCTTCTAATGTTTAAATCAAAATATGGTTTGTCTTCTAATATATTTCACTCTTACTTCACTGAAATAACTCATAAATACCCCACAAAATTTTCAGTTGATATGTTTGTTATTCCAAGATCTTATTTAAAACTCAGCTCATTTCAAATTCAATACCGTGGACCATTTATATGGAAAAGTTTTTTGAAAAATATTATTAAAAATAAAACTCTTCTAAACTTTTCCCTAGAACAATTCAAAAAAGAATCTAAACGTTTTCTATTAGGAAAAAACTTCGATTTTAAAAATTTCTTTTAAAAATAGTACCTAAAATAGTTAAACTGAAAAAGTCATCAAAAGACTCTCTTATTTTTGTCTTGATTTATTTCTTATCTATAAGTAATATATATATATATATATATATATATATATATATATATATATATATATGTATATATATATATATATATATATATATATATATATATATATATATATATATATATATATATAAATATATATATATATAACTAAAAAAAAAATGTTTATTTATATATCTTATTATGCGTCAGGGTTAGGGTTAGGGTTGTAATATATTGTGTTGTATTTTGTAATTTTTAACTTGTTACATAAACTGAAGGCAACAATATAAACGGGGCTTGGCGATAAGACAATATACGTCTTCTTCTTGCTCCGGATATATATTTTATATGTACGATCTTTCTTATTGTAAATTTTATCAAACGAAAAAGAAAAAAAGAAAAAAAAAAAAAAAAAAAATCGCCAAATGATTCAGAATATTTGGATTATTATCCAAATTGTGTTAACAAGTGGAACTACATCGGCCACACCAAAACGCTCTTTTCCAATGCAGAGCACAGTGTGCCCAGAATGTAGTTTTTTGGAAAAAATTCATAAATCCGTTATTTGTTAATGAAATCTTTTGAAAATTTTAATATATTAAATTTTTGGGCTGACGAATCTGATTCTGAAGTTGAATTTTACGTGGGTGCACTCTAACCCAGATAATGGGGCAACGGTATGGGAGGGGGAGGAGCGCCGAGAGTCATGTCCTTACTTTTTTCAAAATTTTTAAATAAACTATAAAGTATAAATTAAAATTTTTTTTTTTTTTTTAATTTGTCATCCACCGCCCCCCGTCCCATATAACAAATAGCTCCTCGATTCCCGTGACTAGCAAGCTATTAGCTTGCTAAGTTGCTTAGAAAAGGATACTATTCCAATTCATAATGAAATATATTTGAGTTTATAATAATTTGATATTAAACACAAATATACACTGATATTAGTCTTATCTAGTTTTTATGGTCACATAAAATATTCTTGAATTATCATTTTTTCTTCATTAAGTACGTTGTTCTTGTCTACTTTACACCTTCTTGTGGTATGTCCAAATTTTTCACACGTTCCACATTGCAAAAGTCTTTTTTTTCTGGCAATAATTGGATGTGTCTTTATCATCAGTCTGCAGTAAAAGTCATGTGTATTAATTTGCAAAGACATTTGTCTTGCTTTACAACTTGTTCCTGATTTATAAGCCTTAATGTATTTATTCCAACTTTCGCCTGACTGCTTGGAGTACTTAGCAATGGATTATCCACCTGTAATAACAAATAGTTCCCAGGCATGTGCACACATTTGATGCAAGCTGGGGCTAAGCAAAGCCCATGGAAATGTTGTTTATGGAATATCATCAATCCATACTTAGATAACAAAGCCGAGAAGCTATCTTGGTCTTCTGTTTTAAAAATTGCGGAACAGATAGACTTTCTTTCTTTTGGACTAAAAAAACAGTCTGCTAATGGTCCATTGTTAGTGTTACCACTACTAGAAGTAGAAGAATCAAGAAGCATTCCTGTTTTCTCGCGTGCATTTTGAGTAACTTTTCTTTTTGCTGTCTTCAGAGTAGTTTTTACCTTTATGTCCTGTTCAGACCATGTATGAGTTTTTTGGCCCGCAATGTGATATAACAACTTCAGACAGTGGTCAAGTGCACGTAGCTTTTGATGTAGAATGGCAAAAATTTTTACATCTGATTCAACTATAGGTTCATGGCATAGTCCATGTCATTCAGTATCTTTGTAGGAGATTTCGCTATTTTCTAGTCTTCTCCAAGCACTGAGCAAATCATTATAGTTTTTATTTATGGTGAGCCCATGTAGTATACATACCAGGTCATTTACATCACCTCTGGAACATTTGCAGTAGTGACAAAAAGCTCCAGAATCACCCACCAATAAATTTACCATTTTGCCATCAACCATACTTATCTCTGTTTTTACAAATATTTGCAAACCATTTTCTGAAAGAATAGGCGAATTTTCATTTTTAGGCAGTTGACACAGAGTTGGTTTAAAATACTCTTTTACACTCTCCCTAGTTTCTTTTGCTTTCACTAGAATAACAGGCCTAAAAAAATTAATGGAGTTAGGGGTTGATTAGTCCAGATAACTTAAATTTTTGAATCTTTTGTTTCAAGGAGACACCAAAAAGAACAAATATAATTTGTTCCTTTTAAGTCTGCATCTTGAGGATTGAAAAACTGATGACAATAGTTGTGATTTCCAGATCCATCAAGTCAAAATTTACGCTCTACATGTATAGAATGAATTTCAGCACAAAACCCGGATATATCAAGTAGAGACTCAACAGTGTCTTTGATAACATTGTTCACAGGGGATGAAGTTTGTTTATCATCACTACTCAATTTCTTTTGTAGCAAAGTACGTTTAAAGGTATCTACATCATTCCTTGTTGGCAACATTAGTTTTGAGAAGCTCAAGTCTCAGCTTCTGGGGAAATATATGAAACTTAAACGTACAATTACAAAAACAATTAATTACAACAATATTTGATTGCATATTTCACCTGATATTTATTTATGGATAGATCCAAGTTGTAGATTAAAGCAGTTGCTTCCTGTACTGATATTGTTGGAAGTTTTACTCCATCCTTCTTTCCCCTTCTTTTTTCACATCTTTGGACAACTTCTTTTAAGTATTCTGACTCATCTACTCCCTGTTCACTTGCATGTTTTTCCACGATGTCCACAAAATCATCCAGAGTTTTGTTGTAGTTACGTTTTTCAGGTTGATCGCTGAATTAAATAATAATGCATTATGAAAAGTAAAAAAATAGCTAATGGGTGTCCCAAATAACATGATGCTTAAGAAATTCAAATAAAAGTCAACAACTAAACTTTTACCCTAGTCTTTTCGATTTCCGTCCTCTTTTAGCTTGTGGAGCTCCCTCTTCTTCTACATCACCCCTGGATGATGATAATGCTGCTGCAGGTAGATTCCCGGGCAGTTTTATCCCCACTTCGTTTCTCCAAATTTTCGATTTGACCAAAAGTTTGTTTTGTTTTAACTTTGAATATTTTTTTACGTGTCTGTCAATTTGCTTTAAAATTTTCTTGATGTTATCTTTTTCATCTTCTAAAGTTAGATTATATCTCACTTTGATTGTTTTTAAAATAAGCTAAGATTTTTTAAATGAACTTAATTAGATGTTCAAGGTTAGTAAAATTTCTTTTAATTCTCCTTTTTTTATCAATAACATTTTGTCACATGTTATCAACAGATATTCCTGAATCGTCCGTGAAAGTTGATTTTCATAATTACGCAACCTTGAAAATCAACTCGTACAAACAATTAAAATTTAAATTTAAATTACTCAATTTCCGGGGATAACCGGACTGTGAAATTTTTACCCATGAAAGTAGAAAGTCTGCATTTAGTAAAACATTTGTGTATATTTGCGGCCTCCTGCGGCCTTTTTTTTCCTGTTACTTTCTTTTTAATTAAAAAAAAAATATTTTCATATATTTTAGAATTTTTTTAGGTATAAACAAAACTGCCCAAAAAAAATGTTTAAACTTCAGTTTTTATTTTTCATTAAGTAATTCACAAATTAAATATTATTTACAGACCAGGAAAAAAAAAGTTTTTTTAAATTCATGGAGTAGTTTTTAATGGATAGCGTTTCAAAGTCGTTGTTAAAAAACAGTATTGGTACAATTTTAAGACAAATATTTTGCGTCAATATTTTCTTCAACTTCAAACATCTATAAAAACAAAATGGTTCGATGAATTTCAAATTTTTTTTTTGCACTGACCTTCATATGCCCTCCACATTATAAAAATGCTATTTCAAGTGAAAAAATAAAAGGTCAGAAAAAGGAATTTTTTCATGGCCTAGGTGCACTGTGCAGAGGGGAGTCAAAACGTGGCTCAGATCAACAATGGCTCAAAAAAATATAATTCCTTGTCAGTTTTCTTGTCAGTGCTAAATACGCACGTTGATATTGTTGATAGTCTATCTTTAATAGAAGTAGCTGAACGATTTACTGCTGCACAGGATAAGCGCAGGAATGAGTTCGGAACATTTACTATAAAAGACCTTAATTAGATTTTTTATCATATTTTTGCAATTTTTTCAATAAGTAAAGAAAATTTGTGAACAAAATTTTTATTTTCAAAACTGGGGCAACAAAAGTTTTTTGAAACCCCAAAAACATTTGAATTCAAGAAAAATATTTCACTTTGGCCCCCTCCCCCAGTTTTTCTGCATGCCGTGGCCCATCCATAAATTACGTAACAAAATTTCAAAATAAACAAAACAAAAAAAGTTTTCCCTCGCAGAGTCTTAATTTAAATAAATAATCAAAATAGAAAATTAAAATCGCCGCGTAAAGAAGCCTAATATCTCCTCCTGTTCTTGAAATATTTTTTGCGTTGCGTAATTTATGGACTATCCATAAGATATATATACCAGGTATACCGGTATGAAATGAGCGTTTTTTGTGAAAATAAAACACTAATTATTAATGGGAAAGTATAAAACATTTTATTCAAAGTATTGGCCATTGTTTTCTATACATTTTGACCACCTTTCTGGCAATTTGTAGATACCACGCCAATAAAATTGTTCGTTTTTTAAAGCAAACCAACCAGACACCCAATTTTCGACCTCCTCGTAGGAATCAAAGTGCTGCTCAGCCAATGCGTGTTCCATCGATGAAAACAAATGGTAGTCGGAAGGAGCCAAGTCTGGTGAATACGGCGGGTGGGGTAGCAGCTCCCAGCCAAGTGTTTTGATTGTATCCTGAACCGGTTTTGCTTTGTGTGCAGGTGCATTGTCATGGAGAAAAATTACCTTGCCGTGTCTTCTGGCCCATTCTGGTCGTTTCTCGATCAATGCATGGTTCAAATTGATCATTTATTGTCGGTAGCGATCAGTATTGACGGTTTCACCAGGTTTTAGGAGCTCGTGGAACACCACACCTTTCTGGTCCCACCAAACACACAGCATTGTCTTCTTGCCGAATCGATCTGGTTTTGCAGTCAATGTTGATGGTTGTCCCGGATTAACCCATGATTTTTTCCGTTTAGGATTCTTAAAATAAATCCATTTTTCATCGCCAGTAACAATCCGATGCAAAACCGATTTTCTTTCGTGTCTTCGAAGCAAAATTTCACAAGTGTTTTTTCGGTTTTCCATCTGTCTTTCATTCAATTCATGTGACACCCATTTTCCACACTTTTGGATCTTTCCCATAGCTTCTAAACGGTCAGAAATTGTTTGTTGTGCAACATTTAACATTTCTGCCATTTGCTTTTGACTCAAAGTGTCATCTCCATCCAATATCGTTTGCAATTCGGCGTCTTCAAACTTTTTTGGTGGTCTTCCACGTTCTTCATTTCTCACATCAAAATCATTATTTCTAAACCATTGAAACCATCTTTTGCATGTTGCTTCTGATAGAGCATGATCACCATATGCCTCGACAAGCATTCGATGCGACTCTGCAGCACTTTTCTTCAAATGAAAATAAAAAATTAATGCTTTCCGCAAATCATCACTTTCCGGTACAAAATTCGACATTTTTAACACGATGAAAAAATATGATGTTGTCTGTTCAATGACTTGATGTATACTAAATATGTTTCACAGATGTCATAGCAAACAAACAAAAAAAAAATAAAGGCTCGTTCACAACAAATGTTCCCTATCGAGACATTTGTATCTTGACGCTCACTTCATACCGGTATACCTGGTATATATATATATATATATATATATATATATATATATATATATATATATATATATATATATATATATATATATATATATATATATATATATATATATATATATACATATATATATATATATATATATATATATATATATATATATATATATATATATATATATATATATATATATATATATATATATATATATATATATTTATATATTTATATATTTAAACAATTATAAAAATGTATTCTACATTTATATATATGTATATTAGGGTGGAGCGATTTTAAAAATTTTCGAAATTTGATTAGCCTGAGCTGCGAATCGATGTCTTTTGGTGAAAAAAGAGCCTTACTTTTTTTTTTTTTTTAATATAAATGAGTTTTAGAGGTTCCTCTTTGGATTCTAAATTTATGACGGATCCTAATATTGTTGAAATTTTTTTTTTCTTCTAAACTTTATTAACCTGGTACTCAAAATAAGCAGAATAATACGTTTATTTTGAATATAATATTTGTTTTAATTTAAAACTAAAGAGAAAAAAATAATGTCGTTTTTTTCATTAAAAAAACCCCCGTCTTTATCAAAACGGGGGTTTTATTATTTATTTATTTATATATTTTATTATTATTATTATATATTATATATTTTTGCAACTATTTTTTTTACTAAAAATTTTTTTTTAATAAAATTATTATTGATAAAACAAGCATTTTTTTCTGCTTTTTTTGAGTCCAAGGTTGATATAGTTTAGAAAAAAAAAAGTTCGAAAATATTAGGATCCGTCGAGGATTTAGAATCCAAAGAGGAACCTCAAGATCTTATCAAAACCAAAAAATATTTTTTTATTTTTTCATCTTATAATTAATAGACATCGATTCGTGTCTCAGGAATATTGATTTTTAAATTTTTTTTTTTTGCTATGAAAATCGCTATATATATATAATATATATATATTTATATATATATATACATATATATATATATATATATATATATATATATATATATATATATATATATATATATATATATATATATATATATATATATATATATATATATATATATATATATATATATATATATATATATATATATATATATATATATATGTATATATATATATACACAGGGCCGGCGCGAGTAGGTGTCTTCTCTCAACACTTATAATTTTTTTATTATTATAGAAATTTTCGCTGGATTTTAGATACCAGCTTCTTCAGCTTGTTAAATGTTACAGTAATTAGTAAACCGTTACAATTTAAATTAAAACGTTGCTATTGATGTCAGCGGTTGAACATTTAACAAGCTGAAGAAGCTGGTATCTAAAATCCAGCGAAAATTTCTATAATAATAAAAAAATTATAAGTGTTGAGAGAAATCGTATTTTTGATGTTTTAAAATAATATATAAATATACTCTCACACAAGATGTTATCCTTTAAATCATATATAACAGCTAAATACGGAGCTGAAATCTACAAAAAAACTGAACAGTTAAAGTTATTAAAAAAATCTGTTGCTAAATCGAAAAACCAATACATCTTTTTACAAAAATGTGTAAAACATAAAATTATTCCGAAATCATTGCGAATTAACTCTCCAATAAAAAATAGAAGAGCAATAGGTATTATTTATCGTTTTAGATTTGAATTTTTAGTGAGCATAAAAAATGATTCTAGGAAACGATTCTTTAACCTTATGAATGACGTTAAAAATCTTCAACGTTCGCTTAAATGTCACCTCGACGAAAAAGACTACATTAAATTAGAACAAATCACTGAAAAAGCTCGGAAGAATATGTTTATAAAGTCAAAAGAACAATTAGTGAAAAAATTTCTAATATTGCAAAATGAACGTGAAAATAAAAACGATAATGCCGAAAAAACAACAAATTATAAAAAGAATGCTGTCCTAAACTTATGCGATACCGATATTCCACTAAGTCATAATAATTTTCTAAACCTCGGTCCACACTTTGTACCATCTTTAAAGTCGATACCATATATGGATATTATTACAGCCACGGAATCCTCTGCGTTAAAATTAGAATACAACAATAAAATTGAAAATGCCCAAGACCTAAGGAAAAATGTTTTAAGAGAACTAAAAACCGGAAAAAAATTAAATAATAATCTTACAAAAGAACAATGGAAAGCTTATAGAGAAATAAAAGAAGAAAAAAACGTTGACATATATCCATTCGACAAAGGGACAGGTTTTGTACGAATCGAACATTCAAAAGACTTGGAAAAAATTCGCGAACAAATAGGCCCAACAAAAATAGTAAGTGAAAACCCTACTGCAAATTACGCGGCTAAAATTCGTAGATATCTTTCAAAACTAAATAAAAGAAACTGTTTTTCAAAAGAGGAATACGAAAAAATATATCCTAGTGATCCCATCCCGCCTCGTATGTATGGTGTAATCAAAGCCCACAAACCTGAAAAATTCTATCCTATGAGAATAATTATCTCCACAATCGGCAAAGCAAACTACGGAATATCTGAGTTCTTAGTTAAGATAATACAACCAGTTTTGAATGAAAACTTGACAAGATTAAAAAATTCCTTTGACTTTATTAAAAAAGCTGAATCTTGGAAAATTGACAACGATGAAGTTCAGGTATCTTTTAATGTCGTAAATCTGTATCCGTCGGTTCCTTTAAAAGAAGCCACCCTTGTACTTATAGAAAAATTAAATAATAATACAACATATAAAAAATTAACAAGACTAGGTATACCTGAAATAAAACAACTTATAGAACTTTGTTTATTTCAATGTTATTTTCATTGGAACAATGAAATTCGTATAATGGAAAACTCGGGTCCAATTAGACTTTCGTTCATGGTCGCTCTTGCAAAATCATTTCTACAATTCCATGAAAACAATGCAATTAAAATTGCACTAAATTTCAACCCTGCACTTAACCTCAAATCGTTCTTAAGATATGTCGATGATAGTCACGCAAGGTTTCCAGATCTCAACCAAGCAAAACATTTCCAATACATTTTAAATCAACAACATCCTTCCATCCAGTATACAATTGAAGTTGAAAACGAGTTAGGAACACTAAATTATCTGGATATACAAATTATGAATAAAAAAACAGGAAAGTATGAAAACGGAGTATATCGGAAAGATGCTATCACTAACATTCAAATTAAGCCACACTCAAATCATGATCCAAATATCTTGAACTCTATTTTTAAAGGATTTCTCCACCAAGCTTACTCAATCTGTAGTAAGTCTTACTTGCAAAATGAAATAAATTTTCTAATCGACGTGTTTATTGAAAATGGTTACGATAAAACTCAAATGATGAATATTGCGCATCAGTTTCAACACAAAAGACAAAGTAAAATTACAATTCCATCTGAAATCAATAATTATCCTGTAGTTTCCTTACCATGGGTACCCGGTCTCTCGCCAAAACTTAGGAAAATATTCCGAAAAGCTGGTTACAGAGCGGTATTCAAATCAAACCCAAACTTAAGATCCCTGTTAACATCAAAAAATAAATCAAAATTACCTAATAACAGTCAACCAGAAACATATATAATCAAATGCAACTGTTCAAAAGTGAATGTAGGCGAAAAAAAAATGAAAGTAAACACACGAATGCATCAACACCAAAAAAGCATTGATGAAAATAAGCAGCATCAATCTGCATTAGCTCTGCATAAAACATTTTGCAAAAAAGAAATTATTTGAGAACAAACAAAAACATTGAAAGTAGAAAATAAAAAATTTGAAAGAAAAGTTAGGGAAGCCCTAGAAATACAAAAAAACATGTGTTCTGCAAAAAATGGCGGGATTATTCTCGATGAGGGTCAATACGTAAAAACTAAGTTTGGGACGCCATTTTTTAAATTTCAGCGAAAAGGAAGCCATTCAACCGCTGACGTCAATAGCAACGTTTTAATTTAAATTATAACGGTTTACTAACTACTGTAACATTTAACAAGCTGAAGAAGCTGGTATCTAAAATCCAGCGAAAATTTCTATAATAATAAAAAAATTATAAGTGTTGAGAGAAATCGTATTTTTGATGTTTTAAAATAATATATAAATATACTCTCACACAAGATGTTATCCTTTAAATCATATATATATATATATATATATATATATATATATATATATATATATATATATATATATATATATATATATATATATATATATATATATATATATATATATATATATATATATATATATATATATATATATATATATATATATATATATATATATATATATATATAATTTTATATATTATCGCTAAAAACTGCAGTATGTAATGTCAAGACCTATAAGATGTTATGCAAGCCCCTTTAGAATTAAATATATATTCTAGAATTAAAAATTACGTAATTTAATATTTTGTAAGTCTAAATTCAACCCCACGCCCTATTTTGTAGGAGTGAAGCCCATCCAGCCGTATTTACTAGAGCCGACATCGCCGGGGGGGGAGGCATGCCCCCTCCCCCCCACTTTTTATATATATATATATAAAATTTACGATATAGAGGACTTTTTTTAGAAATTGACTATTGTGTTACCCCCTCCCCCCACTTTGAAGTCCGTATCGTCGGCCTTGTATACTCAGTGCATCAATCTTGCGTTATATACAAAATGTTTTATTAATTTAGAACAAAAATAATAATTTTACACAGTACTTAAAATCAAAGTGTTGGTGGGAGCTGTAAACCATCTTATTCTTATTATTTGAATGGAAGGGAATTTGACATGCATAATTGACATTGTACTAACACATGAAATAAACAATTTTGAAAAAATATTTTTCATTAAAAAAAATGAACTAGATTTCTAAATTAGAGAACTGCCTATACAGTTCTTTCGTTGAACTGCCTGTACAGCTTTTTCTACCACATTATTGACAACCGCTAAGTTTTTGACAAAAAATTTGAAAAGCTAAAATATCAAGACCAACTTTCTATGCCGCAAAAGGGTATAAAGTATAATATATAAAGGTATAAGTACTAAGGTTATTAAGTCATTTAGATTGATGCTCATTATTTTTAAGATTATAAAAAATTATAATAAAGAAAATCAACATAATCAGCAAGGGTTCTTCAAACAAGACAAACTCTACCTCAATCCCCATTAGCCCATTTTTTTTTTCCTTTTAAAACTATAGACTTAAGTGTATGTTATTGCAACAGATCACTTCTTTCATGCTATTAGATACAGACTCATTTGTGTTAGCGAGGGCAAAGACGATTGTTTTAGGATCTAAGTAACATTTGTGTTTTTCTTGGAAGATCTGCGGAAGATTATTGCTGCTGCTGGTTCAGTTTTCTCCTGGTGAGTCATTTGCCATACTTTGTGCTGCTCCTGAATAAGTTTAAAAGGGTTAAAAACCTAAATTATTGACGAAATAATAAGCTTTAAATTGAAAATAATTTTTCTAATTTCTGAAATACCCGGATTGCTTAAGTTTCTGGTTTTTTAGAGCATGCAAAACAAAGAAGTTTAATTAAAAAGCTCCTGTCAATCTCCGTGACCCTCACCATTTTCAGAAACTTTTTAGTCTGATTAGGAAAAAATATTATTTTAAATTAAAATATGCTCTTAGCCGTAAACCACGCATGATCAATAGCACCAGGCTTGTGAATGAAAAGATTAAATTTTGGATACAAGAACATGGGATCCAAATAAGCTACTTTATTTTTTATACTTTATTTTCTTTGGGCTCTATGAGTTAAGATTATATTTACTATTTATTTTCATAATACATATTTTTATAATACATATTTGGCACTTTTTTTATTTATCATACATTTAAAATAAATTTTAAAAAACAGCTTGATAATTTTTAAATACTAAAACTTTAACAATTATCCTAAGCTGGCTCTTTGCTTAATTTACCTGTTTTTTTTTTAACCAGGAAGACGGTTAATTTGCCACTTGTCGGTGACATCTTTAATAAAATATTACACCTTTAAATGAAATATTTTCAGGTTGTGGCGCAATGGTTAGAGCGTTTGCTTCAAAAGCAAGTAGTTCAAAACGAGCTCTTGGAATTTTTTGCGTCATCTGAATGGAAGGAGGCGTGAACTTTTTTGAAAAACGTTCCTCCAAGGTGTCCTGTGACAAGACCGTTAACCTTCTTCAAATTGAGATTCCGTCCTAGAGGAACGATACCTCAGTTTGAGGAATTTTTAAAAACACATCAGATGCTTGATTATGATAAAGATAAAAACGTCAGAAATTTTGCAAATTTATATCAAAATGGTTTCATTCCAACTATAAACAAATCAACTCGCATTACAAAGAACAGCCAATGCATTAATTGACCAAATCAAAGTTAGCAATTTTAAAAATATAAAAATTAATACTTATTTAATTAATATTATAACTGACATAATAACATAATTACGGATTTATAATAACTGACATCTTAGACCATTTTCTAGTTTTTAAAAATAAATAAATAATAGGAAAACTAAAAAACTAAAATTGAAATATCTTTTTTTAAATAATATTTAAAAAAAGATATTTCTTTTATGAAATTTAGCAATTTCTAATCCTTCCCAAATTTTGTAAAAATTTGGGGTTGATAAGAATTTTAGAAACCTATTTTAGATAGTCCATAAATTACGCAATGCAAAATATATTTAAAAAACAGAAGTAGGAGATATTAGGCTCTTTTACGTGGCGATTTTCACTAAACTTAATGGGCTAATTTAATTTTTTATTTAAATTAAGACTCTGCAAGGGAAAACTTTTGATCATTCTAGTTTTGTTTATTGTGAAAGTTTGCGTTTCGTAATTTATAGACTAAATGATAGTTTTCGTTGCATGTTTTAAAGCCAATAAAGCATTTCCAATACTAAGTTAGTTTATCAAAACAAAAAAATTGCAGAGTTCTTGGATGACAGCAAAAATCATTCTAATAATAGAATCGTTTCTGATAAACTTAAGGTTGCAAGTGTGACCCAGTTCTAAATCTGGTGATGTAATTTGTGTCTCAAGTTACAGACCTATCTCCATACTACCATGCTTTTCAAAATTGTTAAAACATATTATGTTTAAAAAGTTGTATCACTTTGTAGAAATAAACAGCATTATGTAGAAATTAACAGCAAATAAACATTCTTTTTAATAAAAAACTTGGAATTAAAAAAGGTCACCCTACTGATTAGACGATTGGTCATCTTGTTAATGATGCGCCACGACTGAGCAGCCGTGGCGCAGTGGTTGCGCACTTGCCTCAGAAACAAACGATCCGTGGTTCAAACCAATAAAAAATTAAACCAAACAATAAACAATAAAAAATTAAACCAAAATATATTTTTAACTTACTACTAACAAAAAATCAATATATTATTTAATGAAAGAATGAGATTATTTTTAATTTGTTTTTAAAAATGCAAAAAGTAATAGTTCAAAATTAAAATTCGGCCAAACAATTTTCTTCCAAAGGTGTAGCGCTCGATAATTAATACAAAACTAATTAAAGTTTGTTTGAAAAACTCCACAGACTCCACAGGTTATATTAAAAACCAGTGGTTTGATAAAAATTGCTAAATGGTACAAATTGTTTTCGGTTCGATAGATAACCTTTTGGTAAGAATAATTTAGCGCAATGCTCGTTTACGTAAAAACTGGGACAATGGTGACCTTATATTCTTAGTTAATTCCTAATTAATGTATTATATAATGACGTAATCCTTTTTTACATATAAAATTTATCTGTATTTTAATATTATTTATTAGTTTACAATAATATATATTATTTATAATATTTATTATTATTTGATTGTATTGACACAATATGCAGATAATATATATAGAAACAAAAGTGGGTATGCAATCTACAAAAAAGAAAGGTAAATGTAGGGGAGATTGATCTAAAACGCGCCCCTTTTTAAAAAAATGGTATAATCAACTAGCTACAAAGAACCGAAGACAAAAAAAAAATATTTTTTTAGAAAATCTAGTATATGCTCTTCAACTTAACATAAATAAACTAAAAGTGTTGTGTCTTACGTTTTCAACAGTTGCTTACGTCACGTAAGCAACCGTTGAAAACGTAATGAAAAATTACGTTACAGATGAAAAATTCCATATTTGGGAAAAATCAAAAATTTTCAAAACTATTTGGTTCCATAGAAAAGTTCCGCGATATAATATAAGAGATCATTCAAAACTTGTACCCGATTGTTTGTTGATAAAAAAGATTGTCATTTCTTAGATCATATTTGTTTTTGGGTTTTATTGGAAATAAATTTTGAAGCCATATAAAAACATTTAGTTGGTATACATCAAAAATATTAGTTTCAAATAAAAGTGGTTTTGCATGAGTAAAGTTGACGGAAGTTTAACGTGATTGATAAAGAGGTTTTACGAGTTTATGATTTTTAAACAGATTGCAGAATTTTTAGTTTGTTCAGTTGGTTAGTGAGTCGGGTTATAAATCGTCGATCAAATATTGCACTGACGTCTCTTCGTTTTTAGCAGTAAAAAGTTCAAATTACAATATCGGGCTTGTAAAACGGCTACAAAATTGAATTTAGCCACCATATGTATAGTATATTTCCATATGTTTCTCGGTGTCGCAAAATACCTTATCGATAGCATGATTGATGCCGAATATTAAATGCGCGCAACATTTTAATTTTTTTTTGTCTTCAACACCTAGGTTTTTTAATAATATGTTACAAACTCCAGAATAGTCTTACATCCAAAAATCTATAGCACCTTTCACTTCATCCAGAGAAGAAGTCCACCAACACCGCAAGACACTCCTTCTTGAATTTGTAGACTACCGCACCCTCATACCCTGAATGAGAAGATTTCTCAATATATCCCGTGGTTAATGTTCTCCACTCTCTGTCTGGACTACTGATTGTAATGTGGTCCGCCTTGGTATTGTACAACTTGTGGCCGGCAGCTTTGTTTGTGTTGTCTAAACCGACGGTAACAAAATCACTAGCGTTTATATTGAGAAAATAATTTGCCACCATCTAGAAATTGATGTAAGATGCGTCTTCCTCTTATCTATCTATAGTCCTCGCTAAAGGGAAAACGTAGGTGAGATCTCTAGTAGAATGACGTCTTTTCAGGTTGTCGGCAACTGTGTTCATCTGAGTCTGACTCAGAACTGCTCTTTTCTTCATCTAGCCAATTTAATCTAATTGTCCATTTCTGACCAAAGATGATGTTAGCGGTTTTTAAGATGGTACCAACTACGCTACCGTGACTGATTTTATGGTTGCATAAGCACTGGATTGTGCATTATTATACGTTTGTTTAAACGTTTACACCTAGTTTTTACCAGAATCTTTGTTTACATGTCTCCTGGACTGATTTTGAACTCGAAGACTATGTTTCTGGCATAATTTAAGACGCGGCAACAAAGTCTTGAATTTGGTCTTCAGATTTGGTTTTTTAGACATCATCCATTTTTAGGACATTTATATACTGCAAACTTCGAAATGCTTTTTCCTGCTTACTGGTTTCCCCCATAGCTTTTCGCTTCACCTCATTTTGCTAATGTCTTTCCTCGTTTCTCTTCACCTGTTTTTTCCATTTCCGTGAAACTGTCGATGTACAAATTGCCAAGTATAGCAATTATCCTGATGGAATGCCTCGTCTTTATCTGTCTTTTTGTTCAGATGTTGTAGGCTCTGCTTGTCATACGCATGTTTAAGTCTTGAGCTTTCTGTATGCATTGACTTGTTTTTTTTTTTTTTTTTTTTTTTTATTTTTTTTTTTTTATTTTTTTATTCTTTATTACAATCATTACTACAATTTCTATTATAACTTGTGAATAAAACGTAAGACATAAAAAAAAGAAATAAATAATATTTACAATAAAGATTTCGTTAACAATAGAAATATGACAATAAATATAACAATAAAAATTAGGAATAAAGAATGCGGAAACTCGAAGAAGTCCTTGAGGTCTTGTCGTAGAGAACCGCTGGAATCAAAACGCTTTAAATGAATTCATTTTTATTGATTTTTTGTAAATGTTTATTAGCTTTTGGATTGGATCTGTTCCGATAAATAATTATATAAACCGTTGCATAGAATAGTTAAAAATAATATACTTCAGTATAATTATCGATGTGTTTGATGACGTCATAGTGTGTTGGTGATGATAATATAAATCGAATAGATTAAAAAAAATAATAATTGAATTGAACATTTCTTGCATTAAAATTGTAGAAGATAAAATCAGAGTGGGGTTCTTGAATTCTTGTTGATAATTAGCTCTTGTTCTAATATAGTTTTTTTTTTTTAAGTATATATTGTGTTTGCATCTTTATCATACAAGCGATCATAGGTGGTATCACCGAATCCCAATCCAGCCCAACGATTGCCAAGCAGTTATAGTTGGGTGTTCCTACGCCAGAGGTTATGATGCACTATTCTTTATTTATTTATTTATTTTTTTTTTTAATATACATAGACTGCAAGCACACACACACCCATACTAACAGCACATATACACCCATACACCCATATATATACCAATATACATACATAAATACATACATACACAGATACACATACGCATTTATACATAATTTATTGATTTTATTTTATTTTTATTTTTTTATTTTTTTTATTTCTTTTTTCTTTTTTTTTTTTTTTTTTTTTTTTTTCTTTTTAATTTTTACAAAACCGTGTTATAAAAACCGTAATAAAATTTTTTTGTTTTTTGTTTTTTCAAATACTAAATAAAAGATAAAATAAACCTGAAAATTTATACATACTAGCAATATATAATATAAAGCAATATATAATACGAACTCAAATAATAAATATTTATACATCTATTTACAGCTATCAGTTTCAGTACAATCTCAATGTAACTATATAAATAGGTAAACTTAGTTTTAATAATAGGTAGACAAACCCATAACACTAGTAATATAGAAAAACATTCTCCATAGAAAGAATTAGATTTTTAAGTTTAGTTTTGAAAATAGAAAAAGAAGAAGGTAGATCAAAATTTTGCAAAATAACTTTATTCCAAAGATTAGGTGCACGATAATCAATACAAAGCTGATTAAACTTGGTTCGACATAAAACTTGATTTAGCAAATTATTATTTCTCAGTGCATACTTATTGTACTGGTTTCAAAGTAAAAATATTTTTAAAAACGTCAGGAGATAAGTTATTTTTCCACATATATACAAAACATAGAGTATTATATAAATTCACTTCGTAAATATTAAGTATTCTCATTTCGTTAAATAAAGGTTTCGAATGAGTAAAGCGATCGGAAAAATTAATAGTACGAATTGCGTGTTTCTGACGTGAAAAAAGACGTTTCAACTTATTCTTTCCAGCACTTCCCCAAGCAATATTTGCATAATTTATATAATTATGGATGAACGAATGATAGAGTTGGGTCAAACTATTTTTATTTAGATAATCTCTAGATTTATATAAAATTCCAATATTTTTAGAAATCTTGGTACATACGTGATCAATATGCTGTTTCCATGTAATGTGCTCATCAAGATAGACTCCTAAAAACTTTATGACAGAGTCCCTCTTAATCTCAATTTGGTTAATAAATATTTTAGGCAGATTTAAGGGTAGGTAACGTTTTTTTTGAAGCGGGTGGAAAATAATCCATTTTGTTTTATTAGGATTAAGAGTTAATTTGTTACACTTGAACCAGCTAGATACTTTTTTAAGTTCGTCATTTATATTACAAAACAGTTTGGAGATGTCAGTATCAGAAAGAAATAGGTTAGTATCATCAGCGAACATAATGCTAAGTAGATTTGAAGCTTTATTTAAGTCATTAATGTAAATCAAGAATAAGAGGGGTCCCAATATAGAGCCTTGAGGAACACCGCAAGATATATCTAATAAATTTTTTTGGCAATCATCCTTACAAGAAACAAATTGTTTACGATTTGATAGGTAGCTTTCAAACCATCTTAAAGTTTTTTTGTTTATACCATAATATTTAAGCTTATGCAGTAATATAGTGTGATCTACTGTATCAAAAGCCTTAGATAGGTCAATGAAGATACCTAGTGTGTATTGGGAATTTTCAAAGGATTTTGAAATTTCGCGTACAAATTGAATGATTGCATGTTCCGTGGAGTTGTGCTTTTTAAAGCCAAATTGATTGCTATATAGTAGGTTATTGCATTGTAAATAATCATAGACTCTATTATACATAATTCTTTCTAATATTTTTGAAAATATAGGTAAGATAGAAATGGGTCGGTAGTTGCTAATAATAGCCCTATCACCTTCTTTAAAAATTGGGGTAATTTTTGCAATTTTTAGTTGTTCAGGAAAAATTCCTTGATTAATTGATGCGCTAAAAACTTTAAAGAGAATATCTTTTAATTGTTCGAAACAGTTTAGAATTATATTACAATTAATGTCATCTGCTCCAGTAGCTTTATTTTTTTTCAGAGTTTTAAATGCTATTTCAAATTCTTCAAATGATAATTTAGAAGACAACTCTCCAGACGTAATGCAATCAGTCATCGGTACTAGAAAATCACTAAATATAGCCTGCGTCTTTGGAATCTTATTGGCCAGTTCAGGACCAATTTTAACAAAAAAATTATTAAACTCGCAAGCTATTTCTTTTTGTTCATAGATGATTCTGTTATCAACCTTGATGACCTGGGGAAGGAAACCTGAGCAGTCTTTTTGTTTTCCGCTTATTTCTTTTATTATTTCCCATGTACGTTTGGAGTTATTTTTATACTTATCGATTAAGCTAGAGTAGTAATTTTTTTTTAAATTTTTTCGAGTTTTTTCAAACTGATATTTATAATCTTTGTATATTTTTTCATTTTCTGGGGACTTTGTTTTTAAATACTTTATATACAGTTTCTGCTTGATCTTCGATGATTTTTTAAAATCTTTGGTAATCCAGGGATTGAATGTTTTTTTTGGATTTATTGTCTTTTCTATGAATGGAAAATTTGCATCGTAGATAGGATATAATGTGTTGAAAAAATTATCATATATTGTATATTATATATTATAATTATCATAAAAAATATATCATATATTATAATTATCATAAAAAATTATCATAAATTATCATATATACTTGTTTTCTTGTAACTTGAATTTTTATGTTTTTTAACCAAAGTCAAAAAAGTTTGGTATTCATCTCTTATCTTCTTGGCTATGTTTTTTTTTTTTTTTTTATTTGCATTCACTCCCAAAAAGGCTGCAAGCAACCACTATTAAGTTGGGAGTTACTAGGAAAAAAAGAACAGAGTTATAAATCAAGGAAACGGTTGACAGAAGACTTGAAAAGTTGAAGGTTGTATGAGTCAGGAAAACATGAAGATGGGAGAGAGTTCCAAAGGATTAAAGTGCGGGGAAAAAAACTAGACGAATAAAAGTTTTTAGAGCATGCAGGGACAGATACAGTAAACGAATGAGACTTAGCTGAATCACGAGTAAAACGAGAATGAATTTTAGTTGATAGAACTAGAGATGATAACTCCTTTGAGCAGTGACCATGATAGTATGAAAAGAGAAAGAGATGCAACTTTACGACGATGGGAAAGAGGTTCAAGCTTAGCAAATAGTCCAGGTCCAACAACATTTACAATGCGTTTTTAGACCTTGTCAAGAAGAGAAAGTGAATCGTTAGAAGAACCAGCCCAAATATGACAACAGTATTCCATACAGGGACGAATAAGAGATTTGTAGAGGTAGAGAATGGAATCAGAAGTAAGGAAATGGCGAGCACGATAAAGAGAAGCAACCTTAGCAGAAGCTAATTTAGCAATCGATTGTATATATGGTTTCCATGAAAGGTCAGTAGTAAGCGATAATCCAAGAAGACGTAAAGAGGAGGACTCAGTAAGAGGATTGCCATTCATTAATATAGGAATGTTGACCATATTACGGTAGTTGTTTGCAGTAAGCAATTGGGTTTTTTTAGAGTTGAAATTCACAAGCCACTGTGAACCCCAATCTATTACTGAAGTGAGATCAGATTCAAGATCAGCTGCTTGTTCTAGGCGATCGAAAAGAGAAGACTTTTTGTCAAGACAGGAGTATAAAGTTGAGTTTTCAGCAAAAAGAGCTACTTTAGATGAAAGGTTGTCAGGAAGATCGTTTATGTAGATAAGAAACAAAACAGGGCCCAGGATGGAACCTTGGGGAACCCCAGAAGTTACTGGAAATAAAGAAGAGTGTTGGCCTTCAAGGATGACTTTAATAAACCGGTTAGAAAGAAATGATTTGATAATCTCAAAAACTTTCCCAGAAACACCATATGAAGTAAGCTTATGGAGAAGACCAGCATGCCAAACTTTGTCGAAAGCTTTAGATATGTCGAGAGCAATAGCCCTAGCCTCACCGCCTCCATCTAATGCACGATAAAATCTTTCAGTTACAGCAGTTAGCAAGTCGACCGTAGAGCGAGAGGATCGAAAACCGTATTGATTGTCTGACAGCAGTTTATTTGACTCAAGATGAGATGTGAGGAATTTGTTGATCAAAGACTCAAAGACCTTGCTAATAACAGAAAGAAGACTGATCGGACGATAATTGGAGGGGTCAGAATTTTTCCCAGAGTTTTTGAATATTGGAACCACAGATGCCATTTTCCAACAAGCAGGAAAACAAGACTCAGTCAATAGTTTAGAGAGAATTGAAGAAAGTTCTGGAGAAAAATTCTGCAAGACTGTGACAGGAATGTTGTCTGGACCACAAGCTGTAGACGAGTTTAATTGAGATATGACTTTAGCAACAGAAGCCGGAGTGATTTGAATGTCTAACAATGGGTCAACCTGTTTGACTGGAATGAAAGGAAGAGAATGTCCATAAGATTCAAGAGTGGAATTAGAAGAAAAGTTCTTTGCAAACAGTTCTGCCTTATCCCTGGGAGAGGTAACAAGATCAGTCCCATGAATGAGAGATGGAATGTTAGATCTACCCTTGTTAACAATGCTGTTGAAGATTTTCCAAAAGTCTTTAGAGCCTATCTTCTGAGATAAGATGCGAGATTTAGTGAACTGAGAATAATGGAGTTTAGCATCAGAAAGCACCTTTTTACATCGATTTCTTGCAATAATAAATAGCCGTTTGTTCTCAAGAGAGTTGTTCTTTTGAAAAAGATGAAAAAAATGATTACGATTGGATATAGCAGCCGCACAAGAAGGAGAAAACCATGGAGTAGAATGAGGGTTGACTTGAAACCGACGCGAAGGAATAAAAGTTTCCATTCCAGCCTGAATCCAGGAGGTTACGAAGAAGGCGCATTTGTCAGCTAAGAGAAAAAAAACATCAGCCCAAGGACCATCACGAAGAAAATCACGAAAGGAATCCCAGTCAGCTTTAGGGTAGTAGTAGGTGGTGCGATGATAAAGTGAGCCCAAAAAAGAAGTACGAGAAGAAAGGTTTATAGAGATCATTGCATGGTCAGAACCACCTGAGGGAGAAAAGGGAGAAACTGAACATAAGCTAGGGTCAGAGACAAGACATAAGTCAAGGAGTGAAGGTAAATGATTAGGGTTGTCAGGAAAACGAGTCACAAAATTAACTATCTGAGTAAAAGATTGAGAAATGCAGAAGTTAAAGGCTTTAGTGCCAGCAGGATCAGTGGTGTTAGAGCCAAGCCATTCAGTGTGATGGGCATTAAAATCACCAACAACAACAATATTGGCAGAGGGGTAAAGAGAGAGGGCATGGTCAATTTGATCAGAGATAACATCTAAAAGAGTGCAATCATGGGAAGAAGGAGAACGATAAAGAACAAAGAGAAAGGTGATAGAGTGAAGAGGTGCTAGACGAAAGCACATAAAAGAATGGTCAAAGGATTCGAACCTGATTTCACGACAAATAGGGGAATTAATGCATATGTATACCCCTAAACCTAGCATGTGACTATTGGAGTCTTTACGAATCAAAGGATAGTACCCATCAACACTGACATCTGAAAAAGGAATTGGAGAACTTAAATTTGTTTCACTGAGTGCAAGCAAGTCTGGTGAATTTTGCAGGAGGTAAGACTCAACTGATGGAAAGTTGCTTCGTAGACCGCGAATATTTGTAAAAGATATATTAAAATATTTAGGTGGTGGGGATGGTTTTTTAGATTTTAAATTTTTGGTTACTTAAGTCATGATTTGGGTTTAATGAGAACTTGACTCACTCATAGATAGAGCACAGCCTCCTAATCAATGAGCTATGCAGCTATGATCATGTTTTGTTGACACAATGGATAGACCTTGTTTGATACCCAGTCGTCGGAACGTTCCTGCGCCACTATTTTCCTTGCGTCATTATATAAGAAAACTTTAGAACCAGGTCTCACTGAACACAGGTGTATTATCCGTTTAAATAAATGTACACCACTTTGCAACTTGGATTTATCAATGAACATCAGTTCTTCTTGGTACACTACCCCCGCGATTTCGCAAGTTACAGTATCGCTTCTAGTTTTGACTGAACTATTCGTGTTCTTTGGCATGGTGGATTGGAGCGCGTCGAGACCACGAATGTAAAATCAGTGTCAAAAAATGGGTTTCTACAGAAAAATGAACGTGCTGTTGTTTCCGCAGGCACTACATTTGGTCACGTAGGCAGGTTATTTATACCAGACTGAACGTATTGCTGGTCACAATTCGCCTTAGTTATCAAGTAGGTGCACACAAAGGTTCCCCATTCGGCAATGGGGCTGGCAAAACATAATTTAGAAGATCTTCTGAATCTATTTTATAATCATCCATTTTGTCTGCCTTAATCAAGCATTCAGTTTTTTTCAAAACTCCTCCACCGAATTTGCGCATATTTGTAAACCATCAATTTGTAATAAGCTTTTTTTTATCTAAAAAAGGAATATAATCCTTTTCGTTTTAACATACAGTTTTCTTTTAATGTTTCCCAGCCATATGTCATAAGCAGCCATAAAGCAGCCGTTTCACAGCCATTATGAATATATCATTATAATACATTATAACGATATATTCATAAATAGCCATGAAGCAACCTTGGCGCAGTGGTAGCGCACTTGCCGCAGAAACGTAGGATCAGTGGTTCAAACCCCACCTGGGCAAGTTTTGCAAAATCGGTTGGGAAGGAGGCGTGAACTTTCTATTAAATGCTCTTCCGTGGTGTTCTGTGATAAAATTGTAAGGACTTTTTGGAGCACTTGGTTCAACTTTGAAAAAAAAAAAAGATCAAGTTGTCATCGTTGCCCTACTACTTTTCTTGAATATTTGCAATAGCTTGTTTAAGCATCTGATCTGTGTCAAATCTACAGGTTGCTATATACAGTAGGCAAAAAATAAATGGCTTAAACATTTTTTTTCCAAAGACTCTTATAAAATGATTAAAAAATGGTAGTTAATTTTTGTTTTTAATGGAATAAACTATCAATTATTTGAAAATAGCATTATACTGAAGAATTGTATTTAAAAATTATCATATATAAGTTCATATGACTCAGAAAAATCAACTGTACTTATACTCATCAAATACTCTCTCGCAAAACAAATAATGGCACAAATAAGAAAAATATCCAAATTTAGGCAAAAAATTACTTTTCAATATTTAGTTGGACCACCCTTTGCAGAATAACTGCTTGCAGACGTCAAGGCATGGATTCCATTACAGATTTGGTTTCTTTTGGAGTTATTTTCTCCCATGCTTCAACTATGGCTGCTTTTAGATCATTTTGTTTTATGTAAGCTCGATCTCCAATTTTCTGGTCTAGAATGAACAACAAATCCTTAATCGGATTAAGGTTAGGGGACTGGGCAGGCTATTCCATCACATTAATATCATTCTTTTGAAAATATTCCTTTGTTGCGATGGCAGAATGTCTTAGATCATTGTCTTTTGAAAGACAAAGTTATTTCGGAAATTATATGCCTCGCCTGGTTTTCGCCAACTTTTCGCTGTCTATCGAATGAGATCAGGTAAAATTTGGATTCATCACTCCAAAATACTTTCTTCCAATACTAAATAGTCTTTTCAACATAATAATAATCTTTGTTTCATATGTCCTCAAATAGTCTAATCAATGTCTTAGAGTCAGATTTTTGCAACATACTCTGGCATAAAATCCTTGCTCTCGGATTCTATTTCGAATAGTTTCAGCTGAAATCATGATTTTATTATCGTTTTTTGTGGTAGTTTTTAACTTTTGTGTCATTTTTTCAAATTCAAAGAAATACTAAATAACATTTTTGTGCCAATAATTATTTTGCTTCAAATGAAATGCCTACGTGTTTTTAAAAACAATAATCCATTGGTAAAATCATGCACAAGTATATATAAAAATCTTCATTATTGTTGTACGCTTTGATGTACATTTGTTTCCAAACACAGCAAAAATTATATTCATTCTTTGTTTTACATCCAAGATGTATCAACAAACGTACAGCAAATCAAGTTAAACTTATTTATTCGCATATTGAGCAATAAAACAACCTTTGGTATTGTAATTTCGCAGTTTAAAAACCAAACCGCTAAGCACTCTTTTCTAGATGATGTCATAGGTTTTCTAGATGATGTCATAGGTCTTTTCTAGATGATGTCATAGGTTTCTAGATTATGTCATAGGTTTGTGCAGTCGAAATGAACTCAATCTAGAGAGCTTAATGCAAAACAAAAAAAAAGTACAAATTATTGCGTTAAAAAATATAATTCTTAAAAAAGATCTTCAAAAGTTAAGCTATGCAATTGAGTTCTGGAGCAAAGGAAAATATTCAAAGATATTCTTGAAGTAAATATTCCAAAATAAAAACTTATTTCTTGTCAAAAATGTAACTTTATAATAATTTACCGTGTATTATATACAGCGGGTGATTAATGAATAAATATATATATTTAAACTTTTTACAGCTTTTAAAAAACATGAGTAAACGGATAAGTTAAAAAGAAAAAACTTCAAAAAAATTGCTTGTGCCATTTAATTTTTTGCCTATTGTATCTGTTGCTCCAAAGACATCATATAAAACTAATCCATTAATGACTTTACCTCTGCACAAAATAATTCACACTAGTTTGTGCAGTTAGATTATAATACAGTTAGATTATATACCAATACTAAGAGAAATTGGAGTGCCTAATGTCTATGAAATAAATAATCTTAACACACTTATTTTTATGTTTAAGTTTTAAAATTGTATGCTACCAAGCATTTTGCAAACTTACTTTTGTTCTTTAAACCACTAATACAAAAATAAATACTCAATGAATAACTTTATTATACCAAAAACATTATCAAAACAAGCCGATTTTTTGATAGCCTGCTGAGGCCGCGGTTATGGAACTTGCTTTTAACAAGTAATATATAAACTTTAAATTCAACTCAACATTTTAAACGTGCAACAAAACAACACTTATTTGATTTTGATGCAAACCAATTACTATCCTGTTATTAAAAACTTTTGTTAATCTTGGTTATTTAATGTCTTATAAATTGACGCAACATCTTTAATTATATTATATGGTACTTGTAACATGTATGATACTATTTTATAGTAATATCTATGATTATTTACTACCTGGTTTAATAACGCCTACCCAAATGGGTATGAATTTTATCATTTCCAGCAAACATTTGCTTCAATTGACCTGCTTTGTTTTTTGTTTTTTTTTTAATTTTATTAAAATGCTCTCAGAAGTTTTTATAATTTTATCACAGAGCATCCCGGAAGAGCCTTTAACTAGGAAGTTTATGCCTTTTGCCTTACCAATGTCGCTTATTGGGTTAGAACCAGCGTCGAACCTCCGACCTCTGGGTTCTAAGCCAGAATTTTAACCACTGCACCAAGACTGCTCATTCGTTGCTCAGGTCTCAACTTAGCTAAGTCAAATAAATCTAGTAATTTCGCTTCTAGGAATTTTTCTAGGGTATGAATCTAATTGTTTATAGATCTAGTATTGAGTCGGTTCTTTTTTTTTTACTTTTATGTTTAATAACAGCAGCATCAACTATAAAGTGACGATTGATTTTCCATTTAATGGTTAAGGATTTGTCAATATATCAAAATGCTACGTTGTTATCAAACTGTGAGTGATCACTTCGTTATTACTTTTATTATTATTACTTTTATTACTTATAAATAATTCTTTAGCAAAACAACAATTTGAAAAAATGCATACTGTTAAAATCTAAAATAAGCGAACTATTAAAATAAATGATTATATTTAATGTTTTTTTTTTTTTTTCCAGAATAATATGTACAAGGTAAATTTACATTGAATATATTACTGGTAGGACTTCCAGAAGATTACACGATCTTATCATGAAGTCCTTTAGTAAAGGACTAGATTGTAAAGGCTTTACAATCTATATTAGGAGTTAAAATTAATAAGTTTACAAATATTTAAAACAATTTTTAAATGCGTTTATTATATTATAATACTGTTTAGATGTTAAGCAAGTTTTAACAATATTTTATAAAATATGTGAACATATAAAAAGCAAACAAAAGCTTGAAAAACTACATCAGTTTTCATCAATATATATGTAATGTCAATATATAATATGTAATCTAAAAAATATTGTCGTTCAGATTACAATTCCTTAATTATTTTGTGGAATAGGCAATAATTTAAAAATATAAAAATATGTTATCAATTAAAAAAATTACTTCTTTTAGTTTTCTTTTAAAAGAAAAATAATTCCAATTATGCAAAAAATGTTTTAAAATTATTTTGTTCCATAAAAAGGCTCCACGGTATTGAATGCAAAATATTTAATATTTGATTGAAAAATTGGTTGTTGGATATGTTTATTATTTCTTAATATATATTTATTTTTTTCTTTCATTGAATATAAACTATGATAAGAAACAGGACATGGATTAATTTTGCATTTAAACATAAAACAAAGAACGTTAAATATATTTCGTAAATATAAGGAATATTCATGATTAATAATAAAGGCCTGGCATGAGTAAAACGATCTTTAAAATTAATAATACGTGCTATATGCCTCTGTTGACATAGCAAAGGCTTTAACTTAATTTTGTTGGTACTACCCCAGGCAATATTAGCGTAGTTAACAGTGAATTAGCGTAGTTAACATGGCAGTGAATTAATGAGTAATATAGTTGAGTTAAAGTATGTTTATTTAAAATGCTTCTTGTTTTATATAGAATCCCAATACTTTTTGCAATTTTATTATTTAGATTTCCAATGTGGTTTTTTCATGAAAGATTTTCATCCACAATAGTACCTAAAAATATAGTATGAGTTACTCTTTTTATTTTGATTTTATCAATGAAAAGATAAAACTTGTTGGTATATGCTTTTTATAAACTGAATGAAAAAGAATCCACTCAGATATTTTTTTTAGTTCTACATTCATGTCATTAAATAAGTTATTGATGTTATTTCGGGATAAGAAAAGATTAGTATCGTCAGCATACATTATTGTCATTAAATTAGAAGATTTATAGAGGTCATTAATATAAATTAGAAATAACAGTGGTCCAAGTATGGAACCTGGGCGACTCCACAGGATATATCTAAAACAGTAGTTATTGAGTGTGTATCAATATGCATGAACTGTTTACGATTATTTAAGTAACTTTTTAATAGCATTAAGACTTTACCAGTGATACTGTAATATTCTAATTTATTTATGAGAATGCCGTGATCAATAGTATCAAAAGCTTTAGATAGGTCTATGAAAATACCTAAAGTAAATTGTGATTTTTCGAAGGAGTCAGTAATAATTCTTGTGAGTTAAAGTACTGCGTGTTCTTTAGAGTTATTTTTTTTGAAGCCGTACTGATTGTTGTAAAGTATATTATTTTCAGAGAGATGATTAAAAATTCGATCAAATAAAATTCTTTCAGGAGTTTTGGAAAATACTGACAAAACTGAAATTGGACGATAATTCCCAACATTTGTTAGCTCACCACCTTTATATATAGGGGTCACTTTTGCAACCTTCATTTGGGCCAGAAAAATTCCTTGACTTATTGAACAATTAAGAACTTTAAATAGAGTATTCTTTATATTATCGCATGACTTAATAACAATGTTTCCATTTAAATCATCTGGGCCAATTGCTTTATTGGGCTTGAGCATTTTGAAAGCATTTTCAAATTCTGAAAACGGCAGTTCAAAGGCACTTAGACCAGAGGTTAGAGGAAATTCATAATTATTGATTAGATTTATCATATTTGGAATGTTTTTTGAAAGATTAGGTCCAACAGAAACAAAGAATTTATTTAGTTCATTTGCTATTTCTTTAGGATCATCTATTACTTTATCATTAATTCTAATAGCTTTAGGTAGAGAACACGATTTTAAGTTTTGTTTGTTCGTGATTTCACTTAGAATTTGCCAAGTGCGTTTTGAATTGAGTTTATGTTTCTCTAGCAAACTAAAATAGTATTTTTTTAATTATTTTTAAATTGTTTAGTATAATTTTTGTATATTGTTTTATTTTCAATTGTTTTAGTTTTTAAGTATTTTATATAAAGTTTTTGCTTAATTTTTGAGGACTTTCTGAGGTTTTTATTGATCCACGGTGATTTAAGGCTTTTATTTGATTTAATTATTTTGATTTTCGGGAAGTTTGCGTCATAGATATCATAAAATGTTTCGTAGAATGTGTTATAGACATACATTTATTATTTAATATATATATATTTAACATATATATTTAATCTTAGCGTTATTAAGAATAAGCAAATTAATTATATTTACAAAAAAAAATTAATTATTTTTAAAAATTAACTACTTTTTTAAATAAAATTAGTGAAATTTTTAAATACTCTAACCTCGGACATTCATGGATAAACAACGAAGGAGACAATTAGCAGTAATATTGTGGAATATTGATAAGTGTTGCGATTGTAAAGTTTACCGGTAACTTTACCTGTAAATTTACCAGTAAATTTTGACATTTTTATAATGGATACACACCATGGTATTTTATTTGAATAAAAAATTTGTTCATAATTTCGACGTCTTTGAGTTCTAAAAATTATTTCTTTGAATAATATTTAATAAATAATTTCAATTTTTATTATTATTTTTATTATTAAATTTTTGAATAATATTTAATAAAAATATTTCTTTGAGTTCTAAAAAATACTTCTAACATTTTTTTTGGAGATAAAAATAGGGCTCAACGACAGTTATAGATGCGTTGCGAAACCGAACGTTGACGATTGTTTGTGTGGATCTTGCTGTTCTGCTATGGTCAACAATACGTGCAAGAATTGCCAATAAATATACAAAGCTCATTTAAAGCAAAGTAGTGTTTTTTGTTTGTTAAAAATCTTTTTAAATTAACTAAAAAATAAATTTTTCAATGTATTAAGCGGTGGCGTAGCAAATGTGACTATGTCCAAAGTAATAAAATAGTTTTTTATTTATTTGTTATTTTAGGTGCCCCAAGAAGTCCTAACGGTCATGCCACAGAGTACCGCGGAAGTGCATTTAACTAAAAAGTTCACGCCTCCTTCCTTACCGTGACGCGAAAGTCCAAAGCTTGTTTCGAACCTCGATCTGTCCAAAGCTTGTTTCGAACCTCGATCTCCTGCTTATAAAGGAAGCGCTCTAACCACTGCTCCACGGCCGCACTAGTTAGTTGACTAATTACAATAAAAATTACAATAGTTGACTAATTACAATGAAAATTTAAAATACAACTACTTATATTTAAAAAGGCCTTTTTTAATGTGCCCCTTCTTATTTTTTTTGGTGCCCTAAAAGACTTTTTTTTTGGAGCCCGGACCGAGTCCCTCCTTAGTTACTAGTATTACCTGAATTCATATCGTAATTTTACAATAAAAACAACATTTAAAATGTTGTTTATTTAAATAGTTTTTATTATTTGTGGCGTTAAGTTTGTGATACGATAATAGGATGTATATAGTGGCCGAACTTATGAGATGGTATTGAAAGTGCGGTCAAAGTAGTTTTAAATTAAATACCAGTACTAGTTTTTATTGTTCATTTTTTTATTTTTACAATATCGATTATCATAAATATTTTCTGTATGTTTCAGGAAAAAGAATTAAAATTTTTTATATTAATGCGTGATAAATAAATGTTCAAAGCTTAAGTGGCCGAACTTAGGCGATTTTACGGTATATTTAAATAAATTTGTTAAATTAAATATTCATTTAACTGTAGTTCTTTGTACTGTAGTCCATTGAACTTGGTATTTTATTGATGCGATTATGAAAGTGAAAAATAAATATTCGTCACTCTTAATATAAAAATTTACTTAGCGAAAAGTAACATAGTACTAAAAGTCTCTTATGCTTGGAGGGTTGGTTTCTTATAATCAAAGATCTTATAAAAAAAACGTTTATAAGCTATAAACTATTAAATATTTAATCCATGCTAGACAGCAAGTTAAAATCAGTCGTGCAAACGAAAAAACAAAAATTAATGACAAATTTTAAATGTTAATGTTTAATTAAAAAAAAAAAACCCTTAAAAAATTATAAAACTTTAAATCTATATTTTGAAATGCAATTTATAACAAAAATTTTTATCACATCAAATTGCAAATATTTACAAACATATAACTAAGTTAATATAAATAATTAAATACATATAAATAAATAAATACACAAATGTCGAATATAACCATACATTTGTTTTTTTAATTATCCACCTAGTAAAACATTCTAATTGGTTTATTATAATTAACTTTTATAAAAATTAAAAAACTAATATTTAAAATATTATTCACTTTCACTAGACAACTTTTCTTGCTGATCCAGATCAATAGATAACTTTTCTTGCTGTTCCAAATCAACTTCATCGATTTCATTAGCTGTAGCTTCAGACTCAGTTGACAAAATAATATCATTAAAATCAAGAAGAGGCAAGTTAATGTCCTTATCTAACCATGGTTTGCTGTGAGGGTTATTCTTGCTTTTCCATTTAGTATATGCAAGCGATGTTTTATGAAGTTTTTTCATAATCTAAAAAATGAAATAAATAAAGATACCTAAAGGCAAAACATAATCGCTCTTATAATGAGATTATTATAATGAAATTATTCATACTGGATATTATTTTTTTTAAGTACTAAAAAGTTGTTCTTAAAAACTCAACTTGTCACATAAGGTGAGGTAAATAATAACTACTTAAATATATGTATGGATTCCTAAATAGGTTTTAGCATATTGATTCATAATAAAGCAAACATTAAAAAAGCTTAACAGATCTTCTGAAAACTAAGGAAGAAAACTTCATTTTTCTTTAAAAAGTAAAGTAGATGAACACAGAAAATAATCTTCACTACTTACTCTTGGAGACATCACTGTTGCAAGAGTGTTGACAAACCACTTGGGTAACTTACCTTTATAAAGTAAAAAATTTAAATCTATCTCAAATAAAATAAGGTTTTTCAAATAATAATCAATAAAACTAATAATGTTCTAAATTATTATTTTTAATTTTGAAAACAGTATATATAATTATTCTAAAAGAGACTGTAATTGTACAGTCGATTAGACAGAAAAAATCAACAGCATTTAAAATATTCAACAACACTTGGTATAGTTTTTTTTTTATTGCTTTGTGCTTTTCGGTCAGCCTAATTTTAATTTTAAACATTTAACCTTTGTTGCACATTTTTTTAAAATAAAAGATACAAATAAAATTCAAAAAAAATAATTTTTTTTTTTTGGAATTGATTGATTGATTTAAATTTATTAGAACAGCAATACATGTTCTAAAGAATATGTAGGCCCCAAAAAAATAGGACTCTGACAGCGAACCCCACAACAATAAAATAAAAATACAAGAAGAGTTATAAAATTATAAAAATAAAGTATAAATATGACCAAAACAAAAGATGCAGTTAGCTGGAACAGTATTTTTTTAAAATTATGGAGTTGATTTTTGTTTTAAAGCACTTGATATTATTGGCATTTACAACATCAGACGGCAAGTTACTCTGATAGAGAAAAAAATATCCAAACATTAAGTTGACACTTTAATTTGCGTAACTTAAGTTAATGACCTCAAGTATAAATATAATTGTTAACTAAAAAAAAATTTGATATATGAAGGTGAACTAAGTTGCTCAGAATTTTGTAACATGAAACCAAGTCTTGCTTTAAACAATGAATTTCGAGTAGTTACATATACTGTTAAAATATGAAAATTTGCTTAGTTTACTAGTTTCTTAAGTTGGCTAGTTTCTTAACTTAAGTTGGCTAGTTTTTTAACTTAAGTTGGCTAATTTCTTAGTATTCAGCACAATATAGTTGGCTAATTTCTTAGTATTCAGCACAATATAGTTGGCTAATTTCTTAGTATTCAGCACAATATAGTTGGCTAATTTCTTAGTATTCAGCACAATATAGTTGGCTAATTTCTTAGTATTCAGCACAATATAGTTGGCTAATTTCTTAGTATTCAGCACAATATAGTTGGCTAATTTCTTAGTATTCAGCACAATATAGTTGGCTAATTTTTTAGTATTCAGCACAATATAGTTGGCTAATTTCTTAGTATTCAGCACAATATAGTTGACTAATTTCTTAGTATTCAGCACAATATAGTTGGCTAATTTCTTAGTATTCAGCACAATATAGTTGGCTAATTTCTTAGTATTCAGCACAATATAGTTGGCTAATTTCTTAGTATTCAGCACAATATAGTTGGCTAATTTCTTAGTATTCAGCACAATATAGTTGGCTAATTTCTTAGTATTCAGCACAATATAGTTGGCTAATTTCTTAGTATTCAGCACAATATAGTTGACTAATTTCTTAGTATTCAGCACAATATAATTTCTTATTATTCAGCACAGTGACCAAACTGGAGAGCAATATCCTAAAGAAGGTCTTATGTAAGTAGCAAAGACTTTTACAAGAACATGTGGATCACAACTTTTGATAACTTAAGTATTAAATATGCTCCGGATGTTTGCTGCAAGCACAACATTTGAAATATGACTTTTGAAATTTAGAAAAGAGTTCATAGTTAGACCAAAGTCTTTTCAGTTTTTTGACCAAATTAAACTATGAACTCCTAACTTATACTTGAAATTTATATGGTTACAAAATGAAGTAGGTGCTATTCTATTCATTTAAGTGTAAAACACTTACTGCTTGCAATTTTTAACTGCCATTTTTCTGACCAGAAGTAAATGGCTATGATACGTATCCCTAAATGAGCTACATAGTTTGATATCGCCAGCATATAGCATTAGAGAACAATAATTATAGAAGGTAAATATAACATATAATAAGAATAAGGTTAGATCAAAAACGTTTTTTCAAAAACCCCGAGGAACTCCATTAATAATGCTACAGGCCTTGTTTTAAATTAAAAAAATGCTGAATGCATTAGCTTAATTTGACGCTATAAAATTCTCTTTGTTTCATTTTTTAAAGACATTTATTTTTTTAAACTACTGCAATATAAATTACAGCAAAACAGGCTGGATAAATGTTAAATAAATGTAGAAATGCTGTTATGGAATGTTTATTTTCTTTCAATTTTTTTTTAATAGTAATTAATTAAATTTAATATTACACTTTTAAATATGTTTGGTATTAACAAATTTCTTTCTTTTCTCTACATTTGTATAAACGAATTAAAATATGTTGAATTTTTTTAAATTATAAATTCTAAAATTTTTTATTGCAGCTTTGCAGCTAAAAGTAATTTTTTATTTAAAAAAAAACCAGAGTGTAACAAATAAAAAAATTAGATTAATTTATTTACTTCATTTTTTAAAAGTTTATTACTTTATCAGCGATTTTGTTGTGAAAACAATGATTATTTTTTTAAACACCATTTATTAAAATTATATTGTTATATATTCTATTTATTAAAAATTATCCCTGCGCTTTAACTAGTGTTATAAAAAAAGTTTAATGTGTGTTTTGTGCAATTTTTTGATGCAGCCTCAGAACACATTTACATTGAATTTAATTTTTAGAAATAAAAAAAATGTTTAGGAAGGAAAGCCAAAAAAATATTTGCAATAAAAATGATTTTTTTTAAGAATAAATAAAAATTAAATATTGAACAATATTTAGTAATATTTTTAGATAAATTTGACAGTTGAGTTAAACCCAAGTATTAACTTTAATTTTATTAAACTTTAATATATTTTTTAAATCAAAACTAAATTTATTTTTTTAATTGCTACGGTGAGCAAATGCTTACTGAGTGGTAATCCACTATAGCAGTAAGTTTAAAAACTACAATTTGAAATATTAGTTCACTTAATAAAGTTCATCAAGACTTTTTTAAAGTTTAACACTGATTTATTAAGTTCGATATCAAACGGCAAATTGTTTTTAAAAATACTCAGAAGTATATCTATGATTGTGGATATAGTCACGAACACTTCCAGCTGGTCCAGTTGGTCGACAAAAGTTCCTTAGGGAAAATACTGTATTTAGCTGATAAGAATTATTAAGACATTTAAAAAAGTTTATCAAATCGCTTCTTTCTTTTCTCATAGATAAGGTTGTTAAACTAAGTCTATTTAATCTTTCCTCATAAAGAAGCTCTGAATATCCTGAAATTAGTTTTGTTGCTCAATGTTGAACTCCTTCGATGAGATTAATGTTTTTTTTTTAAAAAATGGATTCCAAATAAAAGACGCATATTCTAGATGAGGGCATACTAGCGAAACATATAATAATTTAAGTATATCAGCATTTAAAAATGAAAACGTGTGTTGGATAAGACCTAAAATTCTATTTGCTTTAGAAACACAAGCAGATATATGATGACCATATTTCAGATCGCTTTTAAACATGATACTAAGATCATTTACACAATCCACAGTACTCAAGTGATAATCAGAAATGTAATATTTATTGATATTTTTATTAAATTTATTACTTTTATTGACATTTATTGTATTATTTTACATTTTTCTATATTTAGTTGCATACTCCAGTCATTGCACCAAATAAAAATAGAATTTATGTCACCCTGTAGATCATTACTACTGTTATCACGGATTATGTGGAAAACTTTGCAATCATCAACATAGAGCTTGCATTTATTTTTAAGTTTAACTGGAAGATCATTGATATAAATTAAAAACAAAATTGGTCCCAGAACAGAGCCTTACAGTACACCACTTAAAAAACATCAAGCCACGTACACCACTTAAAAATCATTAAGACACAAAACAAAGTACACCACTTAAAACACATTAAGCACGTAGAAGCAATGTCTTCAAGAACAACTCTTTGCCTTCTATTTGATAAAAAAGACTTAATCCATTTAAGAATAAATCCCTTTACACCGTACATTTCAATTTTTAGTATAAGTTTTCTATGGTAAACTCTATCAAATGCTTTAGAAAAGTCAGTAAAGAGGATATCAATAGGATAATCTTGATCCACTGCTAGAGTTACAATATCTTGGCTTTCAAGTAAGTTTGTGAAGCAAGATTTACCTTGTAAAAAACCATGCTGATTCTTTTTTATCAAACTATCGTCTAAAAGATGCCGAATGATGTTTTATTTTTAATATCCTTTCTAAAATTTTGCATATAACTGACGAAAAAGAAACAGGTCTATAGTTGGATGGATCAAGCTTATCACGATTTTCAAAAATCGGAACTATGTTTGAGTCTTTCCATGCTTTTGGTACCAATCCCGATTTAAGTGATAGCTTAAGAATACGTTCAATAGGAATACTCAGACTTTAAGAACAGATACTCAGTACATATGGATGGACTCCATCATTCCCACAGGATTTGTATTTATTCAATGATTTTAATTGTACAAGAATTTCTTTTAAACTGATTATTTTGTTTATATCATATTCACAGTGAACATGAGTAACAGGATCAAAACTCGGTAAGGCTTTGTTATCGCCTTCAGTAAACACAGATTGATAATATGTGTTTAACAAATTTGTAATATCTAAAAGGTTATCACTCACAGTTTCATCTGGAAACCTTAAAGTGCAAATTCCTTCTTTATACTTTTGTTTGTTGTTCACATATACATAAAATCTCTGAGGATCTGATTTGGAACTTTTAGGTAAGTCAGTACTAATTGTTTCAAAGCTAATACAATAGAATGTCAAGTCTTAGTTTTAATAAGTTTATATTTTTCTAATAATTCAAGATTATTTCTGCCTGATGCAATAAACTTAGACCATATTTGTTTTTTTTCATTAATTTGTTTCTTTATATCAGATGTAATCCAAGCTTGTTGTGGTTGTACTTTTTTTTTAGAACAAGGGATACCCTTGTTACGGGCCACTGTATATAATTCTAGAAATTTGTCATAACACTGATTGATATTTCTATCCCCAAATACTGTTTCCCAATTAATTGATTTAAAATATTTTATCATATTAACATAATCACTTTTTTTATATATATAACTTGAAATAAATTTTTTATTGATATTATTAGCGCTTATCAAGTAGTTCCAAGCCATGTGTATAAACAATTTTACCTAAAGCAGGGTTTGATGTAAGTTCAGAAACACGATTTAAATTTTCTGTAAATATAAGATCAAGAATGTTAGTCGAATCTTTATTTGTTTTTCCAAATTAGTTGTTGCATCAGATTCTGCTACACCAAGTATTATTATATTAGCTTCCTTATTTTTTTGTTCATTTTGTTCTTAGTTGATTAGTTGTGTTTTACTTTTTTTCCACAATGTCTGCCCATGAGGGGGCAGATGCTGTTTTTGCCTCCAACACCTTAATTCTTTTTAATAACTTTTCTATAAATTCTTGTTGTGCCCACACTATTACGGTTAGATCAACAGTTTTTAAAGTTTCATTTCCTTTTAATTTATCCATTGTTGTTAAAATTAGTTAATAATATTAATGATGCAAACGGTTTTAACGATGCACTCTGACGCAAATAACAAATTTTAGTCTCAATAACTTAATTTTAAGTTTCCCACTCAAAAAATTGTATTTTATTATTTTTTCCACCACCAAAAACAATTTAAGGAAACAAATGTATATTAAGCTAAATCTATAATGTAATGAAAAAAACTTCAAACGAAAGTGACAAAACCAAATATTCACAACTTCTAATATTTCTTGCATATATTGCAAATTGTATATATTTTTTTATCAGAATAAAATAATATATTTTTATTAAATTTATTTTAAATTAAATCATATATCTTTTATCAAAATTAAATTATATATTTATTAATAATTTTTCTTCAAGCTTGAAGTATTTATCATTTTTCAAGCGTCAATCATTACAAGTCAATCATTACAAGAAAGTAAAAATAAAAACAAAACAAAAATAAAATATCATAATATAAAATAAAGATACAGTAAACAACCGCTTACTCGAACTGGCACTTATTAGAATCTCCCGCTTATTCAAAGTAATCTTCCTTTCCCGTGAATTTTCCTTAACAAACTCATGCAAATATCCATCACTTATTCTAACTCTTTTTCGATTGATACCATTTTATTGCATTTTAAAATGCAACATTACGGAGAGTTATCAAAATATAACAAACAAAATATTGTTATTAAAATATAATTAAAAAAATTGAACACATTGCAACATAATTTCAACATGGCATCTGCACAAAAGAAGACAATCTTCTTCTGACAATCAAAGAAAAATATCTTGCTCTTAAAGATTTAACAAAAATAATAACAAAAAAAAATGTTGCTAAAAAGTTTAATGTTCCTCAAATCACTTTAGCTTACTGAATAAAGCATAAAGAAGAAATAACCAGCAAGTATGAGTCTGGTCAATTTGGAGCAAAGAGACAAAAGTTAACTTTGGTAAAGCATGATTCCATTGATAAAGTTGTATATAAATGGTTTATGAACGCATGTGAACAAAATGTACCGCTTGGTGGACATCATTTGGGAAAAAGCTTTACATTTTGCAAACGAACTCAACATTGTGGATTTTATGGCTTCAGAAAGGTGGCTTGAATGGTAGAAAAATAGACATAATGTTGTTTTTCGAACTATTTCTGGCAAGAAAAGATCATATACAGAGGAAAAGTCATCAAGTTAGGAGCAAACTCATTAGCCCACAATCCTCTCAAGGTATGAATTGAGATATATTTAAAACGCTGACGAGTTTGGTTTATTTTATTAACAGCATCTGACAAAAACGTTTTATCTATAAGGTGAACCATGTGCAGGAGAAAAATTGAGCAAAATTCATTTTACAGGCTTAACAGCAGGTTAAGCTGTTTTTACCAACTGGGGTTGGTAAAAAGCTGCCTATGTTTATAATTGGAAAAGCAGAAAAACCATGATATTTCAAAGAAGTCGAAAGCCTACTCATTACATGTCCCAAAATAAATCCTGAATGGACTCTAAAATCTTTACTGATTATGTAAGAAGGTTTGACAAGTTTGTTGAGAGTAGGAAATTTGCTATAACCTTAGATAATCGGTCGGCTCATCCTAGTGATAACAATCTCAAAGCAACTAAATTAGTATTTTTACCACCATACACAACCTCCAAAACTCAAATAATGGACCAGGGAGTCATAAGGCTTTTTATTGCACAAATGTTGTGAGATCAAATACATTGATGCTAGTAAAATAACCCTAAATATCAACATTCTTGAAGTTATAAGTATGTTGGTCAAATCATAGGATGCTATATCAACAAACACTTTAATGAATTGTTTTAGAAAGGCAGACATCTCACAAAAAATACAGGTTCCAAGTAAAAATAGTGAAGATGATTCTTTCGAATTACTTGAAGAGAATGTCAACGAGCTTAGATCACATGGTTTAGTAAACAAAGATTTTGCCGATAAAGATTACATAAACATAGAATTTGATATTTGTACAAGCCAAGCAACTCCCATCACAGATTGAGAAATTCTGGATTCCATTTTAATCAATGATTTAGATGATGGGATAGATGAAGAGTCAAGCGATTTGCCTACCGAAAAACCAAAATTATCAGAGATTGCACATGCAATAGAGTTAATTGAATGTTGGCCTCTTTTTATAAATAACTGCGTTGAAATCTGACAATCACCTGGTATAAAAGATGTTTGAGTTAGATAAAGGGATAGATGAAGAGTCAAGCGATTTGCCTATCGAAAAACCAAAATTATCAGAGATTGCACATGCAATAGACTTAATTGAATGTTGATCTCTTTTTATAAATAACGGCATTGAAATCTGACCATTGCCTGGTATAAAAGATGTTTGGTACCTGGTATAAAAGATGTTTGATAAACATTCATTAGAAGCAAAAAAGCAATCAAAAATGGCCATTTTTTAAAAAAATTTTTTAGATTTTTTATTTTTTTATTTTAAATTTGTTTATTTAGAAGGTAAAGACTTAGGTATCTTATTCTGAAGTTTTTTCTTCTTTTTTATTCTCTACTTCTGTTAAAATTTGATATATATATATATATATATATATATATATATATATATATATATATATATATATATATATATATATATATATATATATATATATATATATATATATATAAAATAATTTCCGTTTTAGATTCAGCATCTAATAAGTTCGAATTAAAACTTAAAGAAAGCATGTTCATAGAATGGTTAAAACCTGGTTTGAACAAACAAGTCAACAATGTTCAAATGACACTTTCTGTTTAGTTATTATTTTCTATGTAAAATTTTTATTAACCTATTTTTTCGTCACTTCCTATTCGTTATTTTAGCATGACTTGTTATTTTTATAGATTTTGTCGTATTTTTGTAAATAAATTAATAGTTTGTACATAGATAATTACATTTTGTATTGTTATTGTAAAAATCACCTATATAGGTATTTAAACAAATTTAAAAAGGAGCAACAAGTTGATAAAATAATTTCTTTAGTATTTTTATCTAAGTTTATATTCATCAACGAATTTCAAATTTCATGCAATAACCACTTAGTTTTTAGTTTTTACGACCCTACAAAGTTTATAGCCCCCTCAAATTGAGGGGGGTTAAAACTTTATATGGTCATAATTTTCGAAAAATAAGAAATTATTGGATGAAATTGGAAATTTGTTGATGATTATACTTAGATAAAAATACTAAAAAAATTATTTTATCAACTTGTTGCTCCCATGTTAAGGGCTGGGTGGGCCCAAAAATTGTTTTTTTTTTGTCCCCAAGCTCTTATCACCGCAACTCTTTGTAAAACATTCTCATTTGACATAAGCATGAACATACAAAAGTTTGGAGTTTGCACAATACCTGTAAGTGTCAAAACTCAAACATCTAAAAGTCCAGTGTACAACACTATATATATATATATATTTTATGTTTCATTTAATAACTTCGTATATAAAAAAAAATTATCATAAACTATAAACAAATTTGTTTTTTGTTACTTTTAATTAGCTTAATAGAGATTAACTTTTCTTAGTTTTTAATTTTATCTGAACTTTTTTTTATTAGTAGCGCTTATATTTAACATAATTGCCATTCAAACCTTTGTACCCAAGTTTAATATATAAATGTTTAAGTGGTTTTTCAAAAAATAATTATTTTATCATATAATTCAAAAGTTAAATAATGATAAAAAGTCGCTTAATGGAAATCACTTTAGGTGTATGTGAAATAGCTCTACGCATGCATAAATTGTCGCAGAGTAACCCTTTAAAACAAGTCCTGATGCTAAATGGTTTTGACAGTGAATTTCCAACCAAGACTCATTGGTATCTATTTGAAAAAATGCTGAAAATTTGAAAATTAAGTAGGTTATTTCTTATAACATACATTGTAAACTTTCTCATGAGCTTTGGGTAAGGTACAGAATCAAATGCTTTTTTGAAATCAATATATACTACATCTGTAATTAAATGGTTGTCTAGTACTGTACACCATTCATTTGTTGACTCAAGACTTGTTCAGTTAGGATCTTCTGGATAAAAAACTGTGTTGATTAGGTGTTATTATATTATTACTATTTAGATAGTCAGCAATTATTGATCTAATAATATTCTCTATGACATTTGGTGCATAAATAGATTTGGATCTATAATTATTAACATCTAAGGCAGATCCTTTTTTAAGGATGGGTAAACTAAAGCTTGAAGCAATTGTTTAGGTAGTAAGCTTGAAGTAAAACTTGATTGAATTATGAGCGAAAGTGGAAAACATATTATGTGTGCTAATTTCTTTAAAAGTATATTTGGTATACCATCAGGATCAAATGATGTGCTAGACTTTATGTTTTTAATCTCTGCTAAAATTCTACAACCTCGATGTTAGTAATTTCATTAACAAAGTTTTTGTTTTAGGCAAACAGCCATTATGTACCATGAAAACTTTTATTTGAGTAACAAAAAAACTTACTTTTTTTATTGTCTTCTACATGTTTGAGTTCCACCTTCTTGAAGTGTGTAAATACAGCTTTTTTATATTTAGATGCATATCTAAATTATGCTTTTTATATGAATAGGTTTTAGCATTGAATCACCTTTTCCATAAAAATGCTTTTTAAACTAACATTTTATAAGTATACTTTGGATAAAAATGACTTTTTTTTTGTTATGAAATAATGTTCTGATTGGAACAAAACAATCAAAACTAATACAAAGGCGATCTGAAAAAATGTTCAAATACTTATCAGTTGTAATAACAAAAGAAAACTCGTATTCCCAATTTATGTTAGATAAGTAAGAAATAAAACCATTATAAATTTTATTAGTATTTTTAAAATTGTATAATGGTGTATAGATTTTTTCAGACAGTTTATAAGTTAAGATGTTAATATAAAAGAAGACAGAGTTATAGTCACTTATACTAAATGGACTCTTAACAGTAATGTTACCTAATAGGCAAATAATATAGACAAACAAAATCAAGAATATTGTTTTCACGGGTAGATTCAAATACATATTGGTGCATTTCAAAGCTGTTAACTTAAGTTAAAAATAATAATGACATTTTTCATTTGGAGAAACATAGTTAAGCCAATCAATTTTTCTGTAAATTGATTGCTTAAATATGTTTCAGTGGTTGTATTAATATATTTTTAATTATGTTTGTATTTTGTTTACAACATGTAGTGATTTCAAAAAAAGTATTAGAAAGTTTTAAAAATGTCAAAGGAAGAAGAATTTAGAGAACATTTATGCACAAATATTTTGAAAATCCAAGTATAAACTACAATTCAATAGCAAATACATTTCTACACAGTCGTGTTATTCAACACTTTTTTTCAAACAAAATCAATCAACTAAAAATCTGGTGGTAGTAGAAAAGAGGTTTTCAAGATATAAAACTGATTGGAAAGCTGGTTAACAATTTTAAGATTAACCCAGAACTATCACTATAAGAACATGCAAAAAGATACAGAATATCTCACAGTTTTGTTATAAAAGTTCTAAACGCATTTTACCTCTCATTAAATCACATGATAGTAGACATGTGTTCTGGCCTGATTTAGCTATAATCATTATAGTAAACTGGCTATGGAATGGCATAAAAAAATTAAAGTTGTGCCTAATAGACACTAGATAATTGGTATATAGTCATAGTTTATCATGTAGTAAATTTATATAAATATAATTCTATACATACAAGTATATATAAAATATAAGTAAGCAACATTGATTCACCACTATAATTATAGTTATAAAACATAATGTATGGTTAATTAAAATTATTTGTGTTTTTTGCTTTTATTTAATAATGTTGGACTTTATTAATAATGGAATTTATAACTTATGGAATTTTTAGTTTTGGTGCCCATACAGGTCAAACAGTATGGGATTACATCTGGGTCCAGCACTGTATATATATATATATATATATATATGCAAAAAATTCAAAACCTAGTATTTTAGTATTATATAGAACAAATCAAAGTGGTAAGAACAGGTTTTTTCAAAAATGTTGTTTTAAGATGCAAAAAAAAAAAAAAAAAAAAAAAAAATTAGATTTAGGTATAGGGTAGTTTTTAGTATTAGGTAGTTTCATTGAATTTCCAATAAAATTTATAAACTTATTTTAGGGAATTTTTTGATAATACTCAAAATATTATTCTGTCAACTCAAGTTAAAATAGTTGAAAAAAAAAAATTCCTTCATACCATAACATCTATAGCATATAACATATCATAACATCTATGGCATATAACATGTTTTAATTATCATTTTACAAAACATTTATAACATTTCATTTACCAAATTTATATAAGTATTGAATGCTTGCATTATATTATTTTATAGCATTATATGGCATTTTACAAAATTCTTATTAAAATAAATACCTTTTGGATCGGTTTGACTAACAAAAGTAATTTTTGTACAAGTATCCGTTATTTTCTCTCCATAGTACCCTGATACATAAGAATGAGATCTCACAAACATTTTGCGTACTGGGATTTTCTGAAAATCATTAGCACATATCTATATATATATGTATATGTATGTATATGTATGTATGTATATGTATGTATATGTATGTATATATATATATATGTATATATATATATATATATATATATATATATATATATATATATATATATATATATATATATATATATATATATATATATATATATATATATATATATATATATATATATATAAATATATATAAAGTACAACTTTATTCCAGATTTGAAAAAGTGTAAAAAGATGACCAGAAAAAGTTTAAAAACTTAGGCCCAAACTTATGTACAGTTACTGAGCCTAAGGTTAAATAAATCAGTTGATATATACATACTCTGCTAAACCCAGTTCAAAAAATTTTCAACTTGCCTTATATTTAATTTAATTGAAATTTATTTGTTTTCAAAACAAATAAACCAAAAGGGCAGATTTTTATTTTTTTTTATTTTTAAAAGAATTTTTCGATAAACTCAATGATTATTGGTTGCCTTAGTGTACACTTAGTTTTTTGGACAGATGTTTGGCATATATTTTGCACCTGGTGCACTACATACTTTTCTTTTATACAAAGTCATAATGTATTTTATTAGCAAGTGATTCTCTAGTTGCTTTGCAATAATCTAAAATATTATTTAAAATATTTTTAAATATAATAGAGTAAAAATCATTTTAAGATATTTTATTTTCATTTATAAAAACAAGTATGTGTAAGTAATGCATTATTCTTGTAACTTAACTATTGATTAAAATAAACACACAAAATAATTTTATTTAATGGCACATGATTTTATGCACCAATGTGGATTTGAATAATGGGAAAACTTTCAAATAAATTTATTAACTCATTTTCATATTATTTTTTAATTTTTTGTAACACAAATTATTTTTAAAATTCTACCCATTATATTTTAACTATGGGTCATTCCATGTCAAATCATGGCAAAATGGGCTTATGACATCCCATGCTTTGGAGTTTGCTAATTTTTATATATGTTATAGGGTTTATGAAAACTAGGAGAATATGATTAATAAAAATTAATATGATTCTTAAATTCGCTATGTGAAAGATTGTTTATTTTCAAGTTTCAGGTCTTTACAACTTTCAACTTTCAGGTCGATACAATATTCTGTTCATTAAAATTTGATACTTAATGATAAAAAAGCATGTTGCAAAATATCAGCATAAATAAGGAAAAAGAAATTAAAATATCTCAAGAGCCTAGTATTAACCTAAATATCTCAAATTTTCCTAGTTTTCATAAGCCCTATAGCATATATAAAAATTAGCAACATTCAAAAACATAGGGTGGCGTTTTATGGCTTTTCTACTGATTTGATATGGAACAGTGCCAATGGTAGTTTTAACAAATTTTGTTCCAGTTGTACTGCTATAAAAATGCTTGTCTGCCTAGATTGGAAAAATTTAGAGGTAAAAAAAATTAAAACTCTAAAACAAAAGTATTTCAAGCAAAGTTAAAATTTTTACCATATGTTGCACTGAATGATTAAATATGCTGAACTCTTGATTTGTTTTACGCCAAGTACGCAATAAACACCAATCCCTGAACATCAGTGGGGGAGGCAATTTTGCTGCAAAAAAAGTATACCATACTAACTTTTAAAAAAATATTTATAAACAATATTAATATACATAGGAAAAAGAACTTCTTCTTTATAAATATTAGAAGAACTCCCCTCTCTGTATGTATGTATGTATGTATGTATGTATGTATGTATGTATGTATGTATGTATGTATGTATGTATGTATGTATGTATGTATGTATGTATGTATTTATGTATGCATGTATGTATGTATGTATGTATGTATGTATGTATGTATGTATGTATGTATGTATGTATGTATGTATGTATGTATGTCTGTCTGTCTGTCTGTCTGTATGTATGTATGTATGTGTGTATGTATGTATGTATGTATACATGTCAAGAGCAATAGGCCTCATCGCACAGCTTCCATCTAATGCATGACATAACCTTTTTTTTATAAAAAGCTTTTTTTTAAAAAAAATTTTTATAAAATTTTATAAAAATTTTTTATAAGTAAGTTGGATATAAAATGGGATTTAAGATTCAATGACCTTGCTAATAACATTAAGAAGACTTAGGTGATAGCTGCATATAAGTCATTTATTATTTGAAAAAAATTTTTTTTTGCAACACAACACAAAAAAAGCATCAACTTAAGAACACATCACAAAGAAAACTACAAAAGAACCCTACTCAACTAGTAGTAAACTACTCAACTAGTAGTAAACTACTCGAGTAGTAAAAGATGCAATAATAGGGTGAAATTAATGTAAAAAAAAATTTAAAAGATTAGGTTTTTTAAGAACCATATCATGGTCTTAACCACCTAAAGAAGAAGGTGAAGCTGAGCACAAGCTAGTACAGAAACAAAACAAAAATCAATAAGAAAAAGTGATTAGGAATAACTGGTAAACAAGTCATAAAGTCAATTACCTGAGTAAGAGATACATGGAAAAGACCATCAGGTATAGTGGGAATAGAACCAATCAAGTGTGATTAGCATTAAAATGACCAATAACAACAATAATGGCAAATATATAAAAAAAAGATCTCAATCAGAAATAATATCAAAAACAATGCTTTGGAAAAAATAAAGCTTTTATGGTCTAGGACAGACATAAAACGACATAAAAGTATCTGGATTCAACATGACTTAGATCGCTGTTCCAAAAGAGAATATTCTGATCCACTAGATAATTTTGAAAAAAAAAAAAGTTTTCTTCAATTGAATGGTACAATAAGGAAATTTTTAGATATCTTTTGTTAAAAATCTGTATAAGACCAAAACTAATAACTGAGTTTTGTTCTTCCTATCTTGTAGGATTTAGCAATTAAGCAATCAAGAAACATTTTCTAATTCAGCAGACCATTCTCATTACTTGAGTTTAATGAGAAATTGTTCTGTACTGCATGCAAAGCAAAATTGATTTCTGTAAAAGACAGATTAATCTACTACGAGAACTGCTCACTTTTTGGATGTAAACTGCGCAGCCTTGAAGATTCTGACTTTGACTTCTAAAAATAATTTTCTTTTCCATGTAACTTGTCACAGCTATCCAGCCCATATTAGACAACCTTCAAATGCTGCAGCTATTTTTACATATATTCTTATTATTAATAGTTTCTCTCAAACCTATTGAAAATATTTTACACAAAAATGATTTATGCAATAGAAAAAGACCAGAACAAATGAAAAACTATTTTGGATATTAGATATTATATCAGAGCAATCTTAAGATAAATTTTGTCAAAACATGTTTTAATTTATATTTATACATTAGTAAACCGAATAAAGAAAAATTATTTATTTTAAAAAATCAAAATAAAATTGTATTTAAATAGTATCTTTTCCCAGTGATAGCATCAAAATTTCCATAATTTAGTGGCAACCCTAATACATATATATACATATCAATCCTTCCTGGGAAGCGTGTTTGGTCACACGCCTTGTTTTTTACGCTTGAAGTAATTTTTTAGACAACTTAACCACATTTTTATATAGTAAGCGTTTTAAGAATTCACGGAAAAATAAAGCTATAAAAAACTAAGAATAAAACTGCAATACTCGAAGAAAAGAACTGAAGACTATACGAAATAGAAAATTTAAATAAAATAAGCTTAAAAAAAATTATACAATTTTTTTTGCAACTTTTCAGTCAGTATATTAAGGAAATTTGCACTAGAAACACAGGCTTGGTCGGGAAGCGGGAGCGATCGCTCTCGATTGCTGACCACGTAAATAATATTTAGTTGCGAAAAGCTGGCCAGATTTTTTAATCGTTTTGAGATTATTTTAAAAAGCAAAAAAAAAAAAAAAGCGACCAAGATTAATTGGACCGATGAGAGACAGTTACAAAAAAAAAAAAAAAAAAAAAAAAAAAATAGGCAAATAAAATATCTTTAAACGCAAAAAAACTTAAAGCTACATAAATTATATTTAGAACAAATATTTTCGAAACATCGCTCTTTTACAATTTTTTTTTATAAAATTAAGCGATGTTTTTTATATAAAGTAACAACTTACGATTGTTTAAAAGGGAAACAAATATTCTTTATTTAACTAAGTTTGCAAGTTTTAGTTTTACTTACGCTTAATTTATTTTATAAATAAAAAAGTTTATTTTTTTAATACCTATTTTATGTTTCGCGTAGTTTGAAAAGTTTAACATATTTAAAGCGATTCTTCTTAGTAAGATAAACAAATGAAATAATTAAATCATTGAATTACTATAGGAATTAAATTATCAAGATAGAAATCAACTAAAAAGGTTAAAAATACTTAATGACCAGGAAGCCAAACTGCTTTACAATATCGCTGATGATGTTTAGTGAGTGGGCTTTTTAATTTTAATTAGTATTTAAAGCAGCAAAAAGTATAACGAGTTTTAAGAATGGCAACTTAAGCGAAAATAATTAGAGTTAGTAAACCTATATCTAGAAACTTTTCTTTAAATCTAATTATTTGCTATATATATATTTGTGTTCTGTTGTGACCTCAGGCGCGATGTTTGTTCATCCGCGACTTACTTTGTACGCGTTGTTTGTGTTTAGTAACTATGTTTGTTATATAATTAGTTTTATTAACTTTAACGATTATAACTTCATTGAAAACGCAATCATTTTTGTAAGTCTTTGTTTAAATCATGAAAATTGCTTTAAAAGATACATTGCGATAAAAAACAAATACACAAAATTACATTTACATAAAGAATACAATCTCTTTTAAAATGAAAATAGGAATATACTAGTAAAATCTATGATTTATAATAAACTTTTACAATTTTGACAACTTAATTAATATATATTTAAAACATTTATTTTTGTAAACAAATATTAAATATTTTTAAAACAATTTATGCTAGAAATCTCAAAACGTAACAAATCGTGAATAATACAAATTCTAAAACATTTCAACAGAATACTCTATAACTTTATTTCGCTTAATCAGCGTATTTTTTGAACCAATAGAATTAGTTTGTTCGTTAATTTGGCGGGTTTTTAGTGTTCGCAAATATTTGCGCTCAAAGATGTTTTGAGAACATTCAAGTTTTTTATGTTTCCATGTATGTCCGTAAAACAAAATTTTTTTGTTTCGTACATAAACTTAAATGTTCTCAAAACGACTAAAAAACCTGGTCAGTTTTACGCAACTAAATATAATTTCCGTGGTCAGTATTCGAGAGCGATCGCTCCCGCTTCCCGACCAAGCCTGGAAACACAGACAATTTCAAATTTGTTATTCAAATGTCTTTGCTAAACTTTACTGTCTTTATATTTTTATATTAATGCATAGGAAAGCAAGAAAACTAATTGCTATTTATTTGTAATTTTTTTTTTTTAAACAAGTTTTTTATGTAAAAAAATGAAACGATGCTCCAAAATTGTTAACTTATTGAACTTTTTTAACAAAATTTTTAGTAGCCTATTTAAAAGTTTTAAAACTTTTAAAAAAAGTTTTAATTACATTTTTTTAAACAGAGCAATTGTTACGTTCATTATCTCTAGTGATTTGTTTTAACGTTGGAAATTGTGCAATATAAAAGAAATAATTTCAAAGATGCATCAAGTGTGGTAAATACATTTATTAAAGAAACTATGTTATTCTTTTATTTAACTTATTCCATCATTACAAAATTTATTAGTCAAATAAAATTTTTTACAAATATATAACAATTTATTTTTTTATTTTCCTATTAAAAAAGTATTGAGAAAAACGTCAAATATAGCAAAAACATATTTAAAAGGGAAAAGACATAAAAACGAATAAACATAAGAAAAAATAATTAACAAAACTTTTCATAGTTCTAGCGTACATAGCAAATTAGATTTTTAATTAATTAATTTAAAAACAATACAAAAATTGGATAAAATTTTATTAAAAAAAAAAAAAAAAGCAAACTGCCATGGTCAGTGTGTCTAAAAAAATTACTTTTGAACAAGGGATGAACAAGATGTGCGACAGCACACACTTCCTGGGAAGGCTTGATATATGTATGTATGTATATATATATATATATATATATATATATATATATATATATATATATATATATATATATATATATATATATATATATATATATATATATATATCAGGCCTTGTTTTAAAGCGTTACGCCTAGAGCGATTTACGTACGCCTAAAGTGCTTTTTACGTACGCGTAGAGCTGTTTTGGTTAAGCTACTTTTTATCATTTTTTAACTTTTAAATTAGCGGTAACATAAAAGAAGTAATTAATTTTCAAAAAAACCACATTAACTTTTAAATAACAATATGTAAAGGTATTTATTAAAAAAAAGTATTTACTTTAAAATTAATTGTTGTAACTTTTCATCGCGATATATCTTTACTTTTTATAGCAATTAAT
>NC_061157.1:72353424-72418424 GCF_022113875.1 Hydra vulgaris
ACATTAAAGAGCCTTGCCCAAAAAATCACATATCTTATAACATGAAGTCAATGTTCTAATTTTATGTTGGAAATATATATTTAAAAACTTTAACTTAATATGCAAAACTTGAACAATTTAACAATGTAGCTGGCTAGTAATACATTAGTCAGGGTGGCCTAAACTTTTTTAATCTCAGAAATGGATTCCTTAAAAAACATGTTTTAATGAGTAGCACACTAAAATCATGTAAACTGACCCTTAAAATCATATATCTGGCTAGTAATACGCTGGTTAGAATAGTTCAAACTTAATTTTGTTAGATGCCAGAAAAAGATTTTATGTAAAATCTGATAATAAAACAACTTTAATTTTTGCTAGCTTTGGGTATATTTTACAATATACATATACATATAACATTTTAAATAGCTAACAATGACTTTTTTTTTTTGTCAAACCACCTTGAATTGATAAAATTATTTGTTTTACATAAATTGTAAAACAAATAATTTTATACATTTTTTATATATTTCTAAGTTTGTTAATCAAATTAACAAACTTAGAAATAAATTTTGTGCATACATAAGATATATTTCTAAGTTTGTTTATTTGATTGTGTTTTTGGTAAATAAAGGTAACTTTGTCACACATATTTAAACATCAAATAGTAATAAACTTAGCAATGCATTCTTACTTTATTAAGTTCTTACTTAATAAAGTAAGAATGCATTGTATTAAAAGTATAAATACAAAAAACTTTTTATAAGAGACAAAAGATTTGAAGTGTTAGAAATCTAAAGTGTTTTTGACAAAAAAGATTTCATTAATACATTGGCCAAAACAGTTAAACCTAAACCTAAATAGTTAAACCTAAACCTAAATAGTTAAACCTAAACCTAAATAGTTAAACCTAAACCTAAATAGTTAAACCTAAACAGCTCAAACAGTATTTCAGCTGTTCAGTCAGAATGTAGACAAGTGTAATTCACAATAAAAATAACTTGTTTCTCCGTGCAGCAACCTTGTTTGCCAAGGTTCATGTTTCAGAGTTCTAGAGTTGAGAAAGGGTTGTAACCACAATTAAAAGTATTGCCCTCGACGTAGTGGTTGAGGGCAATACTTTTAATTTTTTGTTATTATTTTATTCTTTATTTACATATACATTTTTGTTGTTATTTTATACTTTATTTACATACATTTGAAAATGGTTACATAAAATCAACTATTTTAAGCAAGATTGTATTTATTTTTAAATAAAATAAAAATTACCTGCATACCAACCAATCACATTATTAGAATTGAGTTTGCAAACATCATATGAGTCATACATATCTTTATCCCAAACCTTTCTATAATCTGGATCATGAATAACATCATACAAACAATCTAGAGAGACTCCCTCAAACATAGCAGAAACCTAAAAATAATTATCAATATATACATGTAAAGGTTGGGTTAAGTAAAATTGACACTTTTTATTTCTTATAATTAGGACGCTAAAAAAATCATACAGAATGTTATCATACAGCAAAACAATTATCTATGTATTAGTGTTTCAGTTGTAATATTTTGGTATTTCAGTTAAAATATTTTTTTTTAGAAAAATTTTATTATTATTCAAAATGGCAACAAAATAGCAACAAGTGCATGATGCAATTTTGCATGGTTGAATGGAAAATCTTATTTTGCCTCTCAAATCGATTGTAAAAACTGTTGGATGTTCTAAAAACACTATGATTAGATATGATTATGAACTTTAAATAAGTATTTGACACTTAATACAATAAATAGAAAGCCTGGAAGCGGCAACAACTTGAACATTAACAAAAAACTGAAGACGAATGTTTTGGCAAAAATAAGGGCAAATCCTAAAATTTCTGAGCGAGATTTGGCACTAAAATGCAAAACTAGCAGACAAATGGTTTGGACTATCAAGAAAAAAAATAAAATCAAGTCCTTCAAGATGTTTAAAGCCCCAGATCGGAATGCTGAAGAAAATTTAGTGGCAAAAAGTCATGCAGGAAAATTATACAAACTACTGTGAAGAAAAAAAAAAAGTATAATTATGGATAATGAAACTTGGAATCATTGTGAAATTAAATTTCAAAATGATTCCAGGACATCATTTTTATATGGGAGTCTCAAGGAAAAAGGTAAAGGCTAAATTTAAAACAATAAAACTAAAAAAATTCCCCCAAAAAATTATAGTTTGGCAAGCCATATGTCAATGTGGATTAATAACACAAAGTTTCGCCACTAATTCCACAATAAATAGTGAAATCTATCAAAAAGAGTGCCTTAAAAAGCTCTTATTGCCACTTTGGAACGCCCTTGATGGTAATGCAATCTTTTGGCCTGACCTAGCGTCTTGTCATTACTTTAAATCCACATTAAACTTCTACAATGCCAATAGTATCGATTTCATACCAAGAACGCACAATCCTGCAAATTGTTCTGAACTTTGTCCAATTGAGCAATATTGGGTGATTATTAAAGCCAAACCAAGTAAGAAGTTTAGGCAAGCAAAGTCAAGTACTGACTTTAAGAAGTGGGATAAAAACACCACAGAGTATGGATCTCACCTAGTGCAAAATCTTGACTCCCATTATGAGAAAAATTAGAAAATTTTATCGTACTGAAGAAATTTAATTCTTTTCTTCATTTATTTTTGTTCTAGACTTAATAAGCATTCAATAAAAAAAAAATCAACTTTGTAGCTCATTTCAATCTTTTTTAATTCAAGATATAAAAAGTGTTACTTAACCCAACCTTTATGCATGCAAGAATGCATGTGTTTATTATTTCATATTTAAAAATTAAAATTTTTTTGAGCAAAATAAAGGGTAATCAATTTTTTGTTTTACAAACTTTAAGTTTTATTTAGTTGTTTTGAAAACTAATTATATCTTGCAATTTTAACTTTAAGTTAAAATTGCAAGATATAATTAGTTTCCAAAACAACTAAATGTTCTCATATAATCTAGAACAACAAAATACTACAGCTGAAACACTATTGTTTGATAGAAAATATCCTAAAAACATTTAACAATATCCAATTCATAATGAATGCTAAATTACAGCAAAGCTCAAAACCAACCTTATTCAACTACAGAAATTAAGGAATGAATAAAGCAGGTTATCAAAACATCTAATGAACAAGAACCCTTATAAGCCACATTTCTACGAGCCTTCTCAAGGGAACCATACTATTAAACTGTCACTTTCTAGAGTACCCCAGTTTTCTACAAACATTTCCAAATTTTCTACAAACATTTCTAAAAATAAGAACGTTTATCTATAAAATTTAATGGTCTCCTACAATCATATACAACTAATAAATATTCTACTTGTAGTAGACAAATATTCATAATACCAAAAATGGTCTAGAATAGCCCCTGACCACCTTCACAGCCTCTTCTTTTTATTTAATTCACTCTCCTCAATCGACCCTGATTTAGAGAACCTGTTTGAAAGTGAGAAATTTTGACAGTTTTACACTTTTAATACAGGCTATTATTTAGAGTTCCTGGACACCAGAGACCAGGAAAAAATAGATATTTAAAGCTGGAGTCCCCTTTTGGGACTTCACTTCTCTGGTAGTGACATTATAATTGATCGAGGTCCAATATTTAGCTTTTAAGAGCTTTAAATCTCCACAATCCAAGTAAAAATTAAATATTCAACTCCAAAAACACTAGAAATATTTACACTATATATTGTTAAAGCTTTGTTTTTACGCTAGTTTAATTTTGAAGTTAAAACTTGGGTGTTATGCATTTTACTTACTAAAATCATGTTTTTTTGTACTAAAATAAAAACACACTAAATTGTCATGGTAACATTGCGCTGGAATAAACTTAAACTATAACACATTATTATTCAATGCAAATAATGGTATGTAAAACCAGAGGTCAAAATAGATGCTGAACATCAGCGCCTCTTTAAAGATGGTCATCTTTAAAAAATCAACTATTATTCATTTTTTCTGACAAAATCAAGAATGGATGGTTTTCTTTTTCTAATGGGCCATCCAAGAGGATAGGGGCAATATCTGGGAAGGAATGCTATATTTGACCACTGTAAAACAATAAATAACAATTAAATTTAATTAAAAAGTTAAGAAAATCGTTACATTAAAATAACTATAGTGTTTTTAAATAATGTAAATATAAAAAAAAAACACACTTTAATTAATTTAATTCTGGAATCATCTGTCCACTTTGTGTAAACTTTTATATCATTTTTATTATACTTAATTATCCACTCATCTGTGCTTGTTGCAAGAGTTCGAAACATCTCAAAATCTTCATCATTTGATAAACGTACTTCATTTATTTTGAACATTTAAAAAAATTCTATAAAACAATAAAAAAAGTAATAACTGCATATAGTAACAATTTTTAGTAAGTTTAAAGTAAAATTAATATATTTTTTTATTAATTAATAAAAAAAGTTCTTTCGTTTAATTATAAAATCATTTAATAATTTGATAAACTATTTTGATAAACAATCAAAAACTAATGGTCTAAAATAATCTTATTAAAAACTTGGTATATGGTATAGCTATAAAAAAAGATTTTAAAAATCATAAAAATTACTAACTATAATTTTTTTTTTTTACTTGAACCAGGTACTTCAAACTTCTGATGTCTAAATAGCTCCACTGCCTAAAGTAATTGCCTCTAAAATAAAAAAACTTAAAAGCAGCTTCTTTCGTCATCCATCTAAATCTCATTTGTTAACTTTTCACTCAACTTTATCAATTAGTTAAAATTTCTAACTAAAAATAGGAAACTTGTTAACTACACCTTTTACAAATCTAATGTAAACTCTTATTTGTACTAAAACTCAAAAAATTTCTTTTAATAAAATAATAAATATAAGTGGATAAAAAAAGTAACTTTATAGTTATATATCTATAATTTTGTTACTAAAAATCTATAGTTTCTTACTAAAATCATTTTATGTATGTACACTTTGTTGCATAAATGCCCATTTAAGTAATTGATGTATTTACAAACACTAAACATATTACATAATCAAACATAATAAATAATAATTTGTATTTATAACAATCAGTAAAAGACTTTTTCAAAAAAATGAAGAAACACAAACATATATATATATATATATATATATATATATATATATATATATATATATATATATATATATATATATATATACACATACATAAATATTAAGTTACCAACCTAGTTGCTAAGTTGTTGCATTTAAGTATAAAATGATTTGAAAATAGTAATAATATTATGATAAAAAAAAATACTATTGATTCAAGCCAATTCAATTTTTAAATTTTTTTTCACAAATTTTTTTGTTAAAACAATTTAATTTTTTATCCTTAGTTGACACTTTTCTTGTATGCAAAATTGTATGATATAGAAATTCTAATACAGGACCGTGTAGGTGATTACTAAATAACCAAAAAAGCAATTCCTACAAGATTCAAATGCACATTTGCTAAATCAAATATTGCTAATATTTGATTAAATAATATTATTATTAAAAACGCAATGACAGCTTGAAAACAATAAATAATTTATTAAGCTTGAAACATTTCATAACCCCTTAACTATTACAATGAAAGTTTAAAACTAAAAAAAAAAAATAGATTGCAATAAATTTCTGTTATTAAACGTAATTTGCATTGTTACTTTTAATAAATCAGATACTATTTTAAATAGTATAATAAATAATAATAATCGAAAAATAGTATTTAGAGTTTCGCGTTTACAAATAAATTCAGATTAAGCGTTTTATGTACAACCTTGAACCAATTTCTCATTAACTTAATTTTAGAATATTAGCATTAGTTTTTTTCAAATATTGGTTATAAATAATAACTAAATTCATAGTAATATCGTCATTAAATTTAAAAAACCCATTTTTATTTGCTTTAATGTCATTTTTTCGTGTCATAATAAAGGTAGATAACAGGGTAGAAAACTGCGTACTAATTTAAAAAGGGATGCAACAAAACATTAAGGATACATCAGCGGCGGACTGGCTGTATATATATTACCGGCCATGAAAATAATTAAAGGGCCCTCCCGACCATATATATATATATTGCAAAGACGGTCTTTGTAACTTTCTAAAAATAAGTCTAAAGAGGAACAATTAAATCAAAGATTAACAAAAATTATATTGAATTAAAAAAGTACAAGTGATGAGCAATTTGAACATTGTAAAGTATAGCAATAGCTATTCGTTAAACAGTTTACTCAATTCAGAGGATGAAGATGCATATCTTTGAATGATCGTATCATACTCAAGGCTATCAAGTAGACCTTTTTCTACAGACATCAACATATACGACTTTAAGTGGTCATTCGACATTAAGTTAAATTTAATCAAGTTTCGCAATCTTGTCATTATTAAATTTAACTTAAAAAACGATCTTTTACATTTGGCTTTTACTACATTTTATAAATATGATACAAATTGTCATAGGTTTTGTTGATGAGTCTATATCCAGCAAGAATTACATCATCAAAAAGTCTTGATTGACTTTTTGATGATGACAATTCAATTGTGGCCTTCTCCACCATCTTGAATGCAACCAACACATTTAATCCACGAGTTTGCAGGTATACTGAAAGCGGTCCCTTTTTTTCAAAAATATGCAGGTAGGTAAAGGTAGTCCAAATGGTGTCGAATTTCAGGAATGGCTTGAGCAATGTCTTAGCTTCATGACGTGTCTTTGCATCAAAATTTTCTGAATCGCTTGTACATGATAGACATGAAGTTAAATTGACAATCACTGTTAAATATAGCTTAGCAAATGTTCCAAATATCGCCGTTGCAGCATTTGATTTACCCGACCGCGTTGTTTCACCAATCAATTTCAATCTTTTTATCTTATCCATTCCAATTTGTGTTTCAACAAGTTTAATCCTATTGCCATTCGCTTATATGAGATTTTTATGAATGTTGAAACATTTTGCAAAAGGTTAAAAAATGAAACTGCCTGAATGCAGCAATTGGTTGCCTCCACAACTAAGTTGAGAACATGAGCATAACACCAAACATGTACATGGTGGTCTGCAGCTTCTGTAATCTTTTGTTGTAGTCCATTGTACTGGCCATCATAACTTGAAGCACCATCAGTGCTTTTGCTTTGGACACTTCCATTGCAATCTGTTCCTGCATCATATTTTTCATAATATTGAGAAGCTTTGATATAGTAGTCTTACTTAAAAACGTAACCAGAGTACTGCGACCTTTATTGCCGGCTTTACCTTGACGCTTCAGTTTTTCTATTATTTTGTTTGACTTCTCTTGACACATAAAGAGATAAGAAGCTATAAGTGGGTCATATTTGGCCAAGAGCTGTACCAAAGCCAAACAATTTTCATGATTTTCTTCATCATTGTCCAATGAATAAGCACCTTCATTCCTATGACCTCGAAATGGCAATGTTTGCTTACATAAATGTTTAATGATATCAATAACTCGAGAAAGTATTTGTTTCCGCATAAGTACTTCATCATTATGCTTCTTTATTGATATACTACAAAATCTGTCAAAGTCTTGATTATTTATTATACGAATGTAAGCAAGAACATGCCTGCGGTGAGTGCTGCTTGATCCGTGTTCTGCAAACCGTTGGCTAATTCTTCTAAAATCTTTGAAGCCAGATACAAATGATGAAACGGTGTTAGACTGTGGTGATTCAAATACAACATAAAATGAGCAATATAGAGACTGAGAGTTTTGGCTAAATGACAACCTATATCTAGGTATCCTATCCTTCAAGTCCATTTTTCTGTGGTAGATCTTGTTATCAAATGGCAAATGTTCATGTGGTTGAATTGGATGTTTGCTAAAAAAACATTTTAACTGCAAACGTTGTGGATATTTAAATGCTGATGTGCTATGAGAGTTCGACTCAGTATCTCCACTACCTCGTGCTGGTATTATTGTTGATGAACTCTGCAAATTCCACTCAATATCTCAACCACCTCGTGCTTGTATTATTGCTGATGTTCTCTGTAAATTTGACTTAAGATCTTTACCACCTCGTGCTTTTATGATCTCTGATGTAATTTGTAAATTCGACTCAATATTGCCTTGACATTGTGGTTGTACTGACAAAAATGATGTGATTAATTTGCACTTTTTTGCAGAAACATATCTATCTCTGTCTGTAGTTTTTCTTTGCGCTTTTGTGCTCCAGATTTTGACATAATGATAGTGACCTGAGTTAAGAGTTTAACATTTAAAAAATAAAGTAAAAATAAAGATCGTCTTCTTTTATAAAAAATGATATTAAGATCTCCCAAAATAAACTTTGTCCAATCAAATTTGTTTGAACGGCAAAAATTGCAAATCAAACTTTATGTTAAAACTCAAATAAAGACAGGCCACTAATGACAGATTTTTGGTAAAGAAAAGGGGGCAAGGACTCCTTAGCCACGGCAATAATTCCGGTATATTTTAGATTCTTAACTTTAACTAAAATTTCTAGATCTGTGAAATCTCAAATTCTTGAATTCTATTTTTAAGTTAGGATTTTGCTTACTACTGGAATTAAACTATTGCATTTACACATATATTTAAAATATAGACTTAATAAAAATCTAAAATTCTGTATAAGCAAAAAAGATATATACATATTTTTTTCTTTCAACACAAGCAGAAGTAGTTGTATTAAAAAATACCTTTTCATGTATTTTTTCTCATCCTAAGTTATAGATTGTCAAAGTTTAGGATTTTGCTAAAATTTCCGATTTAAGTTTTACTAATTTGCCCCATTAGGGCAAATTAGTAATAAGTGCTTTAAGTTGACTAACGCAACCCAGGAAGCACAGATCGTTTTTAAAACGTTTAAAAAACGTTAATATTCGTTTTAATAAGTTTTTTAAACGTTTTAAAAACGTCCTGTGCTTACTAGGAAAAAGTGTTATTTATGTGCTACATAAACAGTTATGCTTATAAAAAGTTACGGAAAACTTGATCGTCTGGAAAGTTATTTTATCCTCTACCTTTCAAATCTTATCATTTCAGCCGATTAATATGATCGGTAAATATATATATATATATATATATATATATATATATATATATATATATATATATATATATATATATATATATACTCTGAAACAGTATAATATAATCCATAATATATACTGATTTAATGTAATCTTCAAAACTATATAATATACAAGATATGTATAATTATGTAATCAATAGCAAAGAAAAAACTTAAATTCTTTAACTTGAATATTCAACTATTGCCTTTCTAAGAAACTTTCCATGGTTCTCTCTGAATTCTGAAGTTGAGAATCTGCTCAGTGTTTTCAACATATTATGATGAACAGATTCAGAACATTGTTCTGAAAATACTCCCTATGGCAGCTTAGTTCTATTTAAAAACATGACAAGATGGTGTTCAATTATATGACCTTTCCATCCCATAGAAAGGTTGCGGTTGAATGTAGTCTTCACATTCTTTTGGTTTTCCTAAATTAATAATTTAAAAAATGGTTAATATAAACAAAAATTAAAACTTTATTTTTAAATGAATGAGTTGTTTATGCATTTATGTAACTATTACCTTTAACTTTCTTATATATGTTGCAATGGCATCAGGATAACCGTCATGGAGTTTCATTCCGAAACACATGTTTACTACTAAATGTAAATTTTAGTGCCATTTATGAGAAATTGCTTTTGATTCAATAAATATTTCTTTTTAAATCATAATTAACTTTTAATATATAAATGCTTTGTAAAATTAAGTATATTTAAAATTTACCTGAAGAAAAAGACTTTAACAGTTCAACAACTATATGATAAGAAGAAAAGTTATCTAAGATAAATTTTTCCAAATCTGGCAAAAGCTTTCGTATTTTGTTAGCATTTCTACCATCCAGTCCACCTCCATTATACCCATGCCAAATAATTCCATGCTTTTTTAACCAGAGAGCAACATCAGGTTCCTTGCAGAAGACATTTGAAATTTCTGTTATAATCTTCATCATTAAATGAAGTTCTGGAGGAGGGATGACATCAAGCACATACATCTCTCCAGACTCAACCAGGAGACATGGATGTATAACATTCTTATAGAGTTGCATAGAGCTTTTTTTAAATCCACTTTCAGCAAAGTTTTTATACGTGTTCTTAAGCATATTAAAGGTTCTCAGTTCTCCAAGATTAGTTTTATCACCATCACAAAATAAACATGAATATTTTCCCTCATGTCCTGACAAACCCAAAACTATGTTGCATAATTTAAGATCTGCAGCAAGGTAAAACTTTAAATTGTTTAGCTTTGTTTTTTCTATAAGAATTTGAAGATTTGTGTGGCTTTTGCAAACATTTTTGGCAAAAGCCAATATTATAACTTTGTTCACTCCAGTATTCTTGGTTTCTTTGGAGTCATAATTTACTTCTCTGTTAAAAACATTCATGATAACTTTTAAAGATCCTTGGCCACTATCTATTCCTATACGAATAATAACATTCTTGACTTCTAGTCCCCTAGCAATGCAAACATGATTAACTAGAGATACTGGATCTTTGACACACACTAGATCTTTAATGACAGTTTTAATAGTTTTATTTTCTTTAACTTTATTTTTGGATAGAAATTCCACTTTTTCCACTGAGTAATAGTTATCTAAGGCATGTGACATTATCTCAATTTTTTTGGAATAAATTAGATTCCACACCTAATCTACCCAAATCTTTTCTTAATTCCATTGCTATTGAATCAATAGTACAGTCTGACATATCATGCTTTCTTTTGATATTATAGAAAGTTTGGGTAGAGATGGTTTTAAGGGTTGGCTTTTTTCCCTATCTGCAGACTTAAAGGAGTTCCTCCAGTCGACAATGTAACAGTGTTGTCTAACTCAATATTTTTAAATTGTTGAATTTCTTTCAGAGATTTGCTAAGTACTTGCTCAACTGTTTTTAAACCTGAAAATTTGTAAATATGTTTTAGGATTACGTAAAAATTTAGGTTTAAAAAAACTATAATTAAGCTCTTACCTGTTGACATTAGCAGTGTTTTTAGGTTTTGTACAATGTCTCTCTTATTACAGGGATGTTGAATTCTGATCCAATTCTCTGATAACAAGTACAACAAATTTTATCTATAATCTCCTTTGGTACTTCAGGGTTAATGTACATGTTTAATACATCCTAAATAAATAAAAGACTATACTTATTTAAAATATACTTAATTAAACTATAATAAGTTATAATTTTATAAATGTTTTTAACGTAAATAATTGAGCTACATATATGAGTTCTTTATAAATTACCTGAAGGTTTATAGATTTGGATTTATCTCTTGACATTATACAGAGCAGGCAATCACATGTTGACACTGTCTCACCTATATTTATATATATAAACAAATGTTTATTCATATTATTTATAGCTTTTATTATATGCATAAGTATAAGTAAAAGTATTACTTTTAAATCTCGGAAGTAACTTTATTCTCTCTGATGTGAGCAACCACCTCTCTAAAATAACTAGTGATAAAGTTTCTCCTTTTTTAGCTGAGTACAAATAAATCTTGCAGCTTGGACATAACCCAATAGGGTTGGAAAGAAGTGTCATATTATAGTTAGTGTTGGCATACAGTTGAATCAAGATTAGTAAAGGATTTCCAGTTACCAGTTCAATGCATTTTAAGTTCTTATCACCACAGCAAACACAAATAAGTTTTCTTGAAGAGAAATGATCCCTTCGTTTGTTTGGCATGTTAACTATGTTAATTATGCTAGTTTTAATGCAAATTAATAATAAATATGTTAGATTTTTAACTAGAGCATATACATACATACATAATAAATTTAGTAACACTTTGACTAGTTTTACTTTAAATAGTTATATCTTTTGAACGCCAAGATATTTTTTATTGAATTTTTGAACATGTAACTGATGCTTGATTTTTCTAAAGATGGCATAATTTTTTTTTTTAAATAAATAAAGGGGGCCAAGGGGAGGTGGAAAAGTTGCCCTGATCCCCTTTAAAAATTGACTTTCTCATCAGGACGTACACCAAATAATTTGTTCTTTTCATAATATTGTCTGTATAATAGTCCTGAACACTTTGTAATAAATTTTTTTTAAGTAATCAAATTTTCAACCTAAACGACCTAGAATTGACTAGTGTAAATTTTATACAAACTAAAATACGAACTTCAAAAGAAAACTAGCATCACCTCAGTAAACTGGTTGATCAAGTGTGTTTTTGTGTTTTTTTTTTAAATTTAATTTTAAGGTGAATATTTAATTCATTTTTTAATTAATTAGTTCAAGTACCACAATTTCAATAATATTTTCGAATTCAATCCCCTTTGGAAAATCATTGCTTATACTTGTATCAGATAATTATTAACAATTGCAAAACCTTAGCAATTCCCTTACGACAGTTATATGTAAAACTCTCTTATATATATATATATAAGAGAGTTTTACATATAACTGTCAAAAGTAATATATATATATATATATATATATATATATATATATATATATATATATATATATATATATATATATATATATATATATATATATATATATATATATATATATATATATATATATATATATATATATATATATATATATATATATATATTACTTTTATATATTATTACTTTTTTAACGGGGCCCACTGTATTTATACATTTCAAGGGGCTCATCAGGCAGATGGCCGGTAGGCCAGTCCGCCACTGGGATACATGATCGATATTTGAACTTACAAACTGTTTTACTTAAATAATATCAAATAGTATCAAAAACGAAGTTGGTGTAGAACATTGTTTACTAGTGACTTTGTTTACTAAAATTTATTCATTATATATAAAAATATCATTAAGTAGCAAAAACTTTCGATAAGATATATTTTCGATAATTTTTTTTCGGTGTTTTTTTTTTTTAAGCATTCGAATAGTATCAAAAACGAAATTACTACTCAGCGTAATTATGCCAATTTATAAATTATCAAATTCTAAAATTTTGAATTCACACGATTTGATCGGCTTTTATGTCTAAACAATAGCTTTAGACTTTATTTTTATTTTGTGTCAGGTTTTTCTAATGTTTAAAGAAACTTTTCTTTATTTTTAATAAGTTTTAGTACTAATACAAGATTTAAAAAAAACTTTTTGAGTCTTTTGAGACATTTTAGAGTCTTTCGATTGATATTAATGTCTCAAGATTTGAGATGACTTTGACTAAATTGATTAAAAGTTGACTAGTCGAAATTAGTCGACTAAAAGTCAATTAAGTCGAGTGAAAATCTTAAAATCCTTATATCTTTTCATTCAATTTAACTTTATAATCTTTATATTTTGTTTGTTCATAACAATATTATATACTATTATAACTATTACTAAGTTTTTTTGTTTAGTTTCAGGGGCATCTCCAAGCTGGCCTGCAGCATTGCCTAAAGCAAAACTAAATTGTGAAGCTATAAAATCTAAATGTCATCTGTATAATCACATTGTAAATATGATTGTAATGACTTTTTGATATATAGCCACTGCGTCACAAAATGACTTTTAATTCGATTCTCTTTTCCAGAGAAAAATCTTTGGGAACATGATATTACAAGTATGTAGAGTTGGTTTTGAAATCTTGCATCATCGTTCATGAAAGAAAAATTGATATTTCTTTGAAATTGAAAAAAATTTGTATTTTCGCTTTTATTGCTCTGAACAAATGAGTTACATTTTCTATTGAAAACATTTGAAACTTGTTCTAACATATTTATTCTATAAATAAGCAGTGTAATTACAACTTAAAAACAACAAACAAAAAAGCATTCATTTTTTTTTTAATTCAATTCTTAAAAAAAATTAAAAAAATCAGATTCTAGCTTAACAGATCAAGTAAAAAAAAAAAAAGATTACTCTTATTAAATATAGTTCTTAAAGATTGATGTTAAAGGGTAATTTCTTACATATCGTTATAATACAGTATTCTCTACAAAGACTTTAAAAGAAATACTTGGTGTCTAATCAATCAAACAGTTAAGAAGATTCTTAGGATAATCCGGATGATTACTGAGCCTTTTAAACCGTTGCCAGTGATGATTGAATTCATGGCGGAGTGACCGAAATCATTGCAAGGTTGTTCAACCTGTCCTGGCCCATCGTTGTTCTGAAATGATTTTTGATAATTTTTTAATTTCAAAAAAGATCTTTCGGCGCTAGCTACTGTTATTGGTAATGTAAGAAGGATTCTTAATGCAATAGATACATTAGCGTAGATTTTATTCACATCGTTTGCGTACAAATATTTTATAGCATTTTCAGGATCCAAATTTTCAGTAAAATGAGAAGAAAGAGACGTTAAATCAAATCTCAGTTCCTCGCCAGAAATATCATTTTTTCCATTTTCAGTTTTTTTTCCAATGCGATGCAATGAGATTTTAAATCATCTTTCTTAACTGTTGAGAGCTTTTTAATATCAAATAAAAAGCTAAAAGGTGCAATTCCAGCATTAAAAGCACTAAATCTATCTTCTATTGCAATAGTTGCACATTTATATATTTTGTAAAAAATATCTTGTTTATACTTATCTTTTGGACAATAACTATTTTTCAAAGTTTTGTTCAAGTTCATTAAAGAATTTCTTTCTTTTTCTTACTCTCGAAGCAGATTCTGCTGCAAAACGTTCTTCTACCGTCAATAAAGAAGCAAGTTCTTGTTCAATACACACAACATAATCAAATTTTTCCTGTTAGTCATTTTCCTTAAAAAGTTACTCGTTTTTTCCGTTGCTTTTAAAGCCTCTGAAATATTTGAAGCTGGTTAAAGTTGTTTGCTAGTTAAACTAATTTCAAGTTAAACTTTATGCCAAATTACAATCGAACACAAAAAATCGAAGCTAATTATTTTTAAAGCAATAGACTCTGCTGTGATTTTTGCAATCGTTTCGTAAGCGGTCTTTTCGCATTTTGCAGTGCATCATAAGTTTTTGGCATTCAAATGGAATAGTTTTTAAAGCATTGATGTGGCTTTCCCATGTTGTATCACTTAACAGTTTAACTGTTAAAGATAGACACTTTGATTGCAAATTGACCATCTTTTTGTTGAAGCAGAAAAATAATTTTAAACTTGATCAATTATATTGAAAAACATTGCAATTTTAGGTGAACATTTCACAGAATCAACAACTACCAGATTTAATGTGTGACTTCAGGATGGAATATAAACCACTCGACTGTTTTTTTTGAATTTCATTTTGAATATCTTTTGCCAGATAGTGCACAGAAATTATTTATTTTTTGCTCTCAACAAATGTTTTTCCATAACTGGATCAAATTCAGCCGAAAATTCGAAATTTTTTAGAAAGTTTCCATTATTACCTTGATAGACTTTGTCACAAAAGCCTCTGAGTGGCAGAACTTGCTTTGCCATCATAATAATTAGGGAAATTAATCTTCTCATTAGGCTGTCCCAATGTTCTACTTCTTTAATTAAATTTTTATCCAAAATTTTATCAATTAAAGTACCTTTTTGTAATATATTTTTCAGATCCATCCACTTGCTGTAGCCGTAAAAATGATTGTGGCTTATTTCGTGTCTTTTTAAAATTCGTGAAATATGGCGCCAACCATCATCACCATTTTGAGTCAACATAACTTTATTTATATTTGAGTCAACAAAAAACTTTATTAGCTTTTTTTGAATAAACTAACACTTTCCATTATTTCTTTTAAAAGAAATCAATAAATATTAAATAATTTTATAGCAATAGTTAGATAACTTTATATCAAAATAAAAAAATAATTGAAATTCTTAAATAAGAGCGCTAAAACACTTTGAAAACGAAAAATATTTAACGCAAAAAAAAAAAAAAACCTACTTTTTATGTTTTAATTTCTAAATTAAAAAAAAAAGAAATGCTTTTTTAAAATTTCTTGTTTAAAACAGAAACGCTTCTTTAAAGAAGTCTTCTAGTCTTGTAAATAGAGACCAAAAAATTGGTCAAGTGGAAACTGCAGAAGCAGTTTTTAGCCTAAAAGCCTCTACTAACCTTCAATTGTTGAAATCCAAAGCCCCACCTGCATACCCCTTGAGCATTTTTCACAATCTGATGTTAAAGTGAGGTAACTAATACGATAAATTTCAAAAACATGGTTTTCTTAGGAAATCCAAAACAGCACCCCTATTCAAATTAAAAATATGAACTTGTCAGTTACTAATTTGATTTCATTTAAGTTTATATTTATCAAATATAATGTAAGTTTACAAAAATAAAACTTTTTTAGAAAAAATAATATCAGGGGGTCAAAAACAAAATTAAAATAGCGGATTTTTAGCCAATTTTGCCTAATTTAGGCCATTTATAGGTTGTAAAATGTTATTAATGACTATCATCTGTCTATCTTTTTCTGATTAGACATAATTAAAAGAAAGTTAAACCTCAAGGATGAAACTTAATACTGTTATTTATTTTCAGGGGGTAAAAATAGTTTATTATGAACCAATTTGCCCAAATTAGGTTTTTTACATAGTGTATAATGTTATTAATGACTGTTATTAGTTATCTTATACTGATTTTTGATGAATAAAAGAAAAGTGAACCTAAAAAATCAAATTTAGAACTGTTATGCATTTTCAGGGGGTAAAAATATTTAAAAAAGGTGGGTTTATTGCCAATATTGCCCAAATTATGCAATTTTTTGGCTTTCTCTTTCTCTTAAGAAGTCAATGCATTGTATTTTTTGATAGATTTAACATGCTGTGAAACTTTTGTGCTGAATTTATATGCTTTCGTATGAAAATTTTAAATAAATTGTGGTTTATTATTTTCACAATTTACTATATTCTTTTGTTTTTATTTTTACTTATATAAAACTAATTATGGAGTGTGTTATTTGTAAAGAACCAACAAAAGATATTTTTGATTCAAGTGACAGAAAGAGGACTTAGTTGTTACAATTCAGCAAAGTTCGAAACGAAGATTTGTTACACAGAGAGTTATGTTTAGCTAAATCGAGTAAAACTATAGTGTTTGTACACAAAAGCTGTAGAAAATTTTTTAAAACAAACGGCGTATTGCTGTTCAAGAACCTTCAAGAAAAAAAAGTTGGAAATATATTGACACCTTTTTTTGGAAGAAAAACTGTTTTTGTTGTGCTAAATAATGTATCCAGCATTTAAAAAACACAAATCGAAAAGATTGGCATATGGCATCAACATTAGATATTAAACAAAGGCTACTTTACATTTGCACAAAAACTGGAAAAAAAATGCAAATGACTCATCATCAGATTCAAACTCGATAATTAAATTGCATTGATCTTGTTGCTGCGGAAGCTAGATATCATCAGAGCTGTAGTTTAAATTTCCAAACAAAAAAAGAATCAGCAAAATTCACTAAAATAGGAAGGCCGCAAAATGAGAATATGATGGACGCATTTAACCAAGCACGTGACTCGAAGCAACTGCAGAAACTATAACGCTCAGCCAGTTTTGTAATAAATTAGAAAAACTTATGGCCGAGGATGAGGAAGTGCATGATAAATGTTACTTAAAGAGGTTTTTAAACGATAAATTTGGATCTCATATATTATTTGTGGACAATTCAAAAGGTCTTGAAAACATAATACGTTTTAAAGATATGGTAAATTTTATTATAAACAAAAAGTTTAAAGAAAAGGCGGCAGCTAATTTAATAAAAGACGATATCCAAGGGGAGGTATACAACGCTGACTACTATCCAACAAGCGTTGAAATAAAAGGTGATTGGATTCTAGAAAGTTAAAGGTTTTATGTTTCTTGGGGAGTTCACAAACTCAAGAATTCAAAAAGATAGCATTGGGCAATTTATTATTTGGAGATGTATTATAAAGCTTTTATTAAAAGACAAAGTGATGAGAAAAAGACGTAAAATACCGATCTCCAATTACACACATTCAAAACTTAAACTGTATAAAAATATTATAATTAAACCAAGAGCTGAGCTATTATTTCCATACGTCTTATTTTCAAATCTGTTAGCGGATAGCATCTGGAAATCTGCAAGATTGTTTTAAAAAAAAAACCCGCCAAGATCAAGTCGGTCGGGACATATCTAAAGGTGATCAACCGCAATAATCCACAATTACAATATTACCAATTATTAATCTCAATCCTTCAGATTTGACATGTTTTTATTCTACTTTGGTTTTTTTCATCAATCAATCAAAGATACTAAATGTGGAAACACCTTCAATTACTTTCGACCAACCATTGTGGGAAAAAGTAATTGAAATTGTTGTTGAAAAGTCTCAAAATATAGTAGTACATCTAGGTGGTTTCCATACACTGGTGTCTCTGGCCGTTATTATGTGGTCTTTTATGAACAATTCCGGCTTAGAGTGCGCTCTTCAAACTGTCTATGGAAAGAGCAGTATAAAGCATATGCTCAACGGCAAAGCGAATGCTAGGACAACACGAGGGCACATTCCTGTTGATATTGCTCTCACTCTTAGGCTCCAACAAATTTGGATTTGGTAAATAAAAAATTAACATCTGATAAATTGATTAAGATTGAAAAATTTTGCAAGCAAATCTCAGAAAAAGAAATTAACTACCTCGATGTTCCTTGCGCAGCTATTGAAACGCTTGATCCGATTAATGACTTGTTGAAAACTGTTTTAGCTTCTAAGTCGCGAACGGCAAAGTTATGGCTTCAATATATGGAATAATTTGATATTATGTGTCAATTTATCCGTGCTTCACGTAAATGGAATTAGATTCAACATTTGATCACGTTGAATCAAATGTTTAAACTTTTTGCAGGTACAGGGCACATTCACTACGCAAAATATGAAAGATTTTACCTACAACGTATGCTTGAACTTCCTCAGGCTCAACCTTGGATGTATTAAAAGTTGAAATCTCATGATTTTTATGTAATTTGAAGATTTGAGCGCTTTTGAGCTGGGTTGTGGCCTGATCTTGTGATTGAAAAGGTATTTTCATGCATGTGTTAATGTTCTTTCTTTTTGCTTTAAAATTTATAGTTGGTTATGCTCAAATAAATATTGATAGATTTGGTAAGTATTGCTTATTGGTCAGACTTTAGAATATTAATAGCTCCATGGAACTAGTTATATATTTTAGTTTGTAATCTTTATTCTACCAGGTACTCATGCGCTCATTAAAAAATCAAGGCGGCCTAACTAGAGATAAATGGTTTACTTCATCAGTGCTCTCTATGGCTGTAATCTATGCGTTCTTGTGCGGGCATTCACAATGCTTTGTCTGAGTTGACCGGCAACAAACACAACAGTAACATGAAGCAACAAACACAACAATCAACATGAAGAAAGAGTCGTATTAAAAAGAGCTATAATGACTTAGATAAAATATTTTAGTTTTTTGACCTATTTAATTCAAAAAGGTTAGACCTCCAGTCTCTATCTACTGCTTTAATTGCAGATGGAACAACAAACTGTGACATAATTGAAAGTGTTAGGTTCAATTTAGAATTAATGTTGGATGGTGTAGCTGTTGTTGAGGCTTAAATAAAACAAAAGCAGCAAGTAAAACCATTGTCTGATTGGAAAAATATTGTTTGTATCAACAATCAAAAGATCAGCATTGATCCTGCTTTACTATTCACACAATTGATAATGATTGCAGAGCAATGTGATGATATTAGGAATTATTTTGACTACGAATTGACTCCAGCTTCAACAGCATTATTATTAGAAAATAATATGAGAAAGCCCAACAAAGCATCTCTTACAGAAACATTGCTGGAAAAGGATTTTTAGTTGATTGATGAATCTGATATTATCGAGACGAAGTACCACGTAGCGAGTGGCGGAGCACTGTTAAGAAAAGTAAGTTATTTTACTTTTAGTTTTTAGGCATATTTTAAAATTACTAATTTTTGTTTTAGTATATATATATATATATATATATATATATATATATATATATATATATATATATATATATATATATATATATATATATATATATATATATATATATATATATATTTATTTATATATAATTAAATACAATATTGTTTACTTTTATTTTTAGATCGTCTGAAAAAGTGATATAACTTTCACAAATAATGTTGATCTGTACAGAAAGTATGTTAAGCAAACTTCGCGAAGGCTACAATTGTTTTTTACGGTTATAATAACGGTCCATCAACAAAAGATCATGAACATTATAGATGGTCAATGAAGTTTGCTAGTTGTCCTGATATTGATGTAAGGTCAGACATAAGGGTATTAGTCAACCAAAACACTTTCCTTTGAAATCAAAGTAACAAGAATAAGTTAATTGAATTGATCAGTGATGAGTTTGAAGTTTATGCATGCAAATGATGATGCTGACACAATGGTATTTAAAGCAATTTTAGATCAATTCAAAAATGGAGATTTCGTAATAGTGGTTGCCAATTACACTGATGTAACCTTTACGTTGATGTATTTTTGGAAGAAGGGGGTGGCTCAGGTTATCATTAGGTCAACCTATGGTAAAAATGGCAGAAATCAACGTAAGCAGTTGGATATAGAAACTATAATAACCATCTTCGACAGTTCAGTTATACCATACTTGCTTCTCATTCATGCGTTTGGTGGATGTGATACAACATCGGCTATACATGAAAAAAGTAAAGTTTTGACATTACGTCTTCTACAGAAATCAAAAGAGACACAAAAATTGTTCAAGTGCTTCATAAACTTGTCTAGTGTGCAAGAGGAAGTTGGGAATGCAGGTATCAAGTTGTTTATCATAGTGTACAACGGAAAAGCTGATGAAACACTTTCAGAGAAGAGACACAACACATATATGCAAATGGCTGCATCTGCCTGAAAAATTTTACCATCGAAGCTACCACCTACAAAAAAGACAGTATCACAGTTTAAGAGCATATCTTCAGATTTGTCAGTGGAAAACGTTGATAAAGTGTAGCTTGAATCCGTTGGAATGGGGTTGGAATATCATAAGTGGAAATTTGATACCCATCATGAACAACCAGGTATCTTTTTTTCTCATGATACTTATATTCTATACTTGAAACAAATAAACAAAATTAATTTTTTTGAACATTGCACCGGAGGAAATTTTTCACGTTGTTAGATGTCACTGCAAATAATCGTCAAAGAGGCTATATGGACCTAAGCTATGTTCGTGTCAAAAAAAATGGCCTTTCTTGTGTTTCGGCATGTGGTTATTGCAATGGTGTTGGTTGTGAAAACACAACTCAAGATGAATCTGACGATATTTCAGATGACGACTCCCTTAATGACGGAAACATATTCGAAATAATTTCAAGTCTATAAAAATTCACTCATATTGATATAATATTGATTTTTTTACATTGATATAAAAAAATACTGAAAATACACAACAGTTTTAAATTTAATAGTTTAGGCTCACTTTTGTTTTAGTCATGACAAATCAAAATAAGATAGACAAATATCATTTTATAGCTTATAAATTAATTTATGCAATATTTGCTGAAAATTCACAATTTGACATCAGATTGTGAAAAACGCTCAAGGAGTATGCAGGTGGGATTTAGGATTTCAACAATTGAAGGGTAGTTGAGACGTTTAGGCTAAAAATTGGTTCTGCACTAATTAACGGGTGACAACTAAAAAACGAGACTGGATTTAAAGACACATATCTCTTTAAAGAAATAAGATAAAACAAAAAGGAAAAATGTTCTAGAAAGTATTTTTATTCTATTTTTTAAATATATAATCAGTTGTATCAATTAAACCATCTTTTCTGACTTTATCAACTAGGCTTGGTATAGACTGAGCTAGTCTCCGTATGAGCTCAATATCAATTTTATTAAGGCAATACTTGATTATAGAACTTAATTTTTAAAGATTTTCTGAATGCCAATTATTCTTGTAGACAATGGCTTTCAAATTACTCCAAAAATTTTTGATACGGCGACATTCTGGCAAATTTGCAGGGTTATCCGCTTTCTCAACATAATGCACGTTTCCCTTGTTTAGGTACATAATTACTGTTTTTGCATAGTGAGATGATGCTAAATCTAGCCAGAATACATATGCACTATCTTAATGATACTTATTGGTTAATTTAATAAGTCTCTTCTTAATACATTTACTTAAATAGATTTTTTGGTTTACAGCCAGTCCACTTGGTACAAAATAAGGTTGAGAAACTCCATTTTCAGAAAAAACAATCCATAGAAGTAATTTCTTTTGAAACTTTTGTTTTGTTTGATATTTAACTGTAGATGGAGTAGGTTTTACATCACTAGTATAAATATATCCATTGATACTGGAGTGATTTAACGTGAAATAAGACTCATCGTCAATGATTGGTTTAAGTTTTTTGAATTTCTGACACAATCGATTGCCCTTAGTTCTAGCTACTGGTTTTTGCTGGTCAGAGCGTTTTGGAATCGTCATTTTTTTTTCTTGATTTAATAATTTTTCTTTTTTTAATGTTTTACTAATGTGTTGCTTAGTACAGTTGAACTTTTTAGCTGCCTGTCGTTGATAAAATTCGGTCTTTATGGTCAAACATGAATTTGAGCATTTGAGCCTTTCAGTGCTTGTCCTGGTCATTTTTTAGCTTTTACTACACTTTCTTGAATTCTTTGGTACCCAGATTCACTTTCAGCACATTTAAATATCTTGTAGATAGTACTTTTAGGTATATTCTCAACTTTAAAGTGGTCATAAGTGAACTTTTTACCAGCATTTTTGTAATTTAAATAAAATTCATACACACGTTTTCTAATCTCTTCTTGTTTTGAATTTATTTTTTTATTCATTTTTCTATAAAAAATAAAAACACATAACATATTTAAAAACTAGAATAAAAATACTTTCCAAAACAGTTTTCTTATTTTTAAAGTCTTATTCCTTTAAGGAGATATGTGTCTTTAATTCCAGTCTCGTTTTTTAGTTGTCACCCGTTAGTTTCCACTTCAACCCTTTGTTTACTAGACTATTCGTCTTTCTTTAGAAATTAATTTCGATCCAATAATTCTAAAATACCTTTTATAATAGAGTTATAAAATACCTTTAGTTATTAGTATTTTAAGAATTATTAGCAATTATCTAGACATTTATTAATTTAATTCTAATATAGAAATTTATTTTTAGTCGTTCATAAAAAATAACATAAAAGTATAACAATAAACCTACTCTAAATATTGTTAACGAATTTTATAAACTTCTATCTTTGCAAAGCTTAAATTGCTTATAACGTTTTGAAACAATATCATGATACTGTTTCAAAAAAATTATCTAATAATCATTACATATTTTTTGTTGAAAAATGAAATGTGGTTGGTTAACTTTAAATTATAAACTACGTGGTGTTTAATAGAAAATTAAAAAAAAATTTAAAATAAGATTTAAAAATTAAAAAATAAAAAAATTACTAAGACTGTTCATTTAGAAATGACGTATTTTGACTTTGTTCTCCCTCTAGTCTATTACCTCCTTGTCCCTCCTACCTACCTACATTCCTTCTCCCTCCAGTCTGTTACCTCCTCTACCTCCTTGGTGCAATGTAAAAGTTCATAAAATTTTGAGCAGTTGATGAAAAATGGTTGGCAGAAAAAAGTTTATATTTATGACTTAGTTTATATTTATCGAAAAAATTTTCTAACCAAGTAGTAGAAAAATTTTGTATAACCAAGTAGTAGAGTTGTATAAAACATTGATATTTATGTCTTGTATTGAGCAGTGACGGATCCAGGAATTTTTGTTGGGGAGGTAGGAGGGGAGAGAAGGGAAGTTAAAATATTTTTGTATTTTGTATTACATTTGCTTTTACTAAAAAAAAAAAAAAAAGCGATCTAAGTCTACTTGTAAATTGAGCATAGTTATGGGCGAATTATTCATGCAAAAATGTTGATTTGATAGAAAAAAGTCACAGGTCAAAACAAATAAAAAAAACTTGACGCGAATCTAGTTTATGCAGCGGTAGCTTAGTGGTTAATCATATTACTAGAATGTCGAATAAAAAGTTATTATTCCAAAAATTATTTTCAAATTATAATTTTTATTAGTTAAATAATTGCTTCTTATTTATTAATTAACAAATGAAATTAATAAACGTTTTATGAAATTAATAATAGATTAATAAATGTTATGTTTTATCTATTAATTTTATTTTTTACGCGTAATTAACAGTGCATTTATTAACTAAAATATTTATAGTAAATAAGTATAGACACAGTACGTGTACATACCCAGTTGGCAGAATTACGTTTTTCAAACGCACTTGTGCTAAAGTACGTTTTGGGGAGGGGCAAAACTTTGACCCTCTAGCCAAGCTACTGACACCGGATAAGAATAAAAAATAAAGTATAATATCAGTTAATGTTATACAAGAAAAATATATATTACAGTACACAAAGACACTGGGTAAATTCCCAATATTATAAATTATTATTTAATAATATTAAAAACGGAAACATATTAACATTGTTGCAACAAGAATAAACATCCAAACAAGTTTTTAAATTATCTTTAACGTGTTTTTTTTCGGGCTACGCATCTATTTAACCAAATTGTTTCAAACTTGGGTAATTTTCTTCAAACTATAATTGCAATTAATATTTTTCAATTAAAGAATCCAATGTTTAGGTATGCAGTGTTGAAATATAATAAATTATTTAAAATAATATATTTGTCAATAATTTTTCTCGGAGGAGCCAACTTTACGCAGAAAACTTTCATTAACAATCTTATATTTAGAAAACTGTTCAAAGGTAAGATTCTTTATGTTATACTTGGTGGGAACAATACTCTTTACAGAGTCAACTAAATGTCTGTTCCTTTCCTTTGTCCATTGAGCGTTAATCAACGAGAAAAATCTTTCAATATTTCCGTGTCTTGGGATACAGAAGAATACTTCACAAATTTTAAGCATCTCTGAGAAGCAACTTGCATTTGGACAAGTTTAAAAAATAAAACTCAATATATTTCAAAATTACTGCTTATTTTATTTCAAAATTTTTTATTATATTTATTCGGTATTTCAAAAAAATGCTCATTTTTGCCTTGCACGAATGGATTAAGAGAACAGTATTGGTCAAAAAATTGTACATTATCAAAAATGATACATTTTTTCTTTCAGGTATAAAATGCATACCAAAAAGGTCATTGAAAGTGATGTCTTTATTTAAATGCATTCAACCACCGCACTAAAAGTCATCAAAAAGTTTCAACCACTTATCTAAATAAAAAATGCGTGCTTCATACACTAGCTTAACTTATGCCATAAAGCATTTATAATCTTCTTCTCTATCACTTTTCTTAGACTTTATTAATATATCTTACACTTTAAGATATAGGAATTTTTCATTTAAACAGTCATTTAAAACTTCCACGGTAGAGTGAAGAAGGCTAATATCTTTTAAATTGACGTTTATTCTTTTTCAATTGATGCAATATTTACTTAAAAGAGAAACATCAAGGAATGCAAAACCAAAGATAAACTTCTGAAAATTCATTGTCAAAATTTTTTTTTATTGTAACAGGTGGTTGATCTGCAGAAAAAAAGAATATTTTTAAAACATTAAAAAACCTCAGCAATCTTTCAATAGCTGGAAACAACTTAACCATCTAGTTTTAGAGTGATAGAGAAGTTAATTATAACTAATGTCCTCATATTCACATAAATCTTTTAGGGTTTCTGTTCTAACTGTGTACAAAGAAAAATAATTGAATATTTTCAAGACAACAGTTTCTACAGCAATCTTCACAAAATCTGCTTCATGTTGAATGCGTTTGTGAAAAACGTGTGTAGAACATCCAATACCTACCAACAGTTTTTTTTAAACTTCCTTCAAATACGAGAACACATTTTTTCTTACTTTTCTATTAATGCCTTCAAAATTTACATTAGCATTGTCGCCAGCAAAAGCAACACACCTAGTCAACAATTCATTTTTTTGGAGTGTTTCAGAGGTTTCATTTGGTGTGTTATCACGTAAGAATTTTAGTTTGGATACCACCTGTGTTTCAGTGAAAGTATTGAATAACAATCTGAAATTTTTTCTATGATACGTTATTGCTAGCATCAGTGGAAAGACCGAAACATGAAATGCTATCTAATGGTTTCAACAGTTTATCAACAGTATGGGGTCTATTACCTAGTTTATGATTGTCTCAGTTTTTGTTTTTGAACATGCAATATTTTTTTACAATTTCCGATATTTTTTTACAATTTACAAGTTATTTGTGCATTAAACCAGCTGTGCAGGCCATCGAGTTGTAAGACTGATAATGACAAACTGTATGAAATGATAAAGTTACTTCAGTTGCGTGGGCTTTTTGCAATATCTTTGAGTTTTTAGGTTGAAAAAAGGATATTTACTTATTTGATGACGGTGACACTTTGATTAGGTTTTTATGTTTCTCACTGTTAATATGGCGTTATAAGTCAGTAGCTCCTTTGTTAGTAACGGACAAATAACTATCACAAATCGTACACTTTGTCTAGTTCTTTTTGCGTCCTACAGCAAATCAAAGTCATTTTTATAAAAAAGTCGAAAGTAAATTTAAGAGCTATTGTTGATATAGTGCAAAACTGACATTGAAAAAATGTGCTGAGCTAAAAACGTTTTAATTGAAAAAGAATAGATCTATTTTATTTTTTAATTCTTTTGACGTTTTATCGAACAACAATTGGAAAAGCGAAACACGCAGAGAAAAGTAGAACCTAAAGTTTTAGTTAAAGAATAGAACGACAAAAAAAAAGTTTTGAAAAGTTTCAAGATTAGCTAAGTTTAAATGAGGAAATATATGTAAAAAAAATAACAAAAAAATATATGAAAAAAAAAACTTTAAATATTAAAAAAGCCAGAAATTTTAAATGTTTTCAACTTTGCCTGTCGGACAGAGGGCAATTAATGAAAAAGGAGGACATGTACTCGTTTTGCCGAACGTCTGGCAACCCTAAGTATAGTTGAGTTGAAAACTATTTTTTTTATAATTAATGATTGTTAATTGAAGAACGTGTCAATAAACTAGGTAGATGAATACAGAAATATTTACTTAATATTAACACTTTATTTTGTCATAAACTATACAAATAAATATAATATATATATATATTGGCAAAAATATATCTTGATTAAAGTACAATAGAAATGTGTGATACTTGCATAAAGTTTGTTTCAAAACTTTAGAGTCTTCAAGTTCTAATGTGTGTGTATCTTTTAATGAATGCATTAAGCTATTTCTATCTAGATAATTTCTACTCCAAATAGCAATTGCTCTACCATATTTATGCAAGTAGAACTTCTGGTAGAAATAACTTTCTATACATAATATTGAGCAATGATTTTTTTTTTGTTTAAGCGGTAAACATTTTTTTTATTAATAACAATCATCGATTATAAAAAAAATAAGAAAGCAACTGTACGTTAGGTAAAAAAAATACAATAATATTTATTTCACCTTATACAGAATGACAATTATAAACATTGACAAACCTAAACTTTTACTAAAGACCTAAAGGGATGTAAGATGCACGCATAAAGTGATTCAGAGACTTCAACTTCAACTTCAAGAATCAGGTTTCTTTTTTAAACTTAGCTTATGTATGCAAACTTTTTAATAATTCTTCAAATATGGTTTTATATCTAATATTCTTATCTAAATAACTAATACAATGTAAGTCTATATAAAAAATTGGAGTGAGCAATCTTTTGTATTGTTTTTTAATATCAATTTTAGAACAAAAAGTGGTACGTATCACAATTGCTTGAACATTAGAGATGTTAGCCCTTATATTACAGTGCAAAGTTGCCAAATGTAAGTTCATCTGCTTTTATTTAACATTTTATGCTAAATAAAACCAGATAACTATTTTTCAAAAAGTTAAAAATGTGTATTTATTTTTAACAAGTTAATAAATAATACGTAAAACATTTCTTTGACAAGTTTTTTTTTAGATACCTCAAGAAGTCCTCACGATCTTATCACAGAGTACCGCGGATGAGCATTTAATTGGAATTTTTTTTTTCTCTTTGCTTTCAACAAGGCTGCAAGCAACCACTAATTAGAGTTGGAAGTTTCTGAAAGAGAAAAGATGAAGATTGTAGAGCAAGATAACGATTAACAGACGGATTAAAAGACTGCAAACTATATGAATCAGGAAAGCAAGAAGAAGGAGGCGAATTCCAAAGAACGGATATTTGAGGAAAAAAACTAGACTAAGAGTTTGGAGAACTTAGGAACAGTCACAGAAAAAGAATGAGACTTTATTGAATAAAGAGTAACACGAGAATAAATTTTATTAGATGGCACAAGAGACGCTAGCTCTTTAGAGCAGTGTCCATTATAGTATTTGTAAAAAAGAAAAAGAGAAGCCACATTACAACGATGTGATAATGATTGAAGGTTGGCTGCAAGAACAGGTCCAACTATGTTTACAATGCGTTTTTGCAACTTGTCTAAAAGAGAAAGGGCATCATTAGATCCGCCCCAGATATGGCAACAGTATTCCATACAAGGCCGGATTTGAGATTTAGTGAGATAGAGAATAGAATCCAGAGTAAGAAAGTGCCAGGCTCAATAAAGAGATGCAACTTTAGCAGATTATAATTTTGCAACGGATTTGATAAATGGTTTCCAAGAAAGTTTGGAAGTAAGAGTTAATTCTAGAAGATGAAGGGTAGATGGCTCATTGAGTACATTATCCTTCATAAATATAGGAAGGTTTAAATTATTGGATAACGATTGGCTGAAAGTCTTATCTAAATTAAAGTTCACCAGCCACTATGAGCCCCATGCTCTAGCAGAAGGGAGATCCTTTTCAAGCTCAAATGCCCCCTCCAAGCAATCAGAGAGTGTTGGCTTCTTATCATGACAAGAATAAATGACAGTATTATAAGCGAACAATGCCACCTTAGATGTGAGAATATCTGGAAGATCATTTATATGAATTAAAAAGAGTATAGAGCCAAGGATTGAACCTTGAGGAACCCCTGAGGTTACAGAATAAGAAGAAGAGTGCTATCCAATAACGACAACCTTTATACTACGATTGGAAAAGAAGGATGCAATAATCTTAAAGATTTTTCCAGATACACTGTAAGAAAAAAGCTTATGGAGAAGACCAGCATGTTAAACTTTATTAAAAACTTTAGAACTGTCAAGAGCGATGGCCTCAAACTCTCCACCTTTATTTAATGCACGATAAAATCTGCCTGTTTTTACTGTTAGCAAATCAGCCGTTGAACGAGAAGATCGAAATCCCTGTTGATCAGAAAGTAAGTTATTAGATTCAAGATGAGAGATTAAGTGTTTGTTAATTAAAGATTCAAAAATCTTGCTTTGATAGGAAGAAGACTAATGGGACAAAACCTTTTTACAATGATTTCTAGCAATAATAAACAGACATCTGTTTTCTGGAGAATTGTTTTGCTGATAGATATGCAAGTAATGGTTTCGATTGGCAATTACAGCAGCACAATGTAAAGAAAACCATGGAGAAGAGTGAGGCTTGACCTAAAATCGCAGAGAGAGAATTAAAGATTTCATGCCAGCTTGAATCCACGAAGTTATGTAAAAAAGAACATTTGTTAACAGGAAGACGAAAGATTTCTACCCATGTGCGATCACGAAAAAAATCACAGTAAGAGCCCCAGTCAGCTTTAAACTAGTTGTAAAATGTACGATAATAGGGGGATTCTGATGATAAAGAAGAATGAGATAATAGTTTTAGAGAGATCAAACTGTTATTAGAGGCACCTAAGGATAAATGTGGAGAAACTGAGTACTGACTAGGATCAGAAACAAGACATAAGTCGAGTATAGAAGGTTAATGATTCGGGTTGTCTGGAAAGCGAGTTGGAAAGTTGAATATTTGTGTAAGAGATTGAGAAAAGCAAAGATTTTGGACTTTAATGCCTGCAGAGTCAATGACACTAGAGCCAATCCATTCAGTGTAATGAGCATTAAAGTTACCGACAACAACAATGATGGATAAAGAAAGAGGGTTTGATCAATATGATCAGAAATAGCATCAATTTTTATATGAAGGAATGCAATGTAGAACAAAAAGAAAGGCAATAGAATGAAGTGGTGCTAAACAAAAGCACATAAAAGAGTAGCCAGTGGATTCAAATCTAGTTTCCCGACAAATGGGTAAATTCTTACGAATGTAAATGCCTAGGCCAAGTATGTGACTATTGGAGTCTTTATGATTTAAAGGAAGATAGCTATCAACACTAAGATTACAAGATAAGACAGTTGAACTCATATTAGTCTCACAAAAAGAAAGTAGGTCCGGTGCAAGAGATAGAACTCAACAGAAGAAAAGTTGCTTTAAAGACCACGAATATTAGTGAATGATAGGTTTAGAGAACTTGGTGATGGCAATGGTTTTTTGTGTTTTATAGTTTTTGTTACTTTACTCCTTTTTAAATTTGTTAAAGAACATGACTCGAAGCATAGATAGTACTCAGTACACTGTTTAATAGCCCAAGCAATTGCCTTATTACTATTAATAAACCCTAAGCCGTAACAAAGGGCTCCAATGTGGCCTTGGCAATGCACACCGAAAGTACAAACAGGGACACCATCCATGCGCAACATGGCACTGTTAGTACTCTGATATTTCTCAGCTGTTGATGGAATCAGCCTCTCTGAGAGCTACCACAGAGTTCGGGAAACCTGACTACCAGCCGGCCTCAGAACCATAAAACTGAGTTTTAGATCTGCACTCTCATTAGAAGATAATCGAATGAGTTGCCTAGTCATAAAAACAGAGACAAAAGCAAAACCCATGCATCGAGTCCAGAAGATCCAGTATTCAACATCCTAAACTGGAACAATGTATTAAAATAAATATACGCAAGCCTAATAGATAAAGTTCACGCTTCCTTCCAGAGAAGCATTGCTGCACTTTATTGTTACGATGAATTGCCATCAAGTTTTAAGCCTATAAGTGGAGCACGTATGTTAATAAACGTTAACTTTTCATTTTTCAAAAGATGTTATGGTTTTCTACAGTTTTTTTTCTACAGTTTTATGTTTTCAGTTTTCTACAGCAGTTTTTCATTAGGATTTTACTCTGTTCTAATTTTTTTTTTTTCTTTATGGTAATATTTTTTAAATCTTGTTATTTACTTAAAAATATATTTTTTATTTCAATGTTGCAAACTTTTGATTTTATTTTGGCTCTTAATTTTTTATTTATTTTTATACTCAGTGACAAGCTTAAAATGTTTGAGTGGGGTAACAACAAATAAAGTTGTTTCTCTCAATGCATTATCTACTTTGTCAAACTGCAATCGATGCATGACAAGAAATGAAACAAGTTCAGATGGGTACACAATTACTCGAGTTTGTGACATAGGTTTAGATTGCAACGGAGGATGTGGAATTAGTTCACCAGGCATTAATTGTGCGGTATGTATTCATTAATTTTGGAGTAAATATTTTTTTTCAATTTTGTTCCGTCCAGGTTACATAACAATTTTGATATAATTATATATTTTTGTGATATAATTTGTTATAGGTTACATGCTGTGATACTGATTTCTGCAACGGGTCAAAATCTGGTAGTAGCTTTTCTTTGGGTTTTTGTTTATGGAAATTGTTTGCGGGATTTTTATTTGTAATTTTTGTGACAAATAATTAAAGTAAAATTTTAATTTTACGTAATTTTCTTTTATTTGTTTATGCAGTTGAACTTTTTTTTTTTTCTTTATTTAAAAGTAGAAATTAAAAATAAATGGTTTTTGTAACATTGTAATATTTAACTTCATTTTCAATACATTTCAAAAATATGACATAAACTAAACACTTGACTTGTGACCTACTTTTTATAGAATAATAAAATGTTTGATATAATAAAACATTTTATTTATTAAAACTATTATAAAACAAACAAACAAAAGAAAAAAAACAAAACAAGCTTTTTAATACAAGTTAGGTTTTCGCAACTTTTGTTAAAAAGCTTGCCTATTTATCATTTAAATAAAAATTTTAAATATCTAAATTATGTAAATAAGACGATTATTTTTAGCTATCTTATACCCCATTCACACTAAATGCTGTTTTAAACTAAACTGGTTTTGAAGGAAAACCAGTTTTATATTAAAACACGTTTTCAGTTTTTTTGCGTTCACATCAAACGTTTTAATCTCAACATTAAAAATGGCATTCTCAAATAAAAACTTGATCTCTAAATTAAGAGTGTTCTTGTATATATTAAGGAAAAAAAAAAGAATGCAATTACAGCACATATTGATAAACTGTATCCGTGCTTATAATTATTCTATTCACAGAAGATTTTGGACTAAACCTCGCAGTCAGCACTTTTGGTACAAAACTATGTCGTTCTGTTGGAACGACGACGATTGGATTCAAAACATAAGAATTTCAAAAGCAGGCTTTAACTATCTATGCAAGGAAGTTTCAATTTTTATGCCTATATAAGAAACTAGTTTTTGCAAATCTTTACCTATAGAAAAAAAGTTAGCTATAACACTTTACTTTTTAAGTGGATCTGCAGATTACCGGACAATAGGCAACCTGTTTGGCTTGGGAAAATCTACTGTTTGTACAATAGTTCATAAAATTTGTAAACTTTTTGTTGATAATTTTCTGAAAAAATACATTTTCTTACCCTCAAAGAAAGAGACAATAGAGATAATGGCAAGTTTTGAAAAACTATATGGTTTTCCGCAAGTAGTTGGAGCAGTTGATGGGTGTCACATTAGAATAAAGGCTCCTTATAAAAATTCAGAGGATTATATAAACAGAAAAGATTATCACTCCATTATATTACAGGGGTTGGCAGATAGCAAGTACTTATTCAGAGATATTTTTGTTGGGTGGACTGGCAAATCTCACGATTCAAGAGTTTTTAAAAATTCTCCTTTATATAAAGAGTGTCTAGTCAGAACCTTTTTACCTAATAACTTAAACAAAATAATTAATAATATAGAAATTGGTCCTCTTATTCTCGGTGATTCAGCTTATTCCCTTGAAAATTGGCTTATGAAACCCTACTCAGATCGTGGAAATTTAAGTATAGAAGAAGCAAGTTTAACGCTTATATAGAAGAAGCAAGTTTAACGTGGAAGTTTAAGTATAGAAGAACCAAGTTTAACGCTTCACTAAGTAAGTGTAGAGTTGTAATAGAGAATGCATTTGGAAGATTGAAAGGTCGATTTCAATGTCTTTTAAAAAGATTAGATACAACAGTTGAACACACAGTCAATATTGTTACAACATGTTGTATTCTACATAATTTCTGTACTTTGACAAAACAAATTTTTTTTAAATGAATGGATTAAACAAACAGAAATTAACTTAGTAAACCCTCTATTAAACAACAGTTGCATTGAAATTGACAATAAAGCAGAGTTTAAAAGGAGTGCTATAAATAAACATTACTTTACAACTAATTAGGTGTAAATGAACTTTTAAAATAATATTTAAAAATTTATATTTTTTATCTTGAAAAACAACATAACATTACAAAAAAATAGTTTTAGTTTTTTTTCATTACAATCAAAAATTCAATTTCAGCCCCACTTTTGAGACGTTTAACATCCTTATCATTTTCGATAAGTATATTTGGTAACTTGGTAATCAATAAAGTGGCATTATTTTCAATTGTAAATTCCTCTTTTATTGTGCTTGTAAGTTTTTCTAGAGTCAAATCTGTCACCAAAAATTCTATTTCAATGAAATATATATCTCCAGCTTGGCGAACTTTTAATATAACATATGGTTCTTGTTCTTTGTGATTTTCTAAAAGACAATCTAAAATTTTACGATCAATATCAGCCTGTGAGGTCATAAATGTGTTAACAGTGGCATTTATTTTCTCAAACATTACATCACTTCTTGATTTTTTCTTTTTGGATTTTTTAAAGTAAAAACTTTTATCTTTTTTTAACAACTCTTCTGATTTAGAAGTTGATGGAACAACTTCAATATCAATATGTTCACAGTTTTTTAACTCATTAACACAATTATTTAAACTGTTCAAATCTGCAGTTTCTTCAACAAAAACATTTGTTCCTGAAGAACTTTTCAAAAATGTTGGTAATGTAGTTGGTTTATCACTATCAATTTCATCAAAGCAGAAAGGTTTTTTCAAAGGACCAGTCCCACTTGTATTTCGTTTATTATCTAGGTAATTTCGATATGCACTTGTTAATGTGTGAATTCTTGTTTTACACATTTCTTCATCTCTGTCTTCATAACCAGAAGCTTGCAAGTATAGCAAAATTTCCTGCCAAATTTTTTTTTTCTAAGACAAAAAATAAAACGAAGTTATCTATAGAGTAAAAGTAATATCGAATGTTGTTTTTACATCATAATTAAAGTATTTTTAAGATGTGAAAACACTTTATAACATCGATAATATTAAAATTATTATTAAAAAAAACACTATTGTAAAATATTATTCAAAAACACTATTGTAAATTATATTTAATTAAAAGTTAAGATATATATATTACATCAAAGGTTAAGACATTATATATATATATATATATATATATATATATATATATATATATATATATATATATATATATATATATATATATATTTTTTCTTGTTTATAGTAATAAAAAAAAGAGATTCATTTATAATATATGTAGCATTATTTATAAATATATATGATAGTATTATATTAAAAATAAAAATCATTAACATTTATTTTCTTGATCATTTTGTAAACAAGAAAAAAAATATTTATTTCAATTCGATCCAAAATAAATAAATTTACTAATTAGTATTTTTGTTTCCTCGTCATCCCAATGACATTGGGATGACGAGGAAACAAAAATACTAATTAGTAAATTTATTTATTTTGGATCGAATTGAAATAATATATTTTATAAATAAATTTACTAATTAGTATTTTTGTTTCCTCGTCATCCCAATGACATTGGGATGACGAGGAAACAAAAATACTAATTAGTAAATTTATTTATTTTGGATCGAATTGAAATAAATATTTTTTTCCTTGTTTACAAAATGATCAAGAAAATAAATGTTAATGATTTTTATTTTTAAATGATTTTTATTTTAAGAAAAAACTGTTGCTGAAGAAAAAGTTAAATCTAAAAAAAGAGGTAGACATTGGCAATGTCTACCTCTTTTTTTAGATTTAACTTTTTCTTCAGCAACAGTTTTTTCTTCCGCACAGTTCAGTATAATAAAACACAAACAAAACAACCTCACCGATGTTGTTTTATATAAACGGCTTTTTTCGTCGCGCGTGTAAATTAAAACCAATTTTAAACTTGGTGAGAACAATAAAATTTTAAGCGCGTTTAAAATACAACAGTTAAAACGTGTTTTATCGTCAGTATGAACGGGGTATAAGTTTCAAGTTGATTGCTAAAAAAAAAACATTGAAAATTTTAACTTTAATTCAACGTTGATTTTTAACGTTTATTTTCCACGTTTATTTTTAGTTAAAAAGAAACGTTGAATTAACGTTGAAATTTTCAACGTTATTTTTTTAAACGTCGAACGTTGAAATAACGTTAAAATTTAGATCGTTATTTTTCAACCATACACTAGACGACTGATCTTACAAATCCTACAAGAATCCTATAGGATGAGATGCACAAGTCCCTGCAGGACCTACAAGAATCTTTTGAAGGATCTTGTAGGATTTGAAGGAATTCTTATAAGATAATATAAGATCTACAAAAATATTTTAAAAGACCTTGCAGGATTAACAGGATTCTTATAGGATGCTGACGGAAAATTTTAGATTCGTATATATACGGCCGTAGCCCTCCCCCTTAATCCAGCACTGGTTCCTATAGGAACCAGTGATAGATTAAAGAGGAGGGGGCTAGGGCCCTAAAATTTCGGGATTCCGACATTATTAAGCGGACCTTTTTCTTTTTCTACTGCTTTAGTCATTTTTATGCTGTGGCACGTTAAAAAGGACTCCAATCCCTGAAAAGTCTTAAAACGCAAATGATAGGAACCAAAACGTTTATTATTTTATAATTAATATCATAAATCTAATAACCAAACTAAGATCATACGAAGTTAGGTTTTGATTTTGATTGGAAGGAAAGTATGTCTATTCTTCTTTTTAATTACTAATAATAGGTAAGTTAAAGTTTGAAATAACATTTTCTTATTAAAAAAAAATCATTCTGTATAAAAAATTTTTTTCACATATTATCATTATTACAGAATCACAATTGCATTGCTGATTACTTTCGTTTTTTCTTCCTATCTAGGCCGCTCTGATTAAGACTTCGTCTGACGCACGCCCACGAGTAATTGGCAAAAACTGTTGCAAGTTGCTTTTTGAGATTTCGCATTATTGCATCAGGAACTGTGGTTCTATAATAAGAAATAAAAATATATAAAAAAAAGTTATAGAAATCAGGCAATTAATCATTAATTAAAAATTTAAAACCCGTCCCGCCCCTTAAACCATCGCAGACACAAGGGGGAGGGGATTATTACCCCCTGACAAAATTTTTAAGCTATTTAAAGAGTATGACTAAGTAAAAAGTAAAAACACTTGAAATTTTAGCTACTTGCTCCAAATATTTAGGCGAATTTAAGTAAAAAAAAATTCATTTGAAATGCCTAATCTGAGCATATTAGTCAAATCCATGGATCAATTCGGTCAAACGAATGACTGGTCAAAAATTTAAGTTTTGAATTCTGGCTTTTCTTTGCAATCCTGAAGTTTCATATTTTCCAAGAAGTTTTTTTTTATACTTACGTATTTATAATTATTTCAATAAATGAAGTATGAAAAGTTGTTAGTCCAAGATCCTACTTTTTTGGATCTGGATCATGATCCAATAAGTTAAACTAATTGATCCCAAATTTTCAAAATACGTTAAGAAAAATAGAAAAATTAATAAAAACCCAAGCACTGAAAGTATGGTTTTCTAGATAACCCCCTCCCACCCTGAGCCAACAACTTATAAAAAATAGGTAAGCCTTAAAGCTGCTGCCCAATAACATTACCTACATAAAAATGCCCTAATTAAAAAACCTACCTATCAGCCTTTCCATGAGTTGTATTCAGGCTTTCTCTGAAACATTTTAAATTTAATAGTATCGTGTTAAAAATACAAAAAAATTTCATACTTTAATATATATATATATATATATATATATATATATATATATATATATATATATATATATATATATATATATATATATATATATATATATATATATATATATATATATATAATAAATATATAACAATTTTTATTATTAATTTTTTATAAAGTTTAAATACAATAATAATTATTAATACAACAAAATTTATGCATATTTATGTTACCAAGTTTATAAAATTTTCATAAAATCCTTAACATAAAATAATCATGATATAGCAACAATTTATATATTTCTTTAACAAAAATTAAAAAGATATTAGATTCTCAAACAGCATGTTCATTATAATAAACATGCTGTTTGAGAATCTAATATCTTAATTTTTATCTAATATCTTAATTTTTGTGATTTGTGACGTGATTTAAATTCGAAGGCATTATGAATTGCGGGAAAATAAATAGCACTTGAGTGCAATTTATTTTCTCGCAAATCATAATGCCTAATGATTTAAATCACGTCACTCTACGACTCAATTTACTCAGAAAGTCACGCAATTCAATGTACACTCAGATTGTCCTGGGCGGCAGATTTCCCAGGGGCACCAAATAGAATGAAGGTACCTTGGAACAAAAGTCCTTTACCAATAATATAGGAGAATTTCGATAATTAAGAACGCCAATCATGTTGCTGTGCCGGGCGGCGAAACAGTTCTTGGCGGCATTTTATATATATATATATATATATATATATATATATATATATATATATATATATATATATATATATATATATATATATAGTTATTTGTTATTATTTAATTTTTTTACAACACTTTTATTTATATACATTCAATAAAAATAGTTTTTAATTATTTTGTAATTATAATATATTTTTATTTATTTCCATACTTATAATGTTGTGTAGCGCAGGTGGTAAAGCACTTGGCTAATGGTCTAGTGATCCGGGTTTCGAAACCCACCACCGATAAGTTTTTCATTTTTCAAAATAAATTAAAAAAATGGAAAATCTTACGAATCTTTAAGATACCCTACAGGATAATCACAGGATTTCTTATGATCTTATAGGATTTGCATGACAAATAAAATCTTACGAATCCTTTAAGATACCCTATGGGTAATCAAAGGATTTCTTATGGTCCTATAGGATTTGAAAGACAAATAAAATCTTACAAACCCTGTAAGATATTCTGTAGGATAGTATAAGATTATATGCGATCCTATAAGAGTCATAAGTTGTCTGTAAGATAGTCGACTAGTGTATATCAACCGACTCGCAATGTTGAAATAACGTTGAAATAATGTTATGTGATTGCTGGAAATAAAAATACTTTAAAATGACTGAAATAAGACAAAGCAGTTGCAATTAGCAATTTTTATGATGATAGTTGCAAAGTTGTAATTAATTGCTACACACAGTTTTTTCTTCAATACCTATTAGTATGCATATAGCTGAAATGTGTGGAGAAAAAAAATAACCCAGTAGATACAAAACATATTTTTGAAGTCTAAAATACGTATTAATAAGTTTTATAATTGTTCGCAAATAATAACATGTAGTTAAAGATTATATAACTTATAAAAACTTTATTTTTATTGCACTTTTTATAATATTTGAAAAAAACGAAATACTATTTTAAAATATTTGCCTGTGATAACTATTGGGTATCACTTCTTTTATCAGTTCATAATTTTTGTTTCAGGAGCAAAAACAAACTGAATCTAGAGATTCAGTTTGTTTTTGCTCCTGAAACAGAATATATAACATATACCTTTTCGCAAAGTCATCACTAGAAACTAGTTCAAGACGTTTTTAATAAAAGATTTGATATTATTTTAACTTTACTACTTTTGAAAAAATACTTTCTATGATATGATTGGTTGTTCAGTGTTTGTGAATAATAATGTGATAATTGTGTAATAATAATAATAATAATAATAATAATATATATATATATATATATATATATATATATATATATATATATATATATATATATATATATATATATATATATATATATATATATATATATATATATATATATATATATATATATATATATACACTCTAAGATGAATTCAGGGAAATTATTACATGAATTATTCATGTAATTTTTTCGCCCTTAAAATCAGGCCAATTTCCTGATTTTAAGTTAATTAATTCAGGCGATTTCGTTCTCTGATTTATTCAGGCGCTCAAATCTAGAAAAACGTGTTGAGTCCATATCGAAATATTTAAAAGGGAAATTTCTAGCGTGGTAAGTACATGTACAGCGTGGAAATTTCTATAAAAATTGAGTGCTTTGTTGTAAGAGTTGCAAAATAAAAGCTTTTAAAATGTTATACTTATTACGGAAATTAAGTTATTATAATATAATTATTGTATTCAAATACTTCATATATTGTATATGAAGCAATTATAATAACTTCATATACAATATATGAAGTTATTATAAATTTCATAAAATTTATGAGTTATTATTTATAATATATCATGGCCTACTTAAATCAATCTTAAGTCAATAGAAGTTATACTTAAGTCAATAGAAGTTATACTTAAGTCAATAGAAGTTATACTTAAGTCAATAGAAGTTATACTTAAGTCAATAGAAGATATACCTTCTATTATATAAGTTTAACTTATAATTATATAACTTATAAGTTATATTTTAGGTATAACTTCTATACTTAAACTACACGGCCTGAAGAGAGCAGTTTTTTTACGGCTCTAGTATAAAAACTTCATTTTTGTTATGGTTAAGAGTCTTGTTTGAACTATAATTGTTTTATTTTTATTTTATTAAAATGGTTTAATAGTTAGATTTTCTTTGAGTACTTACATTTTTTTCTGTTAGAATTTTTGTTAACTGATTGCCTGCTTCAGTTTATTCCAATAACAAAGAATACTGAAATTGTCTTTCAGATAGCTATATCAAAATTACAACATGCTACTAAAAATAATCTTAAATATTGCTAAAACTACCTAAAACTCTCCATTGGAAATAATTTTAAAGGTTTGTAGTTTTTTTATTTATTATAATTGCAATTATTAAGTAGAAAACATAAATTTTTCTTCAAAATATTTACTCTATTATGTAAATACTCTATTATGCATCATGTCTCAAACATACAGCAATTAAAATGCAACAAATGGGGTCATTTATTTACAGTAGGCAAGAAATATCAGGCATACCAACTGTTTTGAAGTCAATAGCTGTTAATAAAATTCTTTTTTTTTCTCATTGCCCAATAAATGCTTATTTAAACTTATTTAAATGGTTTCGCAGTGGTGAAAATTACAAATTGAAAAACTATAATATATTAAAAAAATTATTGACAAAAATTTGGTATTAAGTGATTATTTGTTTCTTGTGGGTAAGATGTACTTCCAAAGAGCAGCCCAAAGTGCTTAACAATTTGATGAAGATTGAGAAAATAATTTTTATAAAGAATTTGTTTTTGTTTTTATGATTGTTTGTATGATTTTGTTTAAATGATTGTAATTTATTCTTATGTTTTGAAATCCTCACCTAAAGTTTACATAACAGGTTTATGTTTGAAAAAAGAAATTGATGAGTGTATTACCTCAATGCACAAATCTGAATTTAAATCAAGATCTGTTGTTAACGATAACCATTCTACAAATGTTAATGCATTTTTATAGTTTCATAAAGCATATACTGGAGATGGAAAATTATTAATTTATCATTTAGTTTAGAAAAGGAGCGTTTAAAACATACTTGTTATTTGATAAACTATGTTTTTGTTTTTTTCTTCTTTTTCATTTGATTTTTCCAGAGACTATGTTGAAGTAACTTAAGCAGGGAATATATTTCTTAAAGTTTATTAAAAGATCAATTATTAAACAGGCAAGAAAAAGCAAGAAAAATTAGTTATCAAGTCACATATTTTGGAAACAACAAACAAGTTGTCAAAATCAACAATATTTGACGAAACTGTAATTTAGTTATTTTTCTGAAAGAAATAACGCAGTACAATTTCTATCATTGTTTTATAAGTTATTTATCATACTTAATTCATTCATTGTTTTTTAAGTTATTTATCATACTTAATTCATATATATATATATATATATATATATATATATATATATACTAAAGCAAGTTATATTGGTAAAAATTAACAAAAAGATTTTGCTGTTAAACTTCAATAACAATTAATAAACATTATTTTATAAAGAGAAGAACCTATATATTCAATTCAACCTCTGTCTAATTTTATTTGTTATCTTTTTAGTATTTTATGTAATTTCTCCTATTCTAATAAAACATTGCAGTCATGCTTTTTCAATTAAAAATTTGCAAAACAAATTTTAAAGATTTGATGTAGCAGTGTCAATTTTACAAATAAAAGCTACTAAAAGTGGGGAATCAAATGTAGATCTTGTATTGCTATTAATATTTTTTATAATAATTTGTAAAAAAATTTCATATCCATTGAGAAAAGATCAAGTAAAAGAATTCCAAAAGAGACAAAGACAAAATGAACATTTCTAGCAAAAATGTTTTCATTCTTTCAATTTCAATTATAAAAAAATACAAAACTACAAACTTTTTTTTTTGTTCAATGGAGAGTTTTAGGCAATCTTAGCAACATGAAAGATTATTTTTAGTAGCATGTTGGTATATGTTGATATAGTTATCTGAAAGCCTATTTCAGTATTCTGTGTTGTTGTAATAAATTGAAGCAGGCAATCAGTTAACAGAAAACGCAGCACAAAATAATGTAAGTACTCAAAGAAGATCTAACTATCATTAAACCATTTTAATAAAATTATAATAAAACAATTAGAGTGCAAACAAGACTTTTAACCATAAAAAAATGAAGTTTTTATACTTATGGCGTAAAAAAACTGGCTTCTTTATTTTTTATGGAAAATGCAACAAATCAGGCCGTGTAATTTAAGTAGGCCATGGATAAATAAAGTTTAATTAACTGGTTTCTTAATATAAATTAGTTTTTTTGATTTACTTGACAATTGAGTATGGCTCAATTACCCTCTGAATTGTTTCATGCGTTTCTTGAAGAATTGTCTCTCAAGAAGTTAGAGAATAGTATGCAGGTTCTTGAAGGTATGTTAATTTTCTGTACATTAGACTTGATTAGTAATTTATTTTTTTTAATAAAATTTGGAAGTAAAAATTTAAATAAACTTAATTTTCAATTTACTTGTAGTACTGTAATACCTTCAGTACTAGATGCAAATTTAACAGCACTAATTAAAGTTGAAATAAATTCAAAAAAATATTAAATGTATGTTTCTATATATTCAAAATATAATATTTGAATTAAATGTTAAATTATCTATTTTGTCTATATAAGAAAAAAAATTAAATCCATTTTTTTAAATTAATATTTTTTAAGAAAATGGTATTGATGCTGATGCAATGGTTCTGGTTACCATTGAAGATTTAAAGTTAATGTTTCCAAAGCTTGGAGATTTTTTAAAGATTAAGAGTGTATTTTTAGCTATATATTCTAAGGTAATTTTTCAACTAAAACTATTTTTTCTGTTTACAGGTTCACTAATAAAATTAATCAATAAAAATGCAATTAACATGCTTTAAATGTACTCGCAATTTTCCTACAATAAATTTTTTACTTTGCCATTTGAAAGGTATACATGCACTTGAGAAGCCATGTGAACTAATATGTGGCCAAAAAAGATGCAAAAGATTATTTACATCTTTTCATAGTTTTCAAAAACATGTGCGTTCTCATATTAAAAAGCAAGCTCAGAAAGTGCCTTTTGTTACTAATCAATTATTTGATTTACCACAAAGCAATATTAATACCCGAGACAGCTTTATGCCAGAAGATTTTAATAATTTTAATGATGCTCCTGATGCACAACCAATTCTTGATATAGCTGAATGTTTTGACCATAGAGGAATATTCTTACCAGCTGCCAGGTTTCTTCTTAATCTAATGTCTGCCGCTATTCCATTAAGCAATATAAATGACATCCGTAATGGTTTGGATGAGATGTTTTCTGTTTTTGCTTGTGCTGTGCAATATAAAGTCAGTGAAGTATTCACTATGAATAGTTTAGAGAATAAAAACACTGCAGAAATTTTTCTTACTGCTCTTAAACATCCATTCCAGAATATTGACACTGTGAAAAAGCTGAGTACATATCTAGAAAAGGTTGGTGCATTAAATATCCCTACTGAAATTGTATTGGGACATCGGTGGGAAACAAAGATGGGCAAGCAAGTTTAAGTAGAAGACACTTATGTTTGTACCCATCAGCAAATTCCTTAAGTATATTTTTAGACATTCAAATTGTTGGTCAGCCTGCACTTTTAACGAAACTATAGCTGAAGGTGGAATCTTGTGTGACTACCAAGATGGAAGTAATTACACCGAAATCGCCATCCCTTGCCTTCAGTTGATTTTATTACACACGAACTTGTTATTCAACTTTATTATGATGATGTGGAAGCAGTAAATCCTATAGGAACAAAAGCGTCCATACACAAGCTTGGAGCATTCTACTTTTTTTTGAAAAATTTTCCAGCTATTTTTAATTCTAATTTAGCAAATGTACATTTAGTTGCATTGACATATGTCAATGACATAAAAAAGTATGGCATTAATGCAGTTTTAAGATCAATTGTTGATGATTTAACGTGTATGGAGGATGGATTTCAAATTGAAGTTCAGGGTGAAGCAACTTCAAGACGTGTGCGATGCATTCTTGGTCAAATTACAGGTGACAACCTTGGACTTAGTACTTGTTTAGGCTTTGTAGAGTCTTTTAATAGTGACTTTTGTTGTGATCTATGCACAGCTGACAAAAAAACAATGCAAAACAGTTTTAAAGAAATTCCAAAGCTTCAACGAACTGTAGCACAATATGAGGCAATTGTTAATAAATTAGCAGCACAGCAAGTTTATAAAGCTGAGTTTGGAATTAAAGTTGTAAGTATTTTGAAAGAACTTAAGTACTATCATCCGGCTAAAAATGATACTGGAGATATCATGCATGATATTTTGGAAGGTATAGCTCCTTTAGAAATCAAGTTAGTTCTTTATAATTTTATTTACATTCAAAATCTTTTTGATTTAAATTTGTTAAATAATCGTCTTAGACATTTTCCTTATGGATTAACATTACAAGACAAAAAACCCAGTCTGATAACTGAAAATCGTTTAAAAGATAACAGTTCTCTTCTCGGACAGAGATCTAGTCAAACAATGACTTTATTAATTGTCCTGCCTTTGTTGATTGGTGATAAAGTACCAAGTGACTCTGAACACTGGAAACTTTTGCTGCTAATGTTAAAAATTTTAAACATTGTATTTTCACCTGCAGTCCACAAATCTGACATGACATACTTAGCTGCTTTGATTGCTGACCATAATCACTGTTCAAAAATCTTTTTCCAAATAAGAATTTAATGTACAAACACCACAGGCTTACACATTATCCAAGTCTAATCCTAAAAAATGGGCCACTAGCCAGGATGTGGTGTATGCGTTTTGAAGCCAAACACAATTTTTTTGAGAGATTAGCCCACATTGTGTGCAATTTTCGTAACATTGCGTACACTCTTGCATTTCGTCATCAACTTGCACAATGTAGTCAGTGGTGGAAAAAAACTGGTTTTAAACAAAGTCTTGTTGTGGGCACATTTACAGAAACACTTTTATATCTTGTGCCAAATAGAGAAACAATATCATCACATTTCGCAGATAAACATGTTGTTGTATATATTGCAAATTTTATTGAAGCCTATGGTACTGTTTACAAACCTGGAATGTCACTAATAGCAGACATTAATGAACATGGAGAGCCAACTTTTATTTGTATAGACAAGATTGTGATAATGGACAAAAAAGCTCATTTGTTATGTCTTAATTTTAGGCTAATTCAGTTTGATGAGCATCTTCACAGCTACACTGTAACTTGTGATGACACCAACACTGTCAGCTGTTACACACTTGATAGTTTGCATGATTATCATCCTGTTTTTTCAGGTACTTGTTACAATCCAAACTGTCACTTTGTGCACATTTCATTGCGTCACACATTATGTGCAGATAACACATAAATATGATATAATATGGAAGTCAAATATTTTGATTTGTAGAATGTACATTATAAGATTATCAATTTTACTTAAATAAGTTGTTTTTCTTGATACCATGTGTGTTTGTGTGCTTTGCTTTTGTATTGTATTATTTACTAGTGATACTTATGCTTTTTGAAATTACCAATTAATATAATTTGACCATTAATTATTTGATTTTGTTAATGTTAAATACTTTTTGTATATATATTCATATATATATATGTATATATATATATATATATATATATATATATATATATATATATATATATATATATATATATATATATATATATATATATATATATATATACAGTGCTCAAAGTGGAGAAAAAAAGTAACAGGATAGTATTCAGTAAATTAAAAATATCATCCCACCTTACCATCCTAATCATTGTTATATACAGTGATTTTAAAAAAGGTGGCCAAATGGTTTATACTTTAAAAAAAGGCGATGACATCATGCCCCACTTCAAGCACTGTATATGTAACTTTGAGATTTTTATTGATACTTGTCTCTAATATATCAACAATTATGTATAATTTTTTTATTAACTATTGGTATTGAAATATGTATCAGTATGTAAATCGCCCTCTATTATCTCAATATTTGGATGAAGACAAAGGTGTTAACTTACATTATTCTTAGCATATTTGTTTAATTACAGAATGTACAGCCTCCTTGTCTTATCAATACCAATGAAGCATATATACCTTTAGAAAGCTCTGCATCTACATATACTGATGTAAGACAGTCTATTGAACCAACAACAACAATCACAACAGATCAAATAAGTTTTAATGTTGTCAGCAGTTCTTCTAGTTCACATCAATGTCAATATAAGTTTGTGAGTGAAATTTATTTAATAAATAATATTAAATGAAAACTTTTGGCTTTTTTAATAAAATTGTTATATTTATTAATAAGCATAGTAAATAGTTATCTTTATTAGCTTGCATTTGCTAATAAAGATTTTTTTTTTCTATAATTTTTTTTTAAATTGCTATTGTGAGTTATGTTTGTTGTTCAATTTAATCATAAATGCATTTTATTTATAATTTTGTTAGAAACTTTTAAAAACTTTTCGAAATTATTTATAAAATTACGTATATTTTATTATTTGTAATATTGTAGAAGTGAATTTTAATTTTTGTTAAGGACATTGACTCTATGTTGAAAGATCACCCTAAAGGTGCATCAATCTTATCCGAATATGAGCAAACCGGGCAGTTAGTCTTGATGAAAGATCTTTTTGTGCGTATTATTGTTGGAAATCTTGTAAAAGATAGTAACTGGTTAGGAAACCTTTAATATTTTAATTTTGAAACTTGCATTTTTCGGTATTAGTATGTAAAATCAGTTAATAAAACTAAATTTAATTAATTTTATTTTAAATTTAAGTTAAAATTTATAAATAAATGATTTACTGCAAAAATTAAATGAGGAAGTAGGTAAGTTATTAAACACAGCATAATTTTTTTTGTTGTTGTTGTTGCAGCTATTCCAATACAGAGAAAAAAAAGGCTTTAGCACAAGAAGTGATAAACCGCTTTCCAACCTTAAGAAGTGGTAATGGTGATGGTTATGTAAGTATTGTTATAAGTCTAATTGAAACTTTTATTTGCATATTTTGGGAAATGGGATAATAGTTGAAATTTTTTTAGTTTAGTTTTACTAATCTTTATATTTTTACTTACTTATTTACTTAAGGATGCTTACTTCAGACAGTATGTTGAAGTATTACAAAACGGAAAAGTTAAAAAATATTCCCCATCAGGCTATATTGAAGAGCGTTTGAAAACGCTGAGAAAACAACTGCCAATTACTGACAAGCCACACAAGCCGCATCAGAAGCGCCTAAGAACAGATGCAGTTGATCTAGTCAATGGACCCATAACAGGTTTTTGCTTTAACTGTATGTTTGTAGAATGAATATTTGCATTAAGTATATATTTAAAATATATATTTATACAAATAACACTATTGTTGCAAAAGTTTGTTATTAATAATGGTAGAGTGTAATAATTTAATTATATGTTTTAGATATTTTAAAATATATTATTTAAAATATATTTTTTAATTTTCATTCTGATATATTAACAGTTTTATTGTATTTATATTTAATGGCGTATTTAAGTGCTGTATTCAAATATGCTGTTTAAAAATATAGTAAAGATGATAGTTTCTTTAAGTGCTGTATTATTATTTTATTATTATTTTCATTATTGTTTCTCGTTAGAGTATTTTACAGAAGATGAAAGGGTGTTCACCCATGAACTTTTAAACGAGACACCTAACGAGAATCGCATAAAAATTATTATGGCATCAACTTATGAAAGTCGCAGTCTCTGGGTGAGGGAAGGAAGACCTCCAATAAAAACATTTTTTTCATCATTTCCCCCATTAAGAAATATTTACTCATCTGCGGTAAGCTTTTAGTTTGCTTTCAGTAATCATTGTGTAGTTAGTTGATGATATTATGAGTTGTCACTGTTGGTATTAGTGGTAAACTTATAAACTAATTAAATTATTTAATAACAATATACTTTATTTTATTGAATTAACAATTACTATGGCATTTAGTTTGAAGAGGAATTCTGCAGAAGTGCACCCAATAGCAAACGGTTAGTGGATGGGCTGGGAGTTTTTCACGGATCCTTTTGTATGCCAAAGGAAAACGCAAAGGGTTGTCAACCGATCTTACAATATTACTTGACGAAATAGCAGCTAACAACAACCTACTTGAAGGTTTGTCTAATTTATTCATGTTTAAATAAAAATAGTTTCTTATCACCAAATGAGTTAGAATTAACTTATTAATTAAGTTTTTAAAAATTATATTGTTTAATAACTTTTTATATGTGTATCTAATGGTAATATATGTATTTAGCAATATTTTTATAGATACCAAAGAAGAATACGCTCTATTACTACTTCCACTTATGTTAACGGTTCCTATGCGAAATCGGCAACGTGCCTCAGTTGCTGAAGTTTGCAAGCGATTTATCCAGCTTCATCCTGTAAGCAATGGCTGCGTTTATTATATTGTTTATAATTTTTTAGCAGGGGTTTTAATTTTTTGTTTAATTTGTTTAAAATGCGTAAACTATATTTATATTACCTTTTATTAGTATGGAACTTCAATGGACGAAATTCTTTCTAAAATCAAAAGTGACAGTATTAAACAACCAATAATTATTGCATTGGGTGTAACTGGCAACATTAGCCAATCCTTTATTGTTGTAGAAAACGAAGTTATTGAATCGCGTTGTATGGTATCTGCTGTTGATAAGTGTTTCAAGCTACAATACATCGGTCAAATTGAGTACGACCAAAGTGTTAGCCATGTTTGGCAGTTTTTGCAAGTGCATTTTTATGAGATCTTAGATAATTTTTCTATCTCAGAATGTGTACGAGATCTTGTTACTTTTTTAAAAGCACGTTAAATATATTTGACACTTTTTTAAATAAGCAACATCTGCACACATTGTGATATAGAAAATTTATTAATTGTTATTCAAATGCACGCATCAACAAAATCTTTTTTATTTTATTTGCAGTATATACTAAAAACTGTAATGTTTGTAATTATGATAATAACTTTTTTTAACTTAGTTATTGTAATCATCTCTACCGGCAAATTATAACTAAATAACATGATTAATGAAATCAAAATGAATTCTATCAGCATAAATTTAAGTAACTGTAATCAAATACAGTTATGAATGTGAAATGTCCTGAATGATATAGTATAATATAAATTTTGAATCGCAACAGCATAACCATGTTAAAATAGGCGTGCCCAAAAACTTTACTTAACAAGATTAGGACGAGATTGTTTCATAATCAATTTTATCCACAACAAAAATGCCGACAATATAATATATATTATGTCGGTATAAAAAACCTGAGTTGACGAAAGTTTTTCCCTGAATATACAGTAATAGAATTCCTAAATTTCAGTGCATCAAAATCCCTGATTTTCAGAAGGCTTGGTTTCCCTGATTTCCAGAGAAAAAGAATTGGCTGAAATTCAGGCGATTACGCCTGAAAATCAATTGTGCCTAAACGCAATGATTAATTCAGTGAGTTTTCCCTGAATTTCAGTTGCGGATTCCTGATTTTGTTTAAGAGTGTATATATATATATATATATATATATATATATATATATATATATATATATATATATATATATATATATATGTATGTATGTATATATATATATATATATATATATATATATATATATATATATATATATATATATTCATTACAAAATTAAATTCAATATTAAAAGTATAAACCGTTCGTAATACAAATTATTTACAAAATTACGAAATAAAATAAAAATTAAAGTAAACAAGTAAATAATAAATGCCTACTGTACAAATAATGTCAGTGGAACTTTTAACAAAATTCAAATAATGATGTTTAACTACAGTTTCTGACATAAACTTTAAATCAATATTGTATAAAAGTAAAATATAAATGAGTGTTGACAAAACTGGGTAAAATTAAAAGTATATAAATATATTTTCAATTGAGAATATTACTTTTTTTAGTTTTCGTTTGAACATATAATAATTCCATTCATGAGAAAAATCAAAACTTTTTAAAATTATTTGGTTCCATAAAAAAGCTCCACGAAAAGAAATGCAAAATTTACCAAAGTTTGTTTGAAATTTTGTTTGTTTAATAAAATTATCATTTCTTAAAGAATATTTTTTTTTTTCTTTTAAAGAATATAAATCAAAAAAGGAAGCTGGAGAAGAGTTGGTTTTACATTTAAACATAAAACAAAGAACATTATAAACATTTACTTGATATATATTAAAAACATTCATGTTAAATAAAAGTGACCTTGAGTGAGTAAAACGATTTTTGAAATTTATAATACGTGCAATATGCTTCTGCTGACAATAAAGTGGCTTTAATTTACTTTTATGGGTACTACCCCATGCAATATTAGCATAATTAATATGACAGTGTATGAAAGAGTAATATAGTTGAGTTAGTGAATGTTTGTTTAAAAAGCTTCTTGCTTTATATAAAACTCCAATGCTTTTTGCAATTTTGTTGCATAAATGTCCGATGTGATTCTTCCATGATAGATTTTCATCAACAATGATACCTAGAAAATTTGTGAAAACTACTCTTTTTATTTGAATATTATCAATATGAAGAAGAGGCATATTACTTGGAAGTAAATGTTTTTTAAATCGTGGATGAAAGAAAATCCATTTAGTTTTATCAATGTTGAGTGAAAGTTTATTTAACTTAAACCAGTCAGATATTTTTATTAGTTCAATGTTCATATCATAAAAAAGTTTGTCGAAATTATTATTTGATAGGAATAGGTTTGTATCATCAGCAAACATTATAGTTGTTAATTTTGAGACTTCATGGAGATCGTTAATATAAATTAGAAATAATAAGGGCCCTAGTATAGATCCCTGTGGAACTCCACAAGTTATATTAAGATAATCTATATTTAAATAATCTTGTGAAGAAGATCCGTCGATATAGACAAACTGTTTGCGATGTTTTAAATAGCTTTTTAGTAGTTTTAAAGCATTACCGATGATACCATAATGTTCAAGTTTTTTAAACAGTATTTCATGGTCAATTGTGTCGAAAGCCTTAGATAAGTCTATAAAGACGCCTAAAGTGAACTCTGACTTTTCGAAAGAATCAGTTATACTACGAGTAAGATGAACTATTGCATGGTCAGTAGAGTTATTTCTTTTAAAACCATATTGGTTTATGTAAAGTATATTATTAATAGCAAGATGATTAGATATTTGATTAAACAAAATTCTTTCTAAAATTTTTGAAAAAACAGAGAGGATAGATATTTGTCGATAATTACTGACATTAGACGGTTCACCTCCTTTAAATACAGGCGTTATTTTGGCTATTTTCAATTGATCGGGGAAAATTCCTTGATTAATAGAACATTTAAAAACTTTAAAAAGAATATGTTTTATGGTATCGTATGAATCTATGACTATATTACAATTTATATCATCAGGACCAACTGCTTTATTAGTTTCAAGCATTTTAAAAGCACTTTCAAATTCTGAAGAAGATACTTCAAATTTATTTAAACTAGAGAATAATGGAAACACGTAATCATTTATTGGATTAATCATATTTGGAATATTTTTAGCTAAGTTTGGGCCAACAGACACGAAATAATTATTTAATTCTCTTCCAATTTGTTTGGGTTCATATAAAAATATACCATCAACTTTTATAGTGTTAGGTATAGAGCATAATTTTAATTTACTATTTCCAGTAATTTGACTTATAATTTGCCATGTGCGTTTTGAATTATGTTTATATTTTTCTAGTAAATCATAGTAATATCTTTTTTTAAATTTTTTTTTTTGACTTTCAAACATTTTAGCATAATTTTTATAAATAATTTTATTTTCTAGAGTTGGTTTTTTTAAGTACTTTATATACAGTTTTTGCTTTATTTTTGAGGATTTCCTAAGATCTTTATTGACCCATGGTGACTTTAAACTTTTATTTGTTTTAATAAACTCACGTTTTGGAAAATTTACATCATATATTTCATAGAAAGTTTGAAAGAATGTATCGTATACTTCATTAGCTTCAAACGAACTGTTTATATGATTCCAATTTATTAAAGATAATTGATCCTTAAACGACGCAAGATTAGCATTGGTGAAAAAGCGTTTGATAATGACTTTTTTATGTTGTTGTATTAACTTGTTGTCAATATTAATAGAGAAAAAAATAGGGAAGTGATCGGAAACGTCACTTTTTATTATACCTTTTTTAAGAGTTTCATTGAAGATATCAGTTGTTATAATGTTGTCAATTAAGGTAGCTGAAGTTGAGGTTACTCTAGTAGGTTTGTTAATTAGTGGAATTGATCCATGTTCGAATAAGTCATCGTAAAACTTTTTAATGTTGCTATTAACGTGATATTCAAAACAATTTAAATTTACGTCACCAATTAGATAATTTAGTTTCTTTTCCTTAAAACTATTTTTTAAAATATCATTACACAAAAATGCATTAAAACTTCCAATATGGCCAGATGGTGGGCGATAACAGCAGCTTATAAGTATGTTTTTAGAATTATTGGTTAAAAGTTCAATTGTTAAAATTTCTTTATTGTACATATATATTATAACTTTTTAACGCTCTTTATATATTGTAAATAGTTGTGGTGGACATTTATATAAACTGGAGACATGTAAAAGTTATTTGTCTCTGAAATATATAATAATAATTGTTGTAATGGTAATACCAAATACTACCGAATGTAATACCAAATACTACCAAATACACCAAATACTAGGTAATTATTTCTACCAAAGAAAAAAAGAAAAAAAAAAGATTTATATGTTTCGTTTCTCACAGGAACTTAACCGGCTAGATTTTATTCTGAGTTTATAAAAGTTATAGATAAGTTAGTAAAAGTCAATAAATGTTTCTGCAATTTCTTTTTTTTTTTCAAAAATAAGTCTTTTTATTTTTACATTTTATGTTTTTCTTTAATTTCCCAAATGCTTTATTGAGCAATGAAGAACATTAAGTTTTTATTTATTTCTTTTTTAATTTTTCAAAGGAATTTTTATATTTTATTTAATTTTTAAAGTTTCTTTTTTCTAAAACATTTATGGTAGAGTCTTTGTTTTATTTTTGACGACTTAATGAGTCCTTTTGTCATTTACAACAAAAAAACTAAAAAGAAAAAAAAAATTCAAAAGATTTCATCAAGGAAAACATTGATAGGTTAATTCTAAAAAACCTTGGATTTACGAATAGGTACATTAGGCACCTGCCAAAGGGCGGCAAATTTAGAGGGCGGAAAAAATTAGCATGTAATTCAAGTTTGCAAAAAGATTAATTTTTCGTTTCTCTAGGATAAAATATGTAAAAATAAATGTACAGAAAAAGTTTATATAATGTAATTGTCATCGTTTTGTATGTATATATATGTATATAAAAATACAACACCATATAAAATTGAAGAAATGAATTCAAATGCAAAGATATTTTGTTTTAGTAGAAATAGACGATTTCAAAATCAAATTCAAATATATTTTGTTCTAGTAGGCATTAGTATGTTTGTTCTGTTATTCTCGGTACATAAAAAAAATTTAATTAAGCATAATTAATCGGCATAATTTACACAATTATTGCTGATTAATATTTCTCGCGTTTTTATATTTACGTAAGTTTTCTTTCTCTCTTCAAATATATGTTTCGAAATTCATTTTGAAAATTTTTTTTTTCATCTTATTTAATTAAAATATAGTTTTTATTCATCTATTGTAATTAGTGAAGGATGAAGATTAAGAGGTGCGAGCGTCAGGAGGCCAAAGAGATTTGGCAAAACAAAGGAAAATTATTGAACAATCTACGAAAATGCAGGCCAATTTTAATATATCTAGCTCAGCTGCTATTGGTAAAAATATTTCAGATCTAAATTTAATAGAAAATGTGCCATCTTTGTCCACAGAAAATACCATTATTGTACCAGTTTCATCCACAGAAAATAATGTTATTTCACCAGCTTTGTCCCCACAAAACATTAATTCTAATTCTAGTTTAAATAAAACAACTGATGGTACTGAAATTGCCAGAAACATTAAAAATACGAACATCAGTACCATGATATCTATAAGTAATGATCCTGGTTAATAGAATATTAACAAATCCTTGATTGATTTTGTTGTAAAGTTTCGTGTCAAATCCAATAAAAATGTAGATTTCAGTCCATCGGAAAAACTATTTGGTTACAAATATTGTTGTTTGAACGTACAAAATACTTCGAAAAAATTAAATAATAGAAAAACTCATGAAAGAGACTATTTTTCATATTCAGAATCTGATAAGGCTCTATATTGCATTCCTTGTTATTTATTTAAAGATAATAGTTCTTTTTCTAAAAAGGGTGGATGCTCGGATTGAAAAAACATTTCACAATTATTATAACCCCACGTAAAATCTTCTACAAATCGCCGTTGTGCTATGACCCTGATTGAAAGAAGTAACGTGAATAGAAGTGTGGAAACTTTTTTGCTCAAAAATTTTAAAAACAAAGTAGGTTGTTGGAAAAATATTTTATATAGAGTTGTCTAGAGATGACAGATAGTGCTTGCCATTTTATAAATTTAGTTGGTCAATTTAGATGGGGCATTTTTTCATAATAATTCAAAAAAATTATTCTTTCTTTATTGTGACAATAAAGCGATGGGCTCTATTGAGAGCAAAATTAGAGCCAACGACAAAGGTACCGAAAGCCTAATCTGACACTTGTTGCTGAAGCGGACTATTAAGAAAAGTGGAAAAATGGAAACGGCACTGCTTCTTACTACTTGGCACACTATTATAAAACGTTTTGACAGTGTAAATAAAAAGTTACAAGCCGCCAATACAAACCTGCTTACTGTTGTTCAGCTATACGATTCGTTATTAAACTACTAGTTGGAAATGAAAGAAAATTTTCTTAGATTTCAAAAAAATTTATACCGTGAGGAACTAATGGAGGAAATTCTTCATTTTAAAAAGTTTTTTTCAGAAAAGTGATATATCCGAATATATGAGAAGTATCGCAAACCAGTTCAACTTTTTATGTATAAAAAAGTATAATAACGTGTTTCAAAATTTGGAAACCATTTTCAGAATTTATCTAGCCACAAGCAGTAACAAATTTTTCTGCTCAATAAATGTTTTTTTGTTCAAAAGATTGGTAATTTATCTTTGTTCACAATTAAAAAAAACCATATTAAATAACGTTTCAATTATGCACATCGAGCAAGACGTTTTAGAGAAAATTGAGTTTAAAGATATAATTAATAAATTAGTAAACCAAAAAATTATAAGTAAAACATAAATTATTTAATCTCATTAAACAATATGTATTTTATTTCAGTTCAAATAACACTAAAATTCTTATAAAGTGTCTAGGAGCGGCACATTCTTAAATCCGCCGCTGATTGTGTGTCCATTTTAGACAGTCGGCAGTTTGTTGCAATTTTAAAAGTTTAAACTCGCATACAAATTCAAATATTTAAAAACATAATATGCTTTTAAATATTTGAAATATTATACTCAGAAATATTGAACCAATACAATAAAACAACAATCATAATATGTCTTAAAATATTTGAATTTGTATATAAAATTTAAACTTTTAAAATCGTTTTTCTAACAGCTGTCTAAAATGGAGTAACCCATCAACATATCATTGATGCGTTGAAATTCTATCAAAACTTTCAGATTGAGATAAAAATTAGTGCCGTTTTAAATTTTCTCAGTCGTAAATTTTCAATTTAATTTAAAAAGTAATGTTTTTTTTTTTTTTTTTTAAAGTTAAATAAAAATGTTTTTTTATTAAAAGTTAAAAAACAATGGTTATAACATTTTTTGAAGTTCACGCGTCCTTCCCAACCAATGTCGCAAAACTTGCCCAGAGATGGGGTTTGAGCCAGGGATCTTACGCATCTAAGGCAAGTGCGCTACGGCTGCTTAACATTAAACATTTTACACTGCGCCACGGCTGCTTAACATTAAACCTAATTTTACTTTAACATTTTTAAATTTGTTTTGAATTGGGTTTGGGATCGTCCATAAATTACGTAACGCAAACTTTCACAAAAAACAAAACAAAAAAAGATCATAAGTTTTCCTTTTAATTTAAATAAAAAATCAAAATTGCCCATTAAGTTTAATAAAAATCGCCGCGTAAAGGGATTAAGCTTGTTCTCCATTCAGAACTATTTGCGCTTAGGAGGAACGGAAGAGTTCTTTGAGCATGCGCAAAAAATTCTGATTGGAGAACGGGTTTAAAAAAACTGTTTGCGCATGCTCAAAGAACTTTTCCGCTTCTCCAAAGCGCAAAAAGTTCTGAATGGAGAACGGGCTTTAATATCTCCTACTATTTTTTTACTTTGCGTAATTTATGAATAATCCCTTTGGAAGACAACAATTATCTTATTGTCAATAAAAATTATCAAAAAGAATATATTTAATTATTAGATACATTCTCTTTAATAATTTTTGATATATATTCTCTTCAATAATTCTTTAATCATATCCTTTTCAATAACACTTAACATGTAATTATTTCAATAATTCTTAATATATATTCTTTTGAGTAGTTTTTATTATTTATTCTATTCAATCAAAAGTAAAGTTTTAAAACATTCATGTTTTTGTGAAGTCTTATGAAACTTTCTTTTTTTATGAAGTTTTATGAAATTTTCTATTCTTAACTTAAGAAAAAAAAAAAGTTGCATTTTTAACAATTTAGATCATTTTTTTTAGCTGCCCCAAAAAGTCCTTACGGTCTTATCAGAGTGCACCGCAGAAGAGCATTTGAACGGAAGTTCACGCCTCCCTCCGTATCGATGTCGTGGGACTTATCCAGAGTGCCGTTGAACCACGGATCTCTTTCTTCTAAGGCAAGCTTATATAATAATAAATAAATAAAAATAATAATAATTGATAAATAAAAATAATAATAAATGAAATAAAAAAAAATAATTAAAATAAAAAAAAATAATTAAAATATAAAAAATAGTTAAAATAAAAAAATAATTAAAATAAAAAAATTATTAACATAAAAAAATTATTAAAATAAAAAAAAACTATTAAAATAAAAAAAATTATTAAAATAAAAAAAAATTATTAAAATAAAAAAAAATAATAATTATAATAAAAATAATAATAATAATTAATTAATAAAAATAATAATAAATAAGAATAAATAAATAAAGTAAAAGATGCCGTCCGTGCTAGCTTAAATTTTGTGAGTTCTTTTTTAAAATCTCCAATAAGAAACTCCCAAACAAAGTGGACTAGTATATAGGAAATAATAGGTAGATTTCTTGCAGTAAAAAGAATGTGTGATTTTAGCAATGAATGATATTGGTTTATCTTATATGCGAAACGAAGCTCAATATCCTTAACTTTTGGAACTTCGAGTCTCGGGACTTATTTGGCTAGCAGTTGAAGGGTTAGAGCAACGCGATGCTAATTTATTACCTGGTAAAAGTATGTTTGAATTTCTACAAAATGAAAATTTAAACTCCGAAATATGTTTGAAATTATAAAAGGCTTTAGAGGAACGAATTCGTATAAGAACACATTGTATAAGAACACATTGTAGAGTTAGCAACTCTTTTACTTTATTTGCAAAATCTTCAAAACATTTCCGATTCAACAAACCTTGTGTACTCTCTTTGGATAAAAACAGAAATTATTAAATTATAAAAAAAGTTATAATCTAGAATATTTCCAAAATGTAATATGAATACCGATTCAGACAGAGGAAATCGAAGAAAATTGAAAGAAATTGAGGAAATCGAGGAAATCGAAGAAACTACTTATCAAAGTAATGCTTTGTTAAAAGCGGTTATGATTAAAATCAGTTATTAGGTTTCTTAAAGAATCTGCAGAAAACCTTACTTACTCTGAAAGCTAAATTAATATTATTTGAGGCAATAAATTAAGGAACCAAAAACTTACATTTGTCCTTTGATGCACTTAAAACTGTAAAACCGAGATCATTTGTTATTTGTAAGTTATTTGTAATAAATTTATGATTTTATATAAATTAAATAAAATTTTTATCCATATTAAACTTTTTTAATGAAAATTCAAAAATGCACTCCATATTAGACAATATTTACATGTTTCAAACGTTTCCCAATCATTTCTGCGGCTATTTTGTACAAGAATATCTTTCCAAAGTGAAGCATGATTTAAGACGCAAAACTCTATAATATATGAAGACGAAACGAACCCACAAAAAAATATGAAGTGATATACTATATACGTATATTTGCAAAATAATTTTTTTTTCCAATATTTAGTAGATTTTTTTGAACTTTTAAAAAATCTAAAATGTCTGTTAAAAACTAATCAAATTTGTTTAGAAAATACTTTGACAATTTCTTATCAAATTTGTTACACAAAAATATTTTCCAGATTTGAATTCAGCCTCGTACTTTGCGTTTGAAACTGCTTGTTATAAAAAAACTTTGCGCTACCCTATTAACATGTCCTTAACATTTACTAGAAAGTATTTTATTTTAAGTCATAATGATTTATGATGACTATTTTATTTTTATATCTTTTTTATTTTTACTTATTTTGTTTTAACTTTGATTTGAATTTCAATTCTTTTATTTTTAGATTTTAAATTTTTTTTATATTTAGTTTTTTAATTATTAAAAATTTATTATTTAAGTTTTGAAATGAGTCAGTTTTTGGAGGCATTTTTAACGCTTATTTATAATTTACTTTAATAACTGATTTTTGATTTTACTATATGAATGGTGTATATTCATATACGTCATATACAACAATTTAAATCGTTTGGCAACGGGTATTGATATGTTTTTTTGAAACAGAATTAGAGGGAGAGATAATATATATTTGAAAGTGATACATATGTTTTGCGGTGAGAATAATTTTATAATAGGTTCGTATACTTAAAATTGTAAACAGTTTGTTTAATACTTCAGTAAAATGAATTTGTTAACCGTTTTGTTTTTCATACCATGCGGTAATATTTTTTTCATTTTGTTGTTAACTTTAAATTATTTTTATTATTATTCTATTGTTATAATAATTATTATTAACAGTAATTATTATATTAATTACTATTAATGATAATTATTATTATTAATAATCAATATATTAAATATTATTAATGATAATTATTATCCTAATTATTATTAACAATAATTATTATGTCAATTATTATTAATGATAATTATTATATTAATTATTATCAGTAATATTCAATATATTAATTTTTATTAATAATAATTATATTATTAATTATCATTATAATAATAATTATTATTATGTTACAAATTTTTTTTGGCTCTTAAATTTTTATTATCAACTACTCAGCGACAAGTTTAAAATGTTGGAGTGGGGTGACAACAAATAATGTTATTTCTCTAAATACATTCGTTACTATGTCAAACTGCAATCGATGCATGACTAAAAATGAAACGAATTCAGCTGGGTCCGTAATTACTCAAAGTTGCTACATGAATTTAGATTGCAACGGAGGATGCGGAGTTAGCATAGAAGGCTTTAATTGTGTGGTATCTACTTATTATTTTGTACCTTTTTTTTACTATTATTATTTTCCATTCAGGTTACATAACAATTTTAAATATTTTTGTAAATTAATTTGTTATAGGTTACATGCTGCGATACTGATTTCTGCAACGGATCAAAATCTGGCAGTTGCTTTTCTTTGGAATTTTGTTCATGGAAATTGCTTGCGGGAATTTTATTTGTAATTTTTGTAACAAATAACTAAAATTACCGTCAAAATGTTAATTTTACTTTAATTTACGTTGAATTTTCGTCAGACTTTTTTTTATTGGTTCCAATATAGTCGAACTTTTTTTCATTGAACAAAGTATATGTAAAGCTAAAGGTTTTTTGTAACATTGCAAAATTTTAACTTCATTTTCAATACAATTTAAAATTATAACATAAAGTATACATATGATTCATAAGATTTGACATTTGACCTACTTTTTGAAGAATAATAAAGTATTTTTTAAGCTTTTTCTAAAAAATGTTTTGTTTTAATGCGTTGTGATGTATTTAATAATTACTTAAATTATATAGAAATACCTAAATGTCATGCTGCTATAAATCATGCACCTAAATATCATGCTGCCACAAGCAACAATAGAAATATCAAATGATCTTCAAACTTTTTTATTTCAAGTAAAAAAAAAGTTTATTTGCATTTAGAGACAACGTGTCGTACCGCGCTAAAATATGATAAATATTATGATAAAAAAGCACAAGATTTATTTCGATTTGGCCAGTGTTGTTGATTACTGAAAGTAATCATTACAGTAAAGATTATCTCTTTCAAAGTAATGATTACTTGGTTTGTGGCAAATAATGGAAAATGTAATCATTACTTTTTTTGGAAAGTAATGAGTAATGGTGATATTAAAGTACCCTTTACTTTTGTTTTCCAACAAACAGTTAACAAACTCATTCAGGATTTTATAGTTGTAGAAATGAAACCTCTCCGTACTTTCGAATGTCTTTCTTTCTAAGCACTGGTGACTGGATTGTGTCCATCTGCGACTGTGCCATTTAGAATTAAATTGCAAGAAAGCATAAAGTCTAATTATGACACGATGTGTCTTGCAATCAAGGAACATTTATTTGTATTAATATATATATATATATATATATATATATATATATATATATATATATATATATATATATATATATATATATATATATATATATATATATATATATATATATATATATATATATATATATATATATTATTGATTATTTATTTGTATTAATATATATATATTATTGTATTAATATATATATATATTATTGATTATGTCTGTACTTCTGCTGATATCTGTACCAGTCATATCCAAAGTTTTTTAGGAATGAAATGCCACTGGATAAATCCTATCGTTTTGGACCAAAAATATGTTGCTTTTGGTTGTTTGCGATTTAAAGGAAAACATTCGTTTGATGTAACTGCATCAGCAATACATCAAGTGCATGCACGTTTTGCTTTTGAACAAAAAGTTGTGAAGACGTGCATGAATAATGCATCAAATATGATAAACGCATTCCGTATCTGCCAGAGTGTTAATGTTGGTGAGAAGAACGAGGATCCCGCGCCTGGGGAATCAGTATTGAACTTGAATGGAGATTCGGACTCAGTGAATGACGACGAAGACACTGGAGATTTATGTGAGGCAAATACATGCTTTGGCAGTACTTCCAATTTAGTTCTTAGCTCAACAAACGACACTGATGTTACATTGCCCCCACATATGAGATGCTGCACACATTATCTAAATCTGGTGTCAACCACTGATGCTGCAAAAGCATTAACAAATAAAACTTACATTCACAATCAAGCAATGGCAAAAGCAGCAGCTCTATGGAACTTAAAAAGTAGAAGTACAAAGGCTACAGATTTAGCGCATGATATGCCTCAATATACCTAGTAAGAAGGTGGAATTCGTACTACGAAGCTGTCAAGAAGATTCTTAAAGCCGAACAAAAACTAAACATCGTCTGCTCTACATTAGAACTTCCAGTATTTTTGCAAAATAATTTGTTTTTTCTGAAGGAATATGTTATGTTGTTTGAACCTGTGGTAAATGCTTTTATAATTTTACAAGGTGAAGCCAATTGCTACTTGGCTTACTTCCAACAATCCAGTCAGTTCAAACAACGCTCCAAAATGCAGAGATCAGATATACGGCACCACTAAAATAAGCTCTTATACAAGAAATTGCGAATCGCTTTGAAAGTTACTTTGATGTTCCAGAATTTGTTCTGGCAACAGTCCACATCCAAAATTCAAATCAGCTTGAACACAAAATATAGCCGTGAAGGAAAGGTCTATGCATCTATTGAATGCACAAGCTACAAAATTTGAAGAAAAAATTAAATAGTCCCTAAAAGACAAAGATGGTCAGAACGTTCCAACTGAAAATAACGAAGATAATTTCCTTTTCTCTGAAGTTAGCAAATCAAATATAATATCATGTGCAGGTCCGTCTTTACACATGTCCAGCCTAGGCAGCCGCTGCGAGGCCTAAGAAATTGTTAAGATTTTTTTTTATAAAAGTTAAATTTTTTTTTTATCTATGTTGGCAAAAAAAAAATTGTTTGTTGGATTGTACAACGCCTGGAATAAAACTATGGGACGGATTCAGAATGGATCCGAAATGATTACATGTCGAAAGAAATAGAGGACTTTTCCAGTGAAAATTAATTGCCAAAAAAAAAAAAAAAAAAAAACAAAAAAAAAAAAAAAAAAACTATATAAGAACAAGAGCTTATTATCAACAAGAATGTCCACCCCAACCAGATTTTATTTTCTACAATTTTAATGCAAGAAATGTTCAATATAATTTTTTTTTTTTTTTTTTTTTTATAATCTAACGATGAAAACCGATTTATATCTACATCACCAAATCACTATGACGTCATCAAACCACATCAATAACTATACTGAAGTATATTACTATTCTTTGATAAAGTATTGCAACGGTTTATATAATTATTTATTTAAACAGTTCCAATTCAAAAGCGAAAAACATTTACAAAAAATCAATAAAAATAAATTTATTTAAAGCGTTTTGATTCCAGCGGTTCTCTGCGACAAGACTTCAAGGGCTTCTTCGAGTTTCCGCATTCTTTAGGGGTCGTCCATAAAATATGTACGCTCATAGGGAGGAGGGGGTAGGTCTTCAAAAAGCGTACAAAAGCGTATGGGGGAAGAAAGGGGGGCGGAAGAGGTTTAATTCAAGATTTTCTAATTTATCACAATTAACCAGCTAATCAATAAAAAAGTTAAAATTCTGACTAAAGATCCTAGTTATCCAACATAAAAACATGTTTGGTATAGGGAGTAGAGGGTATAGTTTCCCTCAATTCACACGCGTGCAAAGGGGTCTGCAGGATTTTTTGATGTTCCAGATAGAACACTTTCACATAATGGGCAAACTCCAAACTTAAGTATGTTTATACCTATGCTAAACGAGGAGGCCTTGCAAAAAATTCAAAAGGCGGAGGCCTGGGAGCAAAAAAACCCTGAAATGCCCCATAAAAAAAAAAGAGGAGGGTTAAATTTTGTATGGTCATAATGTAATTTACAATATTTTTCTACGAAATTTTAAATATGTCGATAAATTCAAATTTAGTTTTAGATGGTGAAGTTGAAATTTTACTACATTAGTGCCCTCACGTTTATGCGGTAGGGAGGGGTGGTTCAAGTGTTTTTAGGCTTTTTTGTTCCTAGGCCTCCGCCATCACAATTTTTTGCAAGCCCTCATTTGGCATAGTTATACTTAAATTTTAGAGCTTGCACAAAAATCCATTTTGCACATTTGGCATAAGCATATTTATGTTTGGAGCTTGTGCAAGCTCCAAACTTAAGTATACCTATGCTAAATGTGTGAAAGTGTCCTATCTAGAACATCAAAAAATAGGCGACCATGCACACATGTCACCCCTTATATACTGGCTCTGAGTAAAGCGTATTTTAGGCAATATTTTTTTTGAGTCGACAAAAAAAAGGATTTTAGCAGTGCCGTGGCTAATGGGTCGGAGGCCCCCTCTAAAAAAAAACGTGTCATTTGGGTCTCAAAATCTTCCAATTTTTACCGCTAGGTTTTGCTAAAATAAAAAGCTCCTTAAATTAACAAAAAAATTTTTGTCCCTTTTCCCCCTACACCCTTCGCACCCCCTCCCCTTCAAACTCTTCAAATTAAGGGGTACGGGTAGCCTATCCTCGGCACTGGGTTTTAGGCTTTGTTTTCTATATTACTGATCTCGCGTAGCACTCATTTTTAATGGACTTACTAAATATGGGTGCCTAAAAAAAAAGGCCGCCTCAAGTATAGTTTATTTTTATTTGATTCGTCATAATAACGCAAACATTACCATTCATTTGTTCGACCGAGGATCGAACGCGGACCTCCGTCGCCTCAATCTGTAGAACTAACCGCTAGACCAAGCAAACAGATTAATGTAAGGTAATTAAACTATATTCAAATTTATATTTGCATATATTTTTGAAGAGATTTGATAAATTCGGATCCTGTGCCGCAAACGAAGAGCTTTTGGGTTGTATAAAGTAGCTAAGGTACCTCCTTCACTTTTTTTTTCTATAAACTTTTTCATTGAAAAAAAAGTTAGGGGGGTCTTAAAAAACGTACGTACTTTTTTAGGGGAGGAAGGACTTAGAAGTACGCATGGTAACAGAGGGTCAAAAGGTAGAAAGTAAAAAATTAAAAAGTAAAGTTAAACGTAACCTTTTATTTAGAAACGATGAAGTGACTTTAAGAACAGATTCTTGAACCTAAGGATGAGACCTGATTTTAGAGTGTTCGGAAGGGAGTTCCAAGAAAAGATACACTGGTATGTAGTGGAATTAATTCCATGTTTACTTGTCTGTTTTAGAGGGAGAGTTTAGTCGTTATAAGTGACTGACCTTGAGTTATTCCCACATGTTGTTCTATTATTAAAGTAGTCGTGAAATATAGTTAGAAGGACACCATGTTGTTGATCCTAGACAAATGAACTAACATCCTGATGAAACGGCTTAACTTCTGAGTAAGGTCTGATATGTGTGTTTTGAATGAAAGTTTTTCATCTAACACAACACCAAGATAAGTTATGTTACTAGACAAGTACATTTTTTGACCACTTAATCAAAAGTTTATTTATTTTGGAATATTTTTCTTATTTTTTTTATAAAAGTTAGTATTTCGAGTCTTAAATATAACTATTTCCAATTTTTTAGTATTCAATGAGATTATATTTGCTCTAAGCCATTGAACAAGACTGACCATATCTTGATTAATATATTTATTAAGCTTTTTGAGAGAGTTTGTTATTAATTGTAGATTAGTATCATCAGCAAAATGATACGTTTTTGAATGTTCCCAGCGGGCATTTTGACATCCTAAGAACGTCCGTAAGACGTCTTAAGTCTCGTCCGTAAGACATCCTTAGTTGGTCTCAAATGAAAGGCTTGAGGACGTCTATTCCAGATGTCCTAAAGACGTCTTTTTAAGTCGTCCTAGAGACGTTTTTTGACGTTCTAGAGACATCTCTGGCTGGTCTAATTTTAAAGACTTAAGGACGTCTTTTTCAGACGTCCAAGAGACGTTTAAAATTTACCAAGACATTCATTTAAAAAATATATAAAAATGCAATGATTTACAACACAAACCTTAGATTTGCCTTAATCTAGGCAAGGGAAGTTATAAAAAGAAATCAATGTAAATA